>VZSF01008493.1:408804-660494 GCA_013398295.1 Chionis minor | reverse complement strand
GATGCTGCTGGACTTTGAGGATTAATGATCTGATCTAATAAGTCCTATTCATTTGCAGCTTTCTGAGCAATTAGAGCAGCAGCAAGTGGATTCGGCATGTGCCATGTCCCAGCCTGTCTGAAAGGTCCACCATGGAAGCCCTTGTGCAGGACCAGCTTGGTGGCGAGGGGTCTGGGCTGAGCCTGTCTCAGAAATAACCCCGCTCCATGCCCCACTCTTACTTGCTGTTTGTCTCCTCTCACACCATCTACCTGCTGCCGCACGATCAACAAACATCAGTAAGGACCAAGTTTGCTCCGCCCCAGGGATGTCAAAGGGATCAGTGGATGGTGGCTATACCAGGTAAAACCTCTCTTGATCTCATGAAGATTCTTGAACATCACGCCCAGATAGGCAGCAGGTTACCGAAGGAGGAGAAGATGCTTTTTTTCCCAGCCTCTTACACGCAGGGCTACATCCTGTCCCGCTGATCCGGCTTAATCCAACGTAAGAGCAGGCAATGGAAATGAAAGCCCCCCGGCGCCCCGAGGAGCACGCGAGAGCAGGTGTTTGTGGAAGGGCGAGCAGTGAGAGTCATCAGCCGAGTCCCGCGCTCCCTGCTGCGGAGCTCAGCCCAGTAATCTGGATAATATCTACACTAATTCCTTCCTAATTTACCAAGCTGGAAAACCAGCAGAAGCAAACAGGTGTGTGTACTTGTTTGATTTTTTTTCCCCCCTAGCAAAAAGAGTGATTATATTTCTCTTCATTCCAACTAGAGCTGTTATCATAAAATATTCAGCTCAAGCCATCTAGTTCAACATTATAATTACCTGCCAAAAATCACTAACAGATCTGCTTCTGCCATCAACATGAAGCTGGCTAATCCTCTGGGAAATTCTTTTTAATTAAACACCTAATACAGTACGATAAACATTGAAAATATGCACCGCTCCTCTATTAAGAATGTGGCTTGATTTCTGAAGTGCATCTAATCAATTCAAGTGTAATATTTACTGTGGCAGCAAATCTTTAGGGCTTAATATTTCAGGTGAAGGTTATTTTAGCGATTCTATTAAGAGAAGGAATGAGTAAGTGCAAATAAAACACAAAATCCCAATTCAGCTCGATTGTTTACTCCAGCCTTGGATTTCCCTTCTCAGCTGCTGGCAGGGACCAAGCACACGAGTTTGGTGTGCTCAGCTCCCGGCCTTTCCCATCCCCTCCTGGTCTGGATTGGTAGTTTGAAGTGGTAACATGCCCCTACTCTGTGAATGTATCTTCCACCCCTCGCACAACCAGGCAGGGGCTGTGAATATCTCATGTAAAGCAAACTAGCATTTATTAAGCTCTGGCCCTGTAGCGTCCCCATCTCTTCTTTCCTTCAGTCCATCTCTCACCTCCATCTCAGTCTCACAAAGAGCCGATCCTGTTACTGCAACCTCAGTGTCACCAAAACATCCTTGTGGACCCTCCGTTACGACTGAATTGTTGTTATCTATTTACCTGGTATGCTTGGAGTGCATCTCTCTCCCTGGTACATCAGAAGAGCTTCGTAAATATCTTGACTGCAGCGATTTTACTAACGAACAAAGTTGTGCAAAGCCTTTTTTTGCAACACGTAGGGGTGCACTCAGGCTCCAGGCACGGTGACGAGTGCGTCGCCCTCCAGCTGAGGGGGAGTCGAAGGACCCAGACCTGCCCAACCTCCCAAAGCAAGACGTGAGCACAGTCCTGGGGACCTCCTCTCCACAGGTGTCCCTGGCAAAACTATTGAATCCAAAGTCCCAGAAAGAAACCAAAGGATTTTAAGGATCAAACAACACAACCACTGATGATAAGGGATAGCTACCATAATTAAGACAGATCAACTATAAGAACTGTTGTATAAAAATCTTGTTTTCTGGAAGAACACAGCCCGGTGCAAAGTCATGAATTATTTAAAAGCCATGCAAGCCGATCTGGTTATTACTACGGTAAGGATTTGAACAAATAGCAATGTTACAGAAACTCCCTGTGTTTTCAAAGCAATTCACCCAAGTATAATAAACACTATTTTTTAATGAAGAGGATGTACAGCCTAGGCATACTGATCTGTGCTCCTTGAAAGGAGGCACATTCATGGCTATGAATGTGTTACTGTTAGTCTTAAGGCTTTGGGATAGATGGAGTGTGATTAACACTTGTCCCCTGATTGGGAAACCCAGCTTGCAGCCCAGAGGCGGAATGAGATGTTTTCCACATGCAAGCTGATTTCACAAACCATATTTTCCTGTTGTTTTGTAATCAAGCATTTTATGCACCTCAAGAAAGGGAAACAAATGAGGTTGAGAAATCCCTTTGCTCCCAGCTACTCCAGATCAGGCTCTGCAGCGAGTGCTTTATGGAGTGTGGTGAAGGCAGGTGCTCCTTTACTTACACCATAGCTGTGATGTCCTGTCTGGAATGGGATGTTTATTTATAATGTTGCATATACTCATGTAATAAGCAGGATTTTTTTTGCTCATCTGGAAGAATGAGCTGCAGAAACAAATCCAGCTGTCAGGGGAACGTGGACATCTCCCGTCTGCCGATAGCTACAGCCCCTTATTTCTGATTCAGTTCACAGGTGCACTCATGCATCTGTCACTGAAATCAATGAGACTTGAACTTATAGATCCCAGCATAAATTTATGGATTGAAATGATTCTGAAAAAGCATTAAAATACCATGAGGCCAAAGGCTGCCTGAAATCACATTCACGTGTTTTTCTGTGGCCACATCAAGTAGCAAACATAGCCAGTGTCCCTAAGTCAGGCCAAATAAAAGTACTCAATAAAAAACAAAATAAAATGTCAAGGGAAACTATAAGGGCATTTACATGCATTTCTTCTAATCCAGATTTCAACTTTTGCACAATTTCTCCTAAGTGAGACCAAGACAAGCTGGCTTGCAATCAAAAAGGTGTGAGTGACAGCGTTCAATAAAGACCATCTCAACAACTCCTCAGATACAGCCTGTCACAGACACTAGAAGCTGGAAAACACAAAGCTTTGCAGAGGAGACCACGCTCATAAATGATGTATGACTTAAATTCATACCACGCTTAACAATACTCAAGAAAAAATCAACCGAGAGCCTCTCTGGAGTGCCAGCCCCACAGGCTCACCAGTGCAAGAGTTTCAGGCGGGTTTTATGAAGAAAGAGAAATTAACTTTATTTGATGCCAACTCCTGGGCGTTATTCTTTGGAGGAATGGAACTCTGCGAAACATCCTCTGATTGCCAGCCCCAACCCCTACATCACCACAGGGGTTGCCAGTACTGTCCCCCGGGTGCCAGAGAGGGTCAGCAGCGATGCCAGCAGGATGCAGCTTTTCTTAATATGTGTACCTGACGCAGGGAGCAAGGCAGGCACACCGGGCCAACCTTGTTCCTCCCATGTTGCAAAGAGGTGGCACTATCATTCTACCTAAAAACAACGTAAAGAAGGAATTAACTGCCATTTCTTGCTCCTTAGTTATAGATACCTTTAAGAAACACCATAGATGTCAAGCTCCGTTTTCCTGATGGGAATTTCAAAGGGCTGTTAGTACAGTGTCAGATCCCTCTTGGCCTCTCTGAGGAGGTAAACGTGGGAGACAGCAGCTTCCTTTCCACCTGCTTATTCCACAAGACGTGTTCACATGTGGCTGACCCAAACCTTGCACTCACATAGGAGCAATCGTAGCGGTGGACTGCCTGTAGGGTTACACTCAACACTGCATCCCAGTGAACACTCCTCTCTCTTCTCAGTGCACACACCTGGCTCA
Organism: Chionis minor; assembly: GCA_013398295.1. NCBI lineage: Eukaryota > Metazoa > Chordata > Aves > Charadriiformes > Chionidae > Chionis > Chionis minor. Next base: position 656,725 of record VZSF01008493.1, on the reverse strand, counting down.
GGCCCTTCAACAAGCACCTCTCATGCCCAAATCTTCACTACTGGTTACAGGTTTCTCTGGTTCATCTGTTTACACGTGGACCGTAATGTCTGCAGGACTTAGGAGCTACTTTCCGGCTTTATTCAATCCTCAGTGTTACCATCTCAAAATAGAAAAGGAAGAAGAGTTATAATCTTTCCCCTTGATATTTCTTTCAAGGAAGAAATAATTTTTTTTCAGTCCCTTTTTCCCAGCACCTTTATCCTGAATGGCCGCCCCAGATCTGAGCTGGTCCAAGGGCACTGCGTTGCCATTCCCAGAGATGGCCAACGAGTGTTCAAGCTGGAGAAAGGCACAAGGCACGTGGTCAAATGTACCCACCAGCCGCTGAACTGCAGGGACCTACAGTGAGGATCAAACAGGCATAAAGGCCCCAAAGCATTTGCTAGAAGCCTTCAGTTGCGACTCTCATTTTCTTTTTTCAAGGAAAAACTGATATTTAAGGCAGGCAGAAGAAAGTACTTTTTGGCTTTTTATGTACATTTTTGTGGTAGTTAAATAAAACTGATCAGTAAATGGATCTGCTTAGGTCAATATGAGGCCAATCTATGGAGTGTGTAATAGATAATCATATTTGTACTGGTTTTATCTTGGTTGACTGCATTAATCCTACCATTCTGCTTTAGCCCCTGCAAAAAGAATCGTGCTGTCTGCAGCTGATGCCAGCCAGGACTTCAGAGAGAAGCAGAACACCCGTTCAGCTGAGAGAGTCGTGCTAGCTGTCTAAAAACATGTAGCATTTAGTAAAAGAGAAAGATGATCTACCAGTCTTCTCTAAATCCAGAAAAGCCTTTGTAATTATTTTTATGTTTATGGAAATGAGCACACAGGGGAAAAAGTACATGCAAATAAATCAGAAGAATTTAGGTCATGAACATAACTCACTTCCCTGCTCTCCACATACTGGAATCTCTATTAGGTTCCTTTTAAGTTTCAGCAAAACAAAAGGGTTGAAATTTTTTTTCCAACTCTATCAGTTTCACTCTGATATCAGTCCAATAAGAACTATGGAAAACTTGCAAAAATCATCCTGTTTCTGCCTTTACCGTGAGAGACAGCAGCTGCTTCATGTCCCTTGGCAATCCCCAGGCACCAGAGTGACTCTTGGTGACTGCTCCTCTGACGCTACAGGGGCTTGTGCTGAACCACAGTAATTTATAACCACCAGGTGTTGACCAAGGATAGTGATAAAATCCCTCCAAAACCTAATAATAATTCAAAGGAGGGTTTCTTACCAACGTCTGTACTTTTGGTGCTTTTTCAAGCTTTAATGGGAACGGATTTTTGACAGGAAAACACAACGAAAGCCTTGTGTATGGTTTTACCACAGCCCTTTTCTGCAACTACTGTGTCTCATACAAGGAGAATGGCCAGTGTCTGCACAGGGGTAAGGCCCACAGAAATGATGTATAAATTATGTACAAATTCTTCTTTTCAGTTTTGGTAAAGGATCATTGTCCTGGTTTGAGGTAAAACAGGACCAATTTTGTTCAGTAACTCTGCTTTCTAACTAGGCCTCTTCTAACTGCTGAAATTAACAGCATATTGTGCAGAAAACTGCTCTTTCTCAGAGTGATAAGACTCATATTTATAGCTGATGCCAAGGCACGGTATGCAGAGAGGCCCTTGCTTAGACTTACTGCGATAACGACCAAGGCCAGACACCTTGTTATTTGCCCTGTTGGAGGGCTGGAAGCAGAGAGGCATAGAGGGGTCCCATCTGTGGGGAGGAGCAGACAGCACGGGTGACCCAAAACTGACCAGACAGTGTATTCCATCCCATCTGCATCATGCTCAGTATAAAAGCTGAGGGATCAAAGGGTCAGCATTCCGTTGTTCCGTGGATCTGTTGTTTCAGTTGTTCCGGTTTTATCCGTTTCCTGTTTTACGGCTTCACCTTCTTCTCTGACTTGCTTGGGCTTTTGCTCTTGCTGGAACTCTTGCTTTCCTTCTTCAATGGCCGGCGTCCGAGGAGGACTCCATCGGTTCGTCTGCCTTTGATCCTGACCCATGTGTTCCTGAAATCCAGTTCCCGTTCGTCGCTGAGTCCAGTCTGGGACTTCCCCAGTGCCTGCTGGTGATGTGATTGTCATCCTGGGAGCTTGATACGGTTTTGTATATATTTCATTATTTTCTTTTGTTATTTTATTCTTTATATTTCATTAAAGTAGTTTAGTTCTTACTAAACTAGTCTCTCTTATTCTCTCTTTCCTGCTTGGCAGGAGAGAGGGAACATCTGTCGCTCGGCTTGCTTGGGCCGATCCGGCCCAAACCCACAACAATCATGTGCTGCCTTTTCCTGCTAAAATAATGCTGACTTTTCTGCATTCAAACCATGATCAAGTAGTTAAATCCTTTGTCAAAAGTAACGCATCAGCAAAACAAAACAAATGAACAAACAAAAAGCCAGAGCAGGTGGAACTTCACTTCAAACCTTTTCCTTCAGTCAACATCTCAATAGAACTAAAGCAGCCCTGAAGGACTCTGCGCACCTGCACTCACCTCTTCCTGCCCCAAGGACTCACGATCTCCATATAAGCTGTGTTTAATAGAGCTACACTGTTGTCAGTTAATTATCCCCGGTCATGTTGTGAGAACAAGTTTTAAAATGAAATTTTCATCAAATTAATGGGTACTCGACAACTGGGGTAAGGGGAAACACCAGGCTGGGTCTGATCAGCAGCAGCTGAGAATAAACAGCTGAGGTATTCTAGCAAAGCAGCGCTGATACCACTCTTGAGTTCTATAAATGAGGACCTAATGAAGCCTACCCTTTGACCTGGAGACCAGAGGCATGACACAATATGCAGACCGTGGGGCAAATGAAAATGTGACAAAATGAGCTCTGGATCCTGAAGCCAAACAATCGCAAAAGCACGGGAACTGCTGCCATGGCTGTTGGCCACAGAGGAATGGAATACTCCTTGGCTGAGGTACAGTGCCCTGCAAACCCCTGCCTTCCACCTTGTCTTCTTCAAACCGTTTTGGACATTGTCACACTAGGCTCCACAGAGAACTCTACTTTCCTATAGTTTTAGAAAAGATGGTTTAACTAGAGATAGTGGCTGTGATGGGGGTGTTTTCCCAAACATCAAGGTCTGGGAATTCCAGTGCAGCACAGCATGAATGTCACACAACAACTGACCCAATGCAGAATTCCTGAAGTTTCCCATGTGGCTGTGCCTTCTCATTAAACATTTTAAAGTGCTCACTGATGTCTTTCATCAGCTTAGCTTTTGAGGATGAAAATTTCTTGCGACTCTGGCTTTTGCATCAACAGAAATTTGGATTGAATCAACTTACAAAGATAAAAAGCTGTCCCTTGATTCTCCTGCAAAATGAAGGAAAAACAAACTTAAAAACACCTCAAGCCCTCCCATGACCATCATAGTCCTATATCTGAAACTTTGTGGAAAGGGATTTGATAAACTCGCCTTTTCACTGACCTCCCTTAGATGAATGCTCTTGGGATACACAATTACAAATCAGGCTTTGGTTTCTAAACCGAAAAAGCAGTAGTGACTTCTCCCTGCCTCTGACCTCCACACAATTTGCTAAGGTCATAACTCCTAACCGGTGCAACTCCATCAGCTCTTCCCAAGGCAATTGACACACATACATGAATGTCAACGTCCCACTTGCAGCCGAAGCCTGGTTTTCTGTTTCTTAGGGGAAGTTAAAAATATGGGGCACTGTACAGATTTTAAGCACCACTCTTCAATCAAGTGAAATATTAAAGCTAAAACTAATTCAGTGTCAGGCAGTAAGCATTGGGGGACCCTGCCTTATCTAATTTGCTGTCATCTGCAGTAATCTCCGCTATTAATATTACCGTGAAGAACATGTCAAAAGCTTAAATTCATCACTTCAACATGGTCATTTGGGGAACGTGTGCCAGCAGGAGTGATTGCTCCTCTTGCCTCCTCAGCCTCTGGTCTGAATGTTGAAACCGCAACTGCAGTGCAGCCACCAAGATAAAAATAACCACGCAAATGGTTGTGGAAGGTGTATGGCCATCAGCGATTGGTGATAAATAGTCAACAGAGCTAGAGGAATACGTGGGTGTCTAAGTCCTTCCAGAAACAACTACCCATCATCAAATATGGGATATGGAGCTTCTGTAGTTCCCAATCCCAGTACAGGCCCAAAGGACACAGACAGACCAACCATCTCTCCTCATCCGACGTATAATTTGCCTTTTCAGTTCACATTAACAGAAACAATTAGGAGATGAATGGACCAAGGGGTTGGTAAACTCACACAGTGTAGTGAATTGCTGCTTCCCTGGGGATTCGTTCTCCACTAGAGTCACCCGGTCTCACAAACATCACACAACTGGGAAAGAACAAGGAGCAGAGAAGGCGCAGGTCAGAGATCATACGGTGGCACAGAAACAGCTATCTTAGAGCAGGTCTTGCTGCCTGCAACCTTGTGAGGCCAAATCCAGGTCTCACACCAGCTTGGCTGGAAGGGTCTTCCTGGTTCAGGAGGAGAAAAATGGGAGGTGGATGGAGGGCAGTGCTGGTATGGTTGCACAGCAGGTGGAGGCATACATCAAGTCAGAGAAGCCACCCCTGCCCCGACTTTAGCCTGGCCACACAGATGAGGATAACAGCAGTGGAAAAGACCCAGTTGACACCGTGTGCTGCAAGATACTTCCAGGGGCTCCTGCAAATCTGCACACATGTTTCTCCACTGTTGCTGGAGTCAGACTAACAAGACTGGTTCTGCACACACCACAATAGCACCTCTGTTTGCACTACAGACATAATGTCAGTGTTCAAATCAGTCATTTATGCCTTACCCCACACCTTTCTAAGTATTAAACTGTTCTGTATGTTCTGACATTTCCTCCCAGTTAGACCTGCCTTCCTCCAAAGTATACTTTTCATTTGATCCAATTTAATCTTTCTATTCCTTATTGAATTCACTGACCTAATAAGACAGCAGTACCTTATAAAGCAGAGGACAGCAAACGGCAGCTAAATAATGTTGCTGTTATATCAAGGAGAACTGAAACATGGAGAAAATACCTAAAGACGAGGACAAGAATATGTCTAAAGCTATCTCTGCAGCAGAGTCGCATATTGCACGTCAAAAATCTCGGACAGTATGCCCCATGCTGGGGGGGCAGAGGGAGGACATTTTCCTGGATCAGTTGCAATCCGAAGCATCCCCTGCCAACTTGGGCACCAGTGCTGACAGATGGTATGTGATGCTCTTCGGTACTAACATCGCTGGCGGAGGCTGGAGCGAAGGGCAGGAAATCCAGTTCAGCATTATTCAGCTGCTTTTGGATCTAATCCAGGAGAAACGACCCATTGCTTATCTCATGGAGAAACCACACCACTGCGCACTAACCCCATCTCTATCAGAATGACTACACGAGGTGAGAAAACTCCCAGCAGAATCCCAGCTACAATTAATGGACATCTAAAGGTTCTCACAAATTGTACTTGATGAACACTCTCCCCTTAATACCTTTTGCTGTTATTAGCTCTAGTCACTGATTTGTTGCTCTTACTTAGACTAATAAATAGTACAAAGTATTTTATCCCTTCAGCCAGAGCTGGAAACCACTCAAATGTAGTTTTAAGAGATCAGAGTTACATTGAGCAGTGAAAGAGGAATTGTTGGGAGAGAGGAAGAGCCCCAGCAGTGCCGGGCCAGCTGTTAACCCCTCTGATGCTGAGCTTCTACCACCAATCCCAGATCTTCTGTTTTATTGACAGGCTTAGGCCCTGCTAGAACTGATACAGAGCCTAATCACTAGTCCAGGAAGATCTTATGTTTTATGCAAAGCAAATGCTGAACTCTCGTACAGGGCACATATCAAAGCATCTACAGAGCTCTCGAAACTGGCTGGACATCCCTTCCTACATATGACAAAGATCAGACACCGCCAGAGGTTAAGAGGAATTTAAAAAAAAAAAAAGTTTAACAACTATCTGCTGTACCTGAACTAAACTGTTTTGGGGTTTTTTTAAAAAAAAATTTTGTTTACCACTTTGGATTAATGACAGGTTTTGAAATACTGAGAAATTTTCTGCAGAAATGCCAACACTGAAGCTCATGCAACTCCTGGTATCAGAGCTGACTATGGGTAACAGTCTAAAAAGTTACAGAACAAGCTATGAAGACTTAAAATTTAATATAATTATTTATGAATAAAACTCCCTTCTTAAGCCTCAAGAAGTCTTTTGCTACTGCAGGGCTGCCCAGTCATCCTGCCACCGTTCCTCAGCCCCCTGGTCCCTGAGCAGCCGCCTCTCGCACCAGAGCCGCTGAGCCGGTGCCGGTGGGCTGCAGAGCAGGGAGACATGCTCACCACCGCGGGGACACAGCGGGACGGGCCACATCTGGCTTTCATTAATCTCACCCCTCACACCCTGGAGCAGGACCCGGTTATCAGATGTGCTGTCTCTTGCTCACATGTCCCAAACAAGCTCTAAAAGCAGCACCACTGAAATACCAGAATTACAGGTGGGCGCCTGACCAGCTGGATGGTCCTACAGCCACTCCCGGCTCTCCCACGGCAGCTTTGGCATCCCTGAGCTGATGAGGGAACACCTCACCTTGCCTTTGTCGGAACTAAGGCTATGAGGAGAGGAAGCCTCAACTGCACCATCTCCCCATGGGGATCCCGCCACGCACAGCAGCAACGACAAAATCAAACCAGCCCAGAACCCAACCGTATGGTCTGCAGACCATGAAAGAAAGCCCCATTTGTGCAAAATTCTCCAAAGTTCTGCACTATTTTTTCATGTTTCGATATTTCATTAGAGGTTTTTTTTAGAATTCAGGCTTCAAGCAAATCAGTCAATAATGAGAAGTCACCACAGAAAACATTCAGCTCTGATGATGGAGCCTAATGCTGCCTGATTCATACATTTATTACACACATTAAATAATCTAATTTTTTTCCACTCACTTTTTCATTGTCTGGCTTTTCAGCCTAATGAATGTATTAATCTGTTTACCACCAGCAGCAAATAAGAGTTTGTGGGATGATTTTCTTTTGTTTTTTATTACTCCATTCTACTACCCCACACTGCAAAACTTTAACCACATGTCTCCCTGACACTGATCAGGTTCTGAAGTGCTTTAATTAATAATCATTATAAGCATGAATGTATTCAGAGGGATGAGATGGGGAAAGGGGATTGGTTAACATGTTACATTCCCTTCAACAAAAAGAATCCAAACAATAATAAAAAACACAAAGTAGGTTGAATCTTCATACAAGGTGCCTAGTCTTGTATATTTTTCACATCTGGCATGTAAGCAAATTTTGTGGGCTTGAGGTTATTTTTGGTGTTGGTTTTGTGTGTTTTGGTTTTTTTTAAACTTGGTAGCATTCAGTAGTGTATAGAGTTTTGACTGCTCTTGAGAAAAGTTTTCTCAAATCCTCCCACAGGTATTTTCTTCAGACTTTCAATGACTCTCCTGTCTTTGTAGGGAAATAAACATAAGATGAAGCTGAGGCTGATTAAGATACTTTGTAGTGTAATGGTAGACTCAGAAAATATTCCAGAAATTTTCTGGGTTGGGTTTTTAGCTGTACTGCATAGATCAGAAAGAAGGCACTTAAAAAAGACCATCATAAAACCTGCAGGATGAGTTTCCAGAATAAAAGACCTTTCACTGATTAACTAATTGGAGATATTTTTGCTGTTTGCTTGCCATCGGGGTGGTGTGGACGAAAGTACATCCTTTGCCAAGGTTTCCAAAAAAGGACATACTAGTTTTAAGGAGTGAAGAGAGGAAGAAAAGGCCCCCTCAAAATTATTCACACCTGAGAAATGAATGCCATATGTTCATTGACGGCAAACTCGCTGAGCTGAAGGAGTGAGACGATGGCTCGGGTTCCTGTCGAGCTCCCTTCTCCCAGGCCAGCTGGGCCAGAGGCTCCTGGCAGCCGCCCGCGGGAGCTGCTCGGCTCTCCCTGTGAGCAGAGCATGAGTGCTGCGGACGGGAGACTGGAATGGGCAAAACAATCTGGGAAAAGATAACTAATATTAACTGTATTCAGGAGAATTTCAGACTGTAACACTGCACAGTAAGTAGTTTATGTGCATGCTAGCAGGCAATCCCCAGTACAGCTTTTTTTCTTTCTAAATAATTGCCATATATTTTTAAAATTTTTTTTTTATGCAATCCTTCCTGTGACACGCAATGTACTTATCTTGCTGTTGGTATTAGCAGCTCAGGGCTGCCATTCTGTATTTCGTTCTGCGGGGCTGCCATCAGTGCAGGATGCAGGTACACACTGAGACGCTGGCAGGTAGGCTGCGGACGTGAGCGAGCCAGCCATGTGCCCACGGAAGGGCAGCATTTGACCCTCTCGTTATTGTTTCCTAGTCTCTTCTATAGAAAATATCAAACAGCAATTCACTGGAGGAGGAACAATCATTTTCCAGATACCACATGAAAGAAATACCACTCTGGTCTGCGCTAGATTATGTGGGACAACATGTAATACATTCCTAGCCAGTTATGACATTGATTCATTCCTTGTATTGAATTTGTTCACAGTAATGAATGTATTACTTGTTCCCTGAAGGCTCCAGTCTTTTCTCTCACCTTTATTGATCAATGGTTTATAACTTTGAAACTATTTGCAAAAAGTGATTAATGTAACTTACTTTCTAGTCTTAAAAACAGTGTAAGCAATTAGGTCTCATCCTGCAAGCCCCTGCCCAGCCAGCAGTAAAACTGCTGGAACCAGGTAGCATTATCTGATACATTAGCCTATATTTCAGCACAGAAAACACTAAAAGGTTGCATCAACACTGAACTGAAGCACATTCATCTCTTCAAAATCACTCTGTAAAGTATGGAGGATGGGCTAAGAAGAATTAATGGCTACTGCAAAATCTCTTTATAATCTTTACAAGCGGTGCATGGAAATACCCAGGAAAGTATGATTCTTAATCAAAAACAATGGCTTAATTCTTTGCTTCTGCAAGACAACCAAAGAATTAATAAAAACTTGCAGCTGTTGGGGTGGGAGGACAAGGGAAGGTGGGCTGAACAAGACTTTAGGGGAGATGCACAATTTATCTATAAAGGTAAAAACCGTATTGAAGGATGTAACTTGAAGCGGACAAATACCACCCTTGAACCTTTCCGTAATTTCTTTAAACAAAATAGTTAATTGGATTGCAGTCAGTAGTAGAAAACAAAGCAGTTAATTGGGTTGCAGTCAGTAGTAGAGACCTATATAATCCCTTCCCTCACCTGATGGCTTTGCCATAAAGAAATGTCAACAAACCCTCCAACAAATTCAACCCAAAAGGCAAAGCTGGCAGCTACTGGAAGAGCCTAAAGGAAGGCAGGGGGTTGGGTGGGCAGAGAGAACACCTGGCCAAAGACAAACGTGGTCATGCCTGGAGCTCTTTGAAATGATTGAAAACAGAGAAGAAGTTGCACTAAGTCATGCTAAAATGGTTCTCTCTAAAGCTGCTTCATTTACTCTCATTTGCAGAAGGGCAACAATCTGAGAACAATTAACTCATGTATAAAGCATGCAAAGTGACATTGCCATAAATTATGCTATAGGTTCGGGAATAGCAGCTTGCACCTAGGTAACATTTTCAATATGATTAATGTCAAGGACTATATGCTGCAATTGAAGAGTCATAATTTTTTAAGCAGTCCCAAACAAGGCTGTTTTTTCACGTTTAGTAAATCGAAAAGGTAGGAAAATCTGTTTTACTACCCAGGATTCGCACAAGAGTTCAGAAAAATGTAATACTTCTGCAGAGCAATACCTAGTTGGACAGTCATTTCTCCTCCCAATTACACATAATCAAGGTGAAAGTGGATTCTGGACAACAGCGTTCACAATTGTGAGAGGAAGGAATGCGAGCAGCCCAATGAAAGCAGCGCAACAGAGAGCAGGAGGAGGCAGGAGAGCAGACTCCCCTCTTTCAAGAAGTTTCTCCCTAATCCGAGTCTTAACCCCAGTGTCAGCTTTCAAACTCCATCACTCCACCTGAAGCGATGCTAGAAAGCATTCAATATAGATGTCAAACATTACAGCTGCCCCAAAGCAGGGATCCAGCCTGGATGATCTCGGTTCCTCCAGGGGACTCGCAGTCCGGGGTGCTTGGGCAGCTGATTCCAGCCCAGATTCAGGGGGACTTTTGCCAAGGCTTCAGGCATGGGATGTTCCTCTCAGTTTTGTAGATGCTTTTTAATGCAAATTCTTACAGCATGTAGGGAGTGCATATCAAGTTGGTGGCCTGAAAGCCCTGAACCTTCACTGCCTGGAGTTTGTAATACTACCGAGATATTTCTCAAGGGGAAAAGCAGCAGTCTCAGTGAAATTATCCAGAAAACCCTGGGGAAGTTTGGGAAACCCAGCAGTAGACTGTGACTGTTTCAAAGCTTTCGGATGTCTTATCTCCCTCTCTGAACACAACGCGCTGTTGGTGCATTGCTGCAGTGTCGCATGCTCTCAGACAGAAAGCACAGAAAATAAAGGTTTTAAGTAAAGGAAGAAGAAATAGAAAAATGATCTCTTTGTGGACAATACTTAATCTGAAAAAGACAGGGTTTGATCAAGGTTGCAGTTATACTGAAATGCTTCACCTAGACACTGTATTAACTCTGCTTTCAAGGCAATGTGTGGATTCAAGAGGAGACAAGCAGCAGCGTGCTGCCCGACCCAGGGAGTGTAGCATAGCGCTTGCCTCTCGTTCTCCCTGAACACAGCAAACAGTTTGTGTCATTAGTAGTTCTCCTGTATCTCCAAGTTCAATTTGACAATGTGTCCGACTGACCTAGGGATTCTCCTGGGCTCTCAGCTATGGGGATACAAGGCATTCCCAGAGCAGAAGGGGACAGGCTTGCTTGGCAAGAGGCAACCAGGCACCCTGGGAGTCCTCATGGGCTTCCTCCTGATAAGTGTACCCAACTGGACCAGCAAGACCTACTGCTGTTTCATGGATCTCCTGGAGAAGATAACCCAGCGACTGCTGTTGTATGCTAGAAGCACAAGAACTGGGCTTGGGCATGTCATACAGATATGCCAAAGCCCTCAAACCTGTGGGACAGGGCAAACAGCCCCCTCACAGTGTGCTCCTCCGGTACCAGGACCTCTGTGCCCTTTTCTTCTCCCAGGTGACATAGAGCTCAGATCAGTTCAGCGCAGCTCCTTCACCGCTGAAGAGAAGCACCTATAGGAACACTATTCCTGCATTTTTTCTTCTTTACACTTATGAATTATCACCCAGTGAGTAAAAACACACCGCTCAAGCTCTGTATGTGCCAGAAAAAGGAGATTTATTGCCGAGGGGCTTCTCCTCTGATAAACCTACGTTATGATATAGTTTAAAAACAATAACAACAGAATAATCAATCCATTGCCTGTAGGAAAAATGTTGTGGCCGCCTCTCACAGATGATATGAAAGCACACGTAACTGTCATTGATCTAGAAGACTACAATGCAAGACACTGCTCAAAAAGGCAAGCTTTCTGTTGATTTTTTTCAATGAAAGTGCAAGCATACAATGTAGCTAATCTTCTCCCTGCAACAGTGTTATCTTTCTTGTACTGTATATATATCAGAAAAAATCTAATTCTAAAAATATTTCCTTTACAGATATGTCCAAATCCCCATAGGGTAAATTAGTCATTAACATAGTTCACTTTACGTTACTAGAATTAAAACAACAGGAATGAACACCACTGAGTTTCCAGCAAAACAAAATAATTGGAGGAAAATCCCCTTCTAAATAGAAACATTTGTCACTTTTGCATTCAGTAAAACAAACTGGCTACCTGAAATCTCACTTCGTGCACTGGTATGTAGGTCTTACTCTAATACGTGCTGTTTTCAAGAAATCTAAGTTATTTACCAACAACGAGTTTTAAGATTAGAAAAATGTATTCCAAAAATGCATTTTCCTGAGGTCCAGAGCTTTATCCCTTACCAGGCTGAAAACACATCCACTTTGCTAGTTTATGAGCTAGTAAATCACTAAGAAAATTGATGAACCTGAGCCTGAGAGAAGCAACAACATCATCCTCCGCATGCAGAAATCCCACAAACTGAGATTTGGAGTCCAGAAATGAAGTGCCTGCAGTCAAGGCAGCAGATAAAGATGGCCGGAGCGCACTTTACAGTGGAGGTGAAGATCATCATCACCAGATAATAAGGTTACAGAGACTGAAGACAAATGGGAAAGCTGAGCTGAAAGCAAAAGTGGGGAGCAGGAGGACATGCTGGAGAGTTACAGCTTGTGCACAGGAGCTCTGGTGTTGTATTGTCCTACGAAGCCAGCTCGGAGCAGAGATGTGTGGAATGACTATCATCTAAGAGCACCATAGGGCAAACCACAACACAAGTCACCAGGAGTGATTTGCCGTAACGCGTGCAGTGGAAGTCAAGGCAACTCATTTGGAAAAAAAGAAAAAAAAATTTAGTTTAATACTAAGGTAGAAAGTGGAAATTGCCTTTACTTACATGCACATGTACAAACAAGGGCTCCCTTCTCACAGTGCATGCCGTGGTTTTTAACGTGCTCCTTCTAAAACTGAGGCATATGCAAGGATCAGGGGACAGCCAACTGCAGTAATAAGTGGGACTATTTTGGTTGTTATTTTTCAAGACATTTAACACTACAGTTCGATCAGCTGACCACAGTACTCACTGCTGGGGTAGACGGATCACAGGACTTCCATGGGATTTTCTTGCCTCATACTCACAGGGATGCACAAATCACAATGGTAAAACAGACTTCTCCTAGGGAATGTCCCAAAATCAGGAACTGCAGGGTCTTTAGGACAACTGGACAACCAGATGCTTCTTAAACTTCAGACCAAAGAAAACCTGCTTTTTTTCACATTTTGAGAACTGAGATCAGTTTGAGCGTTTACACAGAAACTGCAAGAAAAATGCATTCTCTGAGGCTTACATTCCACATGCACAAGGTGTTGCTGGTTAGAAACGGGTGCTTGTGATGCACCTTCATGCTCCGTGTCTCACTGTGGAATCACTTCCCACTGCGGTAAAGCAGTTGCTAAGTAAGGAATCACATGCAAGAGGACCATTGGTCTAAACAGCCACAGAATGACACAGTACTGAGTAATAACCATAGTACTGAGCAGAAACTACGTCAAACCATTAGCAAAGTGTTCAATACAAATGAAAAAACCCCTTTCTTTTACTAAAACTGCGTGCTTAACTGGGCCTTTTTTTTTTTTTTAATTAAAGACCTGCAGGTCAAGTTGTGCTAAGTTTTTTCCAAAGGCTCTTAAAGCTCACACATCTTCATACTGGTTTACAGCTCATTTTGCTTTGAAAATGAAGTCTGTGATTTGAGTTACAACCTGAACACCCAAGGCAGCTGAACAATGCCAAATTTTGAATGAGTCAGCAAGCAATCACCAATTGAACAAATAAATGAGACACAATTGCCTCCAGAAAGAGCTACTTTTCCTACGCACACGTAAGAGAGCTGCCCGCTACTCCAGCACACGGCCCCGCAGTTCAATTAGTAGCTGCTGCAGTTATTAAACAAGGTCCTAAGCGAGGCGTCCTGCCTCACATTTCCAATGACAAAGAGAAATTGTTTTGATTTAAATCACTAATCCCTCAGGAGTTCTCAAATAGATCTCTTCTATGCTGGCCACCAAAGAAGAATTCTAAAGCCTAATGTTAGACACTGCTTTAAAAAGGGAAAGAAAAGCAACGGTCACATTTCAGTAGCAAACAAAGCAGCTACCTTAGGGACAGGGAGGTGCTTTTCCATACTTACTTACCACTGGTAGCATAGAGAGGGGCCACCAACATCCTCTCTCACATCCATTTTGTGTGAGGGGTTCATTTTTCATATTTGGCCCATCAAAAATTTAGGCATTGAGAATAGTCAGTGAAGAGCAATAAGCAATTTACCCCATTTTCTCTTTGATGGACAGATTGTCCTTTGGAGGACAATCCCCATTGACTGTAACTGGGTCCTAGAGTAAAAGCTGATCTAAACATCTACCTTTCAGCCAGCTGGAGGTAGGGGAAATGAATCATACCGTGGGTACTCACACAAATACTACAGAGATAAAAAAAGAAAAAGAACCAAATGACTGCCATTTAGAGGTAACAATCATTTGGGGGCTGCTGCAGCTGCACACTTTATGTTCAAGTGATAAGACACTTGTCTGAAATTAGTACCTAACATCCAAATACAAGCATGAATGGATAATACCTCCCAGATGCTACAGACAGCATGACTTTGGACCAGAAGCGTAATTCTTACCTAAAGCCATGTTCAAATAGGGTCAGGAGACCAAAAAGCCATAACTTCTACGTTTAAAGTATACTTGCTATAAAAGACAGGAACGGGATGGGTGCAGTCAATTGCTATAGCCCTTTGTACTTTTTATTTTCCAAGGAGGCTTGATTCCCAGGTCTGCTGGCCCATCAGTGACCAAACAGGCATCCTTGGGAAGTGCTGTGGAGGGAAGCCCTGCCCTGGGGAAAGCCAGGCTGGGCAGAGTACCCCGACTTCAACCCTCTGCGCTGATAGTAACTGAGCTATATGGAGGTACCTGGAAAGTGTCACCTATGCATATTTTACCCTTCTAAAATGTAACGCTGAGTTGACAGAACAAGGTATGGAAGGGACGTGAGCAAAATTATACAAATAAACAAAACTAAAAACTACAGTAACACTAAATCAAATTGCACACTACTTGGGTATGGGAAATTAAGCCCAACAAGCATTCAAAATAACATAAGAAGGTCTACTTTATCCATTGGGATTCTCAGAACTAGGGCACTAAAAAAGAACTCTAAAGACTCTCCACAAGGCCAGTAAGTCCTGCTTTACCACACAGGCTCTGTTCCTCTTTGCGAAGTTCCCCAGTTTCAGCCACTGAAGCATAACCAAAAGCAGAGGGCAGTTTTCCTCTCTGTCCTCCAGTCTCTTTCTCCAGTACAAGCTCCATCTCATGGGCTTTTCATGCTTAGATAAGAAATAAAGACTTTTCTTTTTTTCGTCAGGGAACAAACCAAGGTACAGAGCAAGGGCTGTTGCAGCTGACTTAGTCCTCAGTCTTTACTTGCTACCAAAGATCCTTCACCATGGGAACCTTAAGAGAAGCCATATAGTCTCCCTTTACCCTCTTGCTGCTCTTCTAGATTGTCAAAAGAAAAGGATAAGAAACATTCTTGGTCATGCAAAAAGTCAACTATGGAACTAAACCTTACTTCATAATGAGCATGGCAGCTGAGCAAGACAGACAGGAGGCAGCTGGTGACTGGTGTCAAGCATAAAGAAAAGATGATTTATTGCTGTCAGTCTACGTAGCTCAGATCATCTATTACTTAGAGGTTCAGACAGCATCTAAGTACCAAGCAATTCAGCAAGAAAGGCTTCCTGTCCCCCAAATCATTTGACTTTAAAGAAATGCAGATGTAAAGCACACTTAAATGAGGGGAAATGTTGATTTTTTTAGATCTAAGTTTTTTTCTGAGAAGGTATTTTCAACTCATCTAAATTGTGATGTAGCTTTTGAGTTCTGCACTGATATGAGTGGTAACTAAGGCACAGGAGGAATAACTAAAGAATTCGCAGCAAGTCAACTCTGCAGACTACAGCTTGTTTAGCAACTACACAACACGTGAACCTAAAGGAATTTAAAATCAGCAGCATCTCTTGGAATCCTACAACACAGCTCACCCCCAAACCCAAGTCATTAAAATGACAAGTCAAATAGGATTAAACAAGATTCACACGTCTGTTCTGCACCGATTACAAGCTCACTCCATCACTCCCAGAGCGTTTTGCTGATTGACAGCATACAAAATAAGGGATGTGCAGGATTGACCCGATTCTCCTGGCTGACATACCTGAAGACACTGCTTCATTACCACCAAACCTTTTTTCCCCCACTTGAACATAGTAATGAGAGAAAGATGCATTTCAAAAAAGACAGATTTTAGCATAAGAAGCAAAGTATGGCAGGGTTTCACCCATAGCTAACTTTAAAAACGTTAACTAGCAATTACTTATAGGAAACAACTTTGCAAGCCAAGGCCAGATGATGTCACCTTTAGCAGCAATGATAAACAAGCCCCAGTGCAAACACAGGACACATCTTATCTGAACATGGAGAAAGAAAATGGGCTGTCCAACTCTGTGCCCAAGCCCCTAAATTGAGCCAAGGACAAGAAGCAGCTAATCCCACCAGTTTATAGCTTTCCCACCATGAGAACTCCACACCAGTTACTGCTAATAGGCTGAGCTCTGGCATTCCAGGTGACTGTAATATTTATTACCAGTTCAGAAAAGGATAAGTGTCTGCAAAGTCTTTGGTGTTGGGTTTTTGTGTTCAGAACCTCTCCAGGAACTGAATACATTCTTTTTTTAAGTTGCCATTGACCTTTGGATACTTCAGTATGTAACACAAAAATTTTAAAATCTTTTGATTAGCAGCATAAGATGCCTGAAAGGTTTCTTTGTCTATTCAGTTTTGTAGCCAGTGTTTTTTAAGGATTAAAAATGTTCTTCTTGGAAATACCTTAAAATATTTCCTTAAGCTTACTTCAGACTACCGGGAGAACACTCACACGGTCACATTCAACCTCAATTCAACTGAAGTCCTTATCTGCTTATGTTTCTCCATTTGTATGTCAAGAAAAAAAATGAATTCTACTGTCTCCCAGTGCAGACAGGACCTCTAAACTCTGCCCCACACAGGGACACGAACACTGTAGCAATCAGCGCGGCTTCCCACTCGTGACCGCTTGCCCTAAACACAGAAGTGTAACTTTTTGCAGTGACTTTACTCCTCATGCAAATTCTTTGATTTAGTTTTTCTGAGCATCCCTGAGCACAAGGTTGCCCCTCGCCTCGTGCTAAGGCACAACCACACTGGCATATAAAGCTTAGTCCGCTCTCCAGTTGAGATTTTTCAAAGCCTCAGCCTGTAGGTGGAATGATGTGTCATCTACCAGGCTTGCGAGCCATCTGTTTATGTGGGACAGTGTTTGAATGTGAACACTGCTGAACTCCTCTTCCCAGGGCATGGGTGAGGTAGGGACAAGACGGAAGGAGCAGGGCCAGCGACCTGCCAAAGCTGTCTTTCTTCCCCATGCACCTGGTACCAGGATGCTTCAACAGCCCTGCAGGAACATATTAGATAGAAAAAATGAAAAAGATAGGGTCTGTTTTGTTTTTTGGTTTTTTTTAATGGATACTATATTTTAAATAAACACTATAATTTTCAATTTATAATTTTTTTAAAAATATTGTACAACTGCAGAAGCGTTACCATGTACAGAGTGGCAAAACACTGCCACTTGATAACACTGTAGGCTCTGAAATTAAATGCAGTTCCTAAGAAAGTGTTTGGAGATTTGTTGAAGGAAGGGGTATTTTTCTGTAGATAAAAGAAATTTGGAAGGTGCTATATACGTACCCTCAGGCTATGGAGTGAAGAGCTTTTTATCATCATTTCAAACTTAACCCAAAGATATCATAAAATCCTGCAGCTTTATATTAACGTACAACCTACAAACATCAAAGTCACAGATGAACCTACTTAACAGGTTTTTGGTTTTTTTAAAGTGAAGTCTTTGGAAAAGGTTTTCTGGTGTCAACAGCTTTATTTATAGTTGCAACAGCAAAAGAGAATTCTGATGGATGCCTTCTGAAAAGACAAAGCCACGAGGAGGGACAAGGGTGACACAGCCCCAAGGAAAGATCTGGTTTGCTGCTTTTATTAGGCACCAGCTCTGGAAAACAAGAGAGTTTGAGCTCTGTGTAAAAGGCTTGTTATTGCCACTAGAATTTGAAAAATTCCATTAAAACCTCCTGATTTCACCAGGGCAAAAATGGCAAAAAATATGCTCAAAAGGGGGCTAGTGAATGATTTACATTAGTGCTCCCTTCTGGACAGAAATTCTGTTCTCTTGAGGAGTTGAATAGTCAAGGAGGGTCTGAATAGCTTCAGGAAACTATCAGGAGATGTTTTTCCAAATATTAAGCTTTGATGCAACCATAGGAGTTATACCACAGTTGAGATTATACTAGTCTTGAGGATTTTATTCTGAGCATGCCTATAGACTGGCTTCTTTCCTAAGCCCATAGGTCGGTCATCATTTTTTTGCTGCTACTGAACTCACCTGGTATAAAGGTATCCTTCAGTATCAATTATTTTGTCCTAACCAGGAGTCACAGCATATGTCAGTAATTCAGTTGCAGGCAATAGAAAGAGATGCCTGTAGTAATCACTGCTGAGCACCTTATTTGGGTAAAAGACTTCAAGAGCAATTTCATATATGTGATCCTTTTTTATTCCCAAATACTCCTCGCACCTCTCCTCATCATTAAAAATTAACTGCATTCCTTTCTGAACCATCTTAATCTATTTTACAGAGAAGAAAACAGTATACTACGAGCCAAATTTTTAAGTGTATTTAGGTATCTGAAAAAGCAGATAGACACCTGCTTGGATTTTAAAAAGTGCCAGAGCTGGTTAGGTGTTGAAATGAGATAAAAGGCAACTGAAACTGCTCAAATACTTTTAGGGAAGGAAAAAAACCCTAAACCCTCCTGTCCGGTGCCTGACTATCTATATAAAAACATTTTGGATCTAAATTCCTTTGATCATGCAGACCTCAAAGGATTTGTCCACACTCCCGGCGGTGTCTGTAGCTCCTGGGGATCAAAGTCCCCAGCCCAGCTGTCCGAGCCCAGCCATTCCCCACTGCGGGCTCCCGCTTCACAGCCGTAGCCCCACGGCAGCTCTGCTGCGGCACGTCAGCCTGAGCCACGCAAGCCCGTCTGAAATCGGGGTGATGCATCAGGGAGCACAGGCAGCTGGGGACAGACAAAAGGATGTTTTCCTCAGGGGACCTTTAAACTAAGATCAGAGTTTCCACAGGCAGCAAATCTGCTCTAAAGTATGTTCCAGCTTTTATTTTTGCTTGAGAAAAATATGAAGAGGAGAGAGGCAGCCGGCCAGAGTAGCCTTTTATCATTGCCATGGCAACGGCTGTACACAGTAGGGCTTTGGGGATAACGCCAGAGGGAATCCTTGCATAGAAAGGATAATTAGTCAGCTCCAACATAGGTTGCTACCTGCCTCTTTCAAGCCCCAGCCCCAAAGACAAACAGGGGCTTCACTGGAGACCCCTGACAAAGTGACTGTCTCACAACATTCAGCTGTGCTGGGCTGGAGCTGCCATCAGTCACTGCTGTCGTAGAATAATTTGCTATAAATCCATCAACTGACCACAAACAACTGCAGTATTTAATTTTTTTAAGATACCATATTCGGGGGCATATCTTTTTCTAAAGATGAGGTTCTGCCAAAGTATCCAAAAACACTTAATGCGTTTCTGCTAGTGAAAGCTCTTCATTGTGAAGGGCCAAGGCAAGCTGGGAAGTTGGAAGAGAGGTAACAATTTACCACAGAAGACTGGGGACTTTGGTGCAGACAGCATTTTCTAAAAGTAGCAGCCGTGAGCTGCCAGGCTTCCCGCAGCAAGGTGTCACCTGCATCCTCCCATGCTGGTGGTGGGGATGCAGGCACAGGCTGAGCACCACCTGAGAGCGCACACCCTGCTGCCCTGGGAACCCCAGTGCGTCCTTCCTCCTCTTCAACAGACTGAGGTAGTTTCCCCTTCAGTAGTGCACATGGAAAAAAGAAGGCAGTCTGTCATGTATCTAGAGGGGGGGTGGGAAAAAGCCCCAGATTGAATCTCAAATCCTAAAGCAAAAAATTGTCTATTGGGAGTTAATCATCTCCTAAGAGAATGCGTTGGAAGAGAACTCTGTTCAGCGCTCCAGTAGTTTTCATCCAACCATGAGCCAAACAGTCACTTTATTTCAGCAGGTGAGAAATTCTACAGCAAAAAAAAACTGGAAGCACAAAGCATTTTCCCACTTGAGTTCACAACACGTGCCCACTGCAGTTGTGCCCTTCCTCTTCCTCCTCCTCCTCCTCCCTGGGCCGCTCAGCTGGCACGCCGGGGGATGAGCCAGCATCACCACAGCAAATGCAGCCGCTCACAAACAACCAGGGCAAACCCCTCCCTGAAACCTGTGCTCCCTTCAGCACCCTAAACTACACCCATTGAGGCAAAATGCTCTCATTAACAAGAAATTTCTAAGAAAGGAGTAACATTAATGAAGAGTCTCACAACGGCCAATGAAGACATGCTGAGTGCTGACTGCCCATGACAGATGTATGGCAAACATCTGCACAATTAATTGACTTCAGTCTATTTTCATCTCACATTAGCTTTTAGTAAGTGCTTCTGAAATATTTCCTATTGACTAACTCCACTTTTACCACAAACGCCTACAGAATAGAAATACACAGAATTGAAATTCCATCAGTTTGTACCATCATGAGATCCAGACTTTCATTCTTCTTTTGCCCCAAGCCCCAAATTCACAACTGAACCTGAAAATCAGTCAAGATTGTAACCGGGCCACCTTCTGTCAATGTCTGGTTGCAGGTTACAGCCCTGACTCCGTTCTCGTTTTGAGAATCCTTCAGTCACAGCTACTAGAGTAAAACCCATGGGAAAAAAGAGTTTTGCACAGTTTTCTTCACTTTTTAAATGTTTCAGTTGTCTCTAGACCATTTGAAAATAAAGGAACACTAAGAATTTAAAAGGTAGCCATGCCTGTAGCTCTAGAAATAGAAATTATTAAGATTTGTTAAAAATAACCCATATTCCCAAGATGATTAGAGGTAGTAGCTTTGAAGTAATAGGTGGATGCTTTGATGATAGCCAAATTTATGTAGCAGAAAGTACAAAATTTTTGCTTTGTTGTTCAAAAATGCTGTTCAAATCCCAGGATCTGTAGCATCATTTAGAATGATGAGTATCTTTTATTGAGAATGTCATACCATTACTTTTTCTTTTCTTATCCAAGTGTGAACTTGAAATTTAATACCAAAAGAACTGAATATACTAAACTTCCTTTACTGGACAGACTGAAATCTCTACTGAAATAAGAAATCAATGTTGAGGAAACAACCCTTTTGCAAACGCCTGATTATTTCTATAGTCAAAATAAAAAAATCTCGGTATTTTTAAACCTGTCCTATATTTAAAACATACCCCAAATGGTTTCAGGAGGGTGTAGGTGGTGAACATTAAGTTCACCATTTGAGTATCTAATCTCTAAGAGAGGGGCTGAGCATACATGCCGCCTCATGCCTCGCGCAGGAAATCCCTTTTATAGCCTTCTGATGAATGCATACAGAACACGACACGTTACAGAAAAAAAAATGACATTTCAGTAAATCAAAACTCAATTCCAGCTTGGGAAGACTCCCAGATAGTCCCGGAGTTAACAAAGATGGAGGCTTCCACGTGCTTTCCTTCATGGAGGCTACAATCAGCAAGCATCTCCAAGCATGCTATTTTAGCATGCGGCTTCAAGCAAGCTCGGTATTTTGCCATAACAGTGACAGACAGTGAATTTCTGGGACAGCCACTCTTTGGCTACAGTTACATTTTCCCTGATGAAGTGCCTCCCTGTAGCGCCGGCAAAGGAAACCCATGGTTAATTAGCAGCTCTGCAAACCATCAGGCTTACGAAAAATTGTCAGCATACTATTATTATACTACATTTTCCCCAAACCAGTAGTTATGGTAGATTTTTAATTCTGAGCCTTCTTACTGATATGTGCTAGAAGATTTATTTTTAAATAGATGCTCTGGAGACTTCTCAGGACTCCAAGTACTTCCATCCACAGGTCTGTAACACCCTGGGAAAGGGGAGAAGTGCTACACAGGTGACAGCAACAACTGTGGCACAAAATACTCAGAGCATCGTCTCCCCAGGGAGGAGATCATTCAGAATTACATTAGGTCCCTCTCAATGTTTTCTGGATACTTGACTTAGGAGGAAGAAGAGAATAGAGCAAGAGTATTTTTCTGGTTTGACTAATACTGAGTAGAAGTATACATTTAAGGCAAAGTATACCTACCTTGCTAAAGGTGGTATTTGTAAACTTTTGAAAATTCTACACAAAGCAGGCACTACAGAATCATTGCATAAGGTTTTCATAGGAAATATATGGCTGGTACTCCGAGTTCAAGAATAGCAAAGGGAATCACCTCAGGGCTACACGGAGTTTCGAGGCCAGAGGCACCCGTGAGGATCAGGCCAGTCCCACCTGCCTGGGTTGTCGCGAAACGGGGAGAACAGCAGCAGGAATGAGCAGAGGCTGCCAAGGACAGGAATTTGAGGGATGAGAAAAAAAGAACTCAAAACTTTTATCTCTATTTTTCTTCTTGACAGAATACTTTGTTTTCCTTGCTGTCTTGATAACCCGTGCCTGCCATCACGAGAAGACACCTTGAATGGTTGGTAGCAAAATACATTTGTCCTTAACAGAGACATCGCCAGCCCCAGGTGAACGGTGAGGGAGCTCAGTGCTGTGGGACCACACATTTCCTGCCTCTGAATGCACCACATACCCTGTGCTTTGTACTAGGGAATGTCTAAAGGAACAGGACAAAGGCTAACGGTTTTAAAGTGAAAGAAGAGAGATTTAGATTACATATTAGGAAGAAATTCTTTACTCTGAGGCTGGTAAGACACTGGCCCAAGTAACCCAGGGAAGCTGTGGCTGCCCCATTCCTGGAGGTGCTCAAGGCCAGGTTAGACGGGGCTTGGAGCAAACTGGGCTACTGGGAGGTGTCCTTGCCTATGGAAGAGCGGTGGAACTAGATGATCTTTAAGGTCCCTTCACACCCAAACCATTCTATAATTCTATGATATAATGCATGTGTGTACCCAAAAATTGAAGCAACACCAGAAGCTACAGATAATCTACTAGTCTGTACTATGTATGTTAGCAGCAAAATGTGTATGTGCGTGTATAAATATCCCAGTTTAAGGATGGCAGATAAGGACATAATAGATGTACCTCCCCGAAACCTACAGCCACTAGTCAGCAGATGAGAAGGGCAGCCCCAAAGTGTTTAAAACACATATCGGTGTGGGGACAGGGACGTACACCAGCCACAGTAAAACCAGGGAGCAGCAATGACAACACAACCTGCCTGTCCGAGTGTCACTGGCTGGCTGACCCCTGCCCATCCGTCGCACCCCAGCTCCCACACTGCTCCTCGCCCTTGCTGGTCTCTCCTCTGCTGGCTCCCCATGCACTGCTGCATCCGTCGGGAAACAGGACAGAGGCTAACCAATTTCATGCATTAAAGACTGCTATTGTTTCTGGCTACATCATTATTCTCGACTCTGCATTTTTTTTCCAGATATAAATCACTCTTTTCCAAGGCTTGTGAGACCAGTCAATGTTAAAGATCAAATATCTGCCTAGCATACGTTAGAGCTCTGACAGGTCTATTTATAACCTCACGAAAAAACTATCAACAAGCAGCAGACTTTGCTGATGCCAATCGAGCTATTGGTTAGCCTTGGGTATTTAAATATATTTAGAACTCCTCCTAAAGCAGCAGCTACTGTGAACCTCATTGCATCGTCTCTATTTGGAAAGTAATATTATTTAAAATGAAGCATGAGGAATTTTGAACATGGTAAAAAAAAGAAAAAAAGAGAAAAGAAGATTGAAAGTCTCCCAAGTCAAGACATAATTTTTATGCCTGTTCTTTGAACAATTCTGTGATTTAAGGTTAGTTTTAAACTACAAGTCTGGATCTCACATGATCCTGTAGCATTCTATAGAAATAGGGGTCGGAAAGGTAGAAAGGACTCGCATTGACTTTACAACCAAGTAAACTGAGACATGACCAGAAAGATTTCCTCCAGACAGCAACAAGTCTGTCTTGCTGATGGAAGCAGTGACACAACCCCTCCGGCAGCGGCTGCTTGGAGCTGCAGGCGCCCTGCACTGGGGCCCTGCTGGCACCGCCTCAGCTGGGGCAGGTTCCTGCTGCCCTGGCTCCCGCGGGGACTACCCAGGGCACCCAGCAGATGCCACTGTGTCCCCATGGCTTGCGGGGTCTCCCCTGTACACCAGGTGCTTGCGGGTGGCTGCAGTGGAAGATGCACATCTGCATAACTGTACCTGCACGGGATGCACTGCCCAGTGTCACTGTCGCCTGACCACTGCCAGCAAAATGAAAAAACAAATAAGGATTTCCCTTGCCTTTAGTCTGGAATTTAAGATGTTAAGAAGGAAACACATAACAAAGTTGGCTCAGATCTCTGCTGGGCATTCTGTAAACTTTTAGAGGTTTTTTTAACAGTTTGGACCAAAATTCAACTTCATCTCAGTACATTTGCGAGGGAGATAAACTTGGGATGTGGAACGCAAGTGAAGACATTTAAAGACACATTCCTGAGCACACCCTGGGCCTCTGACAGAAAACTGCAATGTAGTAAAAGAAGAGAGAAAAGCAAGATGTGAGCTGCGTAATGTGGTACACCTCAAAAAAGATTGTTATTTCCCAAGATACTGTACAAACTCAGATCGAACCAGTAGTGCTGCAAGGTGGCTATTTACAGAACTGTAGCTACCGAGCAGTACAGCACTTGGAGGAACACCACTGATGACACGTTCAATGTTTGGTTTTTACCACATTGCAGCATCTAAAAAGTTCCAGAGAGTGAGACACATAATTCCAGCATTAAAAACAGCCCTATGGATGTTGTGGTTTGATGCTTTTTTTTTTCTTTTTAAAAAAAACACGTTAATTCTTTAAAAAATCTATTTAAGGACTTCGGTACTGTCTTAGAAAGCTTGTGAGAGCTTAGCAGGGTGGAGAAGGTGCAATCCGTATAAACTGACAGAATGGCTCCCTTTGGCTTCAGTGGGTTGGATCCATTCCCTTAAATAAATAAGGAGTAGCACCATTTAATTATGATGGAATCAAAAAACAACACACAGGAGTGGGGAACAGACTGCCTGGAATATAATTAAAATAAAATCAGTTCAGCAAATAAAGCAAGAAGATGACTTTTTATAGAATAGTGGGGGACTGAGTGTCTATTTTTTGGTGCAAGGATTACTTTGCTTGTTTGTTTGTTCTATGTAACAGCTGACTTTCCATTAGCAGTGACCTCCTATTTTATTTCAAAGGGTTTCTACAGTCTCATCAGTCTGTAAAATGTTCCCTGGCCCAGGACAGAGGTGTGATTAAAACCCCTGTATTGCTCTGAATTACATCTTTATGACTGGCAAGCCAAACTGTGGTTCATGGAGCAAAGAAAATACAAAAAAATGTTTCCATTTGTTCTTTGCTTATAGAAAGTTCAGAGAAATCTTAATTACTGCACTACATATGAACATTAAGAGACCAGTCGTGAACTGTAGTAGGGTGCTGGTGAGACACTGCACCTTGGGAAACCCTGATACATTTGAGCATAACTGAGAAAGATAAACTTCAAGCTGCAGAAAAGTCTGTCTCGACTTTTATCTGTGGCTTTACTAGTGAAGTACCTGAAAGCAGGGCCGTCCTGGTGGAGGAGGTTTGGCTGGTGTTGCAGCCCTTCCTGAGCACCTCCTGGGTTTCGTGGCTCTAATCCCGGGTCAGCCTCCTGGGATATTCAAGTAAGGTTAAGGGTCGTGGCCCCAGTCTCTTGCATATGTTGGATGTGCCCTTTGGGTTTCCAGGGAAGCCTCTGAGATGGAGGCCCTCTCCCTGGCACGGGAGCTTGGCTGGGGTCCTGGTACAGGCACCGGCTGCAGCTCCCGTGCCTGGAGCAGAAGCAGCTCAGACCCTGAGCAGCCAGACAACGAGCCACACAGCTAGTAGGCAGTTGTGAAATGTGGCTTAAGTGATTTAAGAGCCATCACAGCACAAAACTGAAGCAGAAGCTGAGGAAGCCCCCATTTTCCAATGCAGATGTTACTTACCTCAGCAGGAAGAGCCTCCTTTCTCTTTGCTCGAAACCCATCTCATTCACCGCTTGCTGCCTACCTTGTAGAGAAGGTACAAGGTGTCATGGCACACCAGCCCCACTCCATCCTCACAGAGCATGCTTCCCAGACACTGAGGAAAATAAACGTGATCCTGTCACTTCTGCCAACATGGACTTTTAATCTGGCTGGACAACAACTGCCATAGTGCTTCCAGATCTAAGCTATTAAGCATAGGTTCTTCTGATGCCCCCAAAGCTTCTTTGTATCCTTGGGAGGGAAATGATGCCCAGTTCCTTACAAATGTCCTAGACATTACTGTAATTGTCATTGACAAAAGGATGCCTGATGGTAGCAGCGCCATAAATTGTCACTGAGTGGTGCACGAGGTTCCCTCCTCCTGTCATGGCCCCGAGCAGCAATGCCGTAAAGCAGCACCAAGTTGTCCCGTTAAAAGGAGTTTGGAAAGGGCAGGATGAACCAGCTGGACTCTGCAGCTTCCTACGCACCGGCGCAAAGTCTGCTTCTAACACAAGGGCACAAACTTAAAACTACAGCAACAGGCATATACTGGATTAGCCTGGATTCAGGTGTGTGCAAGAAAACCCAAAATAACTGGTTAACAGAGCTTACCAGTGCGATGTAATTTTCGGAATCCTCATTAATCACCCACAAAAAAAGGGGAGCAGGGCAGAAGTGAGGCAGACAAAGCACGTCTGAGGGCAAGGCATGTTGGGAGACTTTTCTTACCTTCCTTTCTAGTCATGATTTGGTAAGATCAAGGTTTCCTGAATAGCTTCCCCCATGCGGTGCTGTATAGCTGTAGCAGAGCCCTGTAAACTGACAGCTTCACCACCACCAGGCAGCTTTAACACCCCGGAGAGGAACATAAATGTCTTCATGGGCTCTCAGCCCAACTGAGGCGAACAACACTTCTACCAGCCCTTGAATGCGCTCTGCAAAGCTGAGATCTGGAAAGAGTTAATGGTTTCCAAGGGCTATGTTTTAATATAAAGTTAGATATCTATTTATAGAGTTCACAAAGCCTTTACCGTATGATCACACCCCTACAGGCAGCACCCGCAAGGTACGCTTTGGCAGAAGGGAAAACTTTACTAGCAGTTATCCTGCCTGCTCATTTTGCAGAAGCCACCGTTGGGATTTTAAATCCATGTTAATACTCCATCTTATGAATGACAATGTATTGTCAGATAACAGGTGTTTATCATTTCTGCTTAGTTTTTGGCAGTTTAGGACAGCTTAGACAAAAAGGCACGATAAGAAAATAATTACTACATGGTCATTTCATCAGAAGTTCGAAAAAATGGCAGAAGAAACAAGTGCAAAATTACTTGGAAACTGCATGTCCCATGGAGTAAACAGATACTATTTTTAAGTAGGAACCTGGTTTTATCTCTTAAGAGGGGATGGAAAAGCTTTGGGAATAACCCCCTAGGCTGTAACCAGTGAGGTTACTGTCTGCAGGAACGTTGGGTTCTCCCCAAGTTCAGGAGTGAAAAGTGGAGAGGGAAGGAAGGAACTGCAGGAAGAGGAATGGATGATCTCCGAATTGGGTAACATTACTCTTCTGGAGAACGAGCTGCACTTCTGCTACAGAGTTCTTGTTAAATCACTAATTGCAGAAATAGTCACTAATTGCACGTTCATTGTTCTGTGCTCAGCATGAGAGGCTGGGACTTGGTTTGTAAGATGTTGAGTATTCAACAGCTTCAGTCGAAGTTGATGCGAACTCTGCTTTGATCCTCTAAAGCACTACAAAGCAGGGAATATAACCTGAAAAGCGAGGCCATGCGTATTCCCCCTGCACAGCTGAGCCCGGCATGCTGATGGTCCGTGTGATCACAGCTTCATCACACCAGAGCTCTGTCAGGATAAACGCATTCGGGTTTATAAAGCGCAGGGTGCTACAGTGATGGACAGCTTAGGAAAGCAAACACATAAATTACTACTTACACTTTTGGAAAACATTCTTCTATAGCATTTGTGAGACTTCAAGCTGACCATCCACATGGAGGGTTGTGCTACAGATGCCCTGAGCTTTACGTGCATTAAACATACCGAAGATTTTTATCTCCAAAAAATATGCCTCCAAGTACAGCCCAGCATCCCGTGAAGGTAACAAACCTCTCGGAGGAGTTTTGCTGCTCTACAGAAATACACATTAATCCCTGTCTGGAAACTGCTTCACGTTAACCCTTGTCTGGTGTTTTTTCTAACCTGCAGCAGCTGCCATTCTCAGACACTTTCTTCTTAGCAGCACGCTGATTTCTCATGAACCGTTAGAACAAAACTCTCAGAAAAAAGTTCCAACCTTGTCTTAACCACGGTGGTTATACAGCCTTGAACCAACTGCGAGAGCTTGAGCACTGCAGACAGAGTGATAAACTGAGAGAAAGAGAGAGAGAGTCTGTCACCTCTTTTTAACCACACGCAGAAAGAACGTTTAATGCATTTCCAAACTACAGATGGCATTCCTCTCCTACCCCGCCTTCCCTCATGCACGGCATGCAGGTAAGTGTTTCACCTTCACCGGGTAAAAAATGAAGCATGAGACAGCACCTTTTCAAACACAGAGAGCTTTCACTTGTTAGACTTCACAGCCTGATTTGAGTATGTGGTTGTTGCAGTGAAGCCAGTCGGAATCCTTGCCTGGGAATGTAGCTGGGATACATTTCTGAAGGATTCAGAAGAAAGTATGCCCCAGAGAAACCAAAGAGGGTTGTTCACATTTTTAACATGTGCTAAGCTTTGATGCTATAACTTTAATTGACTAATAGGTAAATTTGCCTCAGCAAAGGCCAGTACCAAACTAGGGTAGTCCAGTGAGGTTAGGGACAAGAGGAACGTGCTGGGTGTCCATGCAGCCACTCGTGCCCACAACATCCCCTGGGAAGGGAACCTGCAGACCCTGGGAAAAAGGATCATAGAGTGAGGCTGCAAAGCACTGGAATTCTTTTTACCCACTACCAACGAATCTATTTTTGTTTCTGTACAGATGCATCTGAGGATTTTTAGAATGTGCTTCTGTCCTTCAGGCATGTTTTTCAGACAGGAACAGTAAACAGAGCTTTTTCCAGACTCAGCCAGCAGAAACATTCTTCCCAATCTCAGAAAATACTCACCATATTTTCCCAGATGTTTGCTTTGTTCCTTTATTTAAAATATAGCACAATAAATATCATACATTTTATCAAAGTCACAGTGAGCACCTGAGAGAGCCCTGTTGTCATGGCACCTCCAGGGACTTGTCATAGTATGGGCAGGGACAATTCTGCTGGGCAAAGCAATGACTATGACTGTTCTAGGGAAGTCACATTTTACAGATCAAAATGCCTTAAAGAATCTCTGCCCCACTGTGAAAGATGTTTTTTAACTAAAAGCTGGGTTTATATAAAGTGGATGTTACATACACGAATAATCCCTAGACATTTGCAGCACAAACCACCCAGTGAGACAGTGCTCCTAGCTGAGCTTTGTGTTTAGCAGCACAGGTAGGATGCCTTTTTAGAGCTGGTTGAAATTTGGTTTTAGTAAAAGAGTTATTTATCAATTTTCTTTTTAAGTTGATCTATGAAATTTCTGGGGGGTTTGGTTTGTTGAGTTTCTGGAGTTGTTTTTGTTTGTTTTTTTTAATAAAAAACTTTCTAGATTCAGGTGCAAAAATACAATTTCAGGCTAAAAAGATACTATAGAGCGAGCCTAGCCTTTTCTGCAGAGAAGGCAACATCTGGAAGCTGAAAATGTCCCTTGGGCAAGAGAAGATGGAGGTACAGGTTCCCATCCTGCCTGCTTCAAAGTGAAGTCTCGGCACAGACACTGCAAGGCTGTTGCTCGGGTTGCCTCATACCCTTAACTTTCTCCTTTATAAAAACCTGGTTTGTCTCAGTTTCATCCTTATGTGGAATAAAAGAAAATACTGCAATATTCCTAAGTCCTGCTGTATGACTGAAAAAGTTTCTTAATGATCTGCTCTGGTCACAGATCTTTTGAGACGAGGCGAGATGGTTCATATGCCAGGGTTTACAGGACACAAGGAAGCAAAGTAAAGCGACACAGTGCCAAGAAAAGCCTTACAAAGATCCCTGCTGGGCAGAGTGTAGCTGTGACAACCAGCCACTGCCAGAATCTCAACCAAAGAAAGTTACTCACTGTCTCCTGCATCCTCTGCCTCCTGCCCCAAAGCTGGGCACACAGCAGGAAACCAGACTCTCAAGCTGCGTGACTAAAGCCAGCTGAAACAAATGAATTTCACCCTTTCCCAGCAACAAGGTAAGAAACATGTATCAATAAGGCAAAAAAAAATTCTTTTGAAGTATCCTGCTCCTCTCTCATGGAGCTGGAGTAAGAGCAGCCCAGCAGGCTCACCAGCCTGAGCCTGTCACCTGCCCAGCAGGCTGGCAGCAGAAGCACAGTTTCAGGACTACCCGGGAGTGCAAAGCTACTGGTAAAAATACAGGAAAACCAAGAAGCGAGTGGCTTCTAAGACACAGTGCAGGTTACAGGAGACAAGCTCCAGCAGCTCTGCAGGGAGCCACACAACTGGCATTTCCCTGGGTTCTCCTGACACGAGTAACCTTTGATATACAGGTATGTACAATTACAATTACTTTATGAAAAAAAAAAACCCTGAAAAATATTATTAGAGGCAGAAAGAGATATCCCTGTCATTATGCAACACAAATTCAACAGAAAGAAAAAAGAAAAAAAAAAAGACCACCTTTATTACACATCTCTGAAGCTTCGAATAATTGCAAAGACAATCCACTGGTAGTATCGGCTCCCAATTTGTCATCACTAAAGTCTCTGGGGGACTTCAGATCTTGGCAGAACTAAAAAACATTGCAGCACTCTTCTTACACCCACCTACTGCTAAATTTCAGGATTAAGTTTGTCCCTGGTACAGGGCACAGGATCCCAAACACAGACGGCTTGTGCACTTCCAGCCCTTCTACGAGCACCACAAACCCTCTTCAAAGGCTGCATCTTCCAGACGACTAAACACACGGTTACGTGCCTAGATGTTTCCCAAATGCACTCACAAGCCTTAGCCAACAAAATCCAATTCTGCTAGATATTCTACTAATATTTGCAGAGCAAATTCAGAACTCCAAAGTATAGATGTGTTATTCAAACTGCCCCTGACACCAACTGAACTTTTTCTCCCTGACATTTGGAGTAAGGCAAAATACTTGCACTGCTTTTGGAGGAAGTGCTGAAATCCAGTTCAAAAAAAGAAAAATTACACAGGAACATATGTACTAGATCAGAACGCAACGAGGGTAGGAAATGCTTTGGGGCAAGAGTATAAGAACAAGGGAAATCTATAGATACGCCTTCCCAGGCTCCAGCTATTTGTGACTCGGGGACTTCTTGACCTAGAAGTCGCTGTCTTGGTATTTAAGAAAGCCTATTCAAACACATAGTGTACTTGGAGTTTCATTCTACCACGGAAAACGCTCACCTACAGAAGCGGCTGATGTTTGATGTAGAGAGCAGGAAGACATGAGGTGTCAAGCAGTGTCCTTGAAGCTCTCATCTGCTGTCACTCGGTGTCCCAATGTTACATGAACAGGACACAAGCAGCACAGAAGAATTTGCAGACTAAATGTCACCTCTGAACATCACAAGCCAATTTGGTAAGACAAGTCAAAAGGAAAAGTCTCTCTAACACTCAGAATGCTATATTAGGCGTGTAAGAAACTGTAAAATTATGGAATTAATCACAACTATGGGAAATGTCAATGCCATGAGTGATTATATTGTATTTATGAAGAATAAATTTTTGCAATCCTGTACAAAGCAAGAACACCAAGCTCCTCCGCTGAGGTTTTAGATCAAGTCAGAAAGGTATGTTTAGAAACTGCTCATTAGGGATACAATCCAGCCCAAAAAAAGCCTGAACACAAAGCTTTTATACCAAACTCAAACCACATAAGCCCTTTTGTGAGGTCTAAGTGATCCAAAGGCTTTGCCCTGGCACCCAGCTGACTCCCTCCTGCATGGCCCAGTGCTTAAAACTCAAGCAGTGCAAAACATGCATTTCAATAGGTTGTCACAGAGGGGGGTTTGCAGGAGGAACTAGTCTCAAGTTTGTTAGTGGTTCTCTTACATACTTAAAATCCCATTAAAAACCCAGAGTTCCTGCTGTGAGGAGGAAACCAAATCTGCATAAAGGTGAATGTAGAAGCCATCCGAACGTTTCACAAAGGGAGGGTGTGGAAGGAAGCAAGGACAAAAAACACAAGCAAGGAGGAGAAACTTGGCGTGGAAGGGAAGCGCAGTAGTTACCGCAGACATTTGTAAAGCGGTTGACAGGTTTAGAGTGTCTCAAACCCACAAGCCACTCAATACTGGCCCAGGGGGGGAACCGCAAGGGCAGCCAGGGTCAGAAAGACTTTGCAACATTTTTGATGATTGCTGTGCTTTGAGGAAAAAAGAGATACCAAAGCCAGGGGGGCAGTGGAAGCTGAGGAGTGGGATCCCAGGGCTCGCCGTTTCAACACCAAACAACCCACCTCTGAAAGAAATCCCTGCTCTCCTGAGGAGCTGCACAGTGCCAGAGCAATGGGAAGGAGTCATGTTACCTCCCACAGCAGGAACAGAGGTGGAAAGATGTAAAAGGACGACAGCAAAATATCTAGAGAAAGAGAAGAGCAAAGGGAACAAAAGGGAAGAAAGGGAGAAGAATCACATGGTAGGAAAAAAAAAAAGTAAAAATGTAAAAAGAAAGGTTTAGAAAAGAGCAGGATGTTGAAATCCAGAAGCAATTAAAATAATCAGTGCCAAAATGCCTGGAGACCAGCCCAGAGCTTTGGCAGGAGGACAGCACACCGGCAGAATCTGCATCAGGAATAACTTCTTCACCAGGGCCCTTTTATTACTGAGAATACAGCAGTTTTGAAGCTGGAAAAGGAGAGTAGAAAGTATTTAAGTGCTTTGTTAAAGGCCTCCAGAGATGTCACATGCAGATATAAGCTCACTAGCCTGTGGAAAAACTACAAAGCCCCACCTGAAGGGTGACACTGAATATTTGCCACAGCAAGGGAAATATCCCACCACCCAAAAAGCTGTTTTACAGCCAATGACCCATAACCCATGCCCACATGGGCAGTGGCGTAACACTGTCATCCTCCACAACGGCCAGAGAGAAGTTTCCTTGGGCTATTTTTGACTTTGTGAGAAGAATGGTGAGCTTTGACAAATGAAGTATTTGTCTTGGTTTGAGCCGCCAAGGAGATTCCCCAGTTTCCCAGACTGCAGCTTCTCCAGCTGGGTGAGGGACAGCGAGGGGAGGGAAGCAGTGCTGCATACACTGCACATCAAGCCAAGCAAGTCCTGATTTTTAGGTATTCACCTCTAAAATGGCACTGTTAAAGATAAGTGTGCTGCATCATAGGCATGATGCACAGGAAGGGAACGCGCTGGTGGCAGAGGAAGGCAGGGAGCTCTGCACTGCTACCCCAGCAAATCCTCACTGACTGGTCCCAATAAGGACTTTGGACAAGAAGGTAAGAACTGAGGTGAAGAACCGAGTGTCTGAAGGACACACAGAGATGGTTGAGTTGAGGAGGAATGTTAACGTTCACACGTTTGTTTTGCCAGTCACGCAGTATCCAAGATCCTGTTCTCCTGCATATACTTACACACAGATGAGATGGGAAACATCAGACCTTCAGGTTCCTCACCTAACCCACTCCAACCCAGCTACGTGGTGGAAACTCTCAATTCCTGCTGCTGCTTGAGCTATTTCTGCCAGCCTGCGCAGAGCTCGTCCCATGGACAGCTTTTTATCCTGTCTCTGCTTTCAGAGACCATCCCCTCACCCCCTCAGGTACTAATTATAGCAACAGATATAACTCAGCAGTTTGTTGATGCAGTTTAAGTGCTGAAAATAAGAGACAGGAGCCATGATCCACAGCCTACCAGTGATCCAAAGCTGAGGGATTTGGATTACAGGGAATGCTTTTTTTGCACTAGCCTAAGGATGGACGGTATAACATGACTTAATTTTTCCCTACATATTAAAGCCATACTTAATCATCAAGCATCCAGCAGGCGCACAAGTCATTTCTGTGCCCAGGCAGCTGCTGATGCCAGGAAGCTCCTGCTGCCATCAGTTGCTGTCCCCACCTGTCCCATCTCACATGGCTTGTGACAATAATAGACCTCAAGGTTTCCAAGCCCCAAACTCATTCTTTATATAGGGGTAACACAATAGCCCAGGCTGCATCAGTCACTGCCTTTCCAGAGCATTCCTAACTTTTGGTGCATGAGGAAAAGCACTAAGAATAACACAGCATGAATAGTAAGAATAAACAAAATACCTATCAGAGAGGTCACTTATTTCTCCAGCCGAAAGCAAGATCTCAGAGCAGCTTTACAACATGTGGTTCGTTAGAGACTGCTCCAAAAGCTCACGCTGACTGCTCTGGGATGTGTCCTACCCGCCTGCACGCTTTTACAGCCTTGTTCAACAGAAGTGAATTGTTTCTCTGCCTTTTCTTGGCTGAGCTAGATGGACCTTTGGATTCTTTTTGCTTCCTTGATAACATTATCTGCTTTCCTCTTCCCACCCCAGCCCTCGCATTTTCCTTTTACAGATTGATACCAAACAACTTCCCTTGACTAAGACTGGGGAATATATAGAAACAATGTGGATACTAGAAATTCATGCCATTTTTTAACAGGGGAAAAAAAGTCTTGCTTCTTCCTTGGAGCAATTTTGCATGTATCCATACAAAAATATTAAGCTGGCTTTGTATAGCACTTGTTTGTTATAGTATATTTAAACACATATAAACCCTGGTGAGGCAATCTTGACTGCCCTACATAGAAATTAATGTTGTACCTAAAAGAATAAACATGTCGTCTCCTGACATTAGCTTGTACACTCCTGTTCACAGAGATGCAGTTCCTTCTCTGAATTTTTATGACCCCTTCATTCTGGTCTTAACCTCTTACCATATTCCTTAAGACAAGGTCAGTCTACCCTGAGGATACACAGGGCTGGAACTCAGGCTGGAATTTTTTGACCTTCTTCTCAGCCATTTCAGTCCCGGCTCCTAACAGTGGCTTCCTGAGGCAGGTTAGTTCCTGCACGGCAGTGCGGGAGTGAAAAAAAATGCATTTTGCCAAGGGCAAAACCCTCATTCCCTTATATTCTTTTCTAAGCTTGTCCCTGAAGCTCAAGGAGTAGTGAAACAGTGAAGACAGCCCGTCATACAAAGTAAGAGTTGCGACTAGAACTTGGACTTCTTTTTAAGAGCTTAATAAAGTGAATGCTCACGTTTCGAAGGCTTAATGGCTTGAGTTCAGGCAAAATCTAATCTGCTTATTTGAAAGGATGAAAAGAGGAAGTGGAATACTCAGGGATAGGACATGTACTTCTGAGGTTGGGTAGCTGCAAATTTTTCTCTATATCAATCACTCTTATTCCTGTCATGCTTGATTAAAATAAAAAAAGAAAAAGCTACAAACTAGGACAAAGATTAAAAACATTTGTCACCGCAAAGGCGATATTGCAGATAGACAAGATCTTTGGATGAAGGCAATAAGGTTTTTTTTAAGAAATAAAAGCCCTTGCTTTTGACTTGATAAATTTATGACCTTAATTCAATAATCTTTCTCTGTGAAAAACTGGAGTTTCTAAGAAGTACCTAAACAGCTTTCTGGGCTCTACGCACAATAATCTTGCCAACATCAGTAGTACGAGGGACCTCACACCTCATGCCAGTATCCATTAAGGGCAGGGATGGTATTTGCAGCCTCCGGCACTGCCGTTGCTTTGCTAATGGTGAAGCTATCATGGTGTTGCAAGCAGCAAGGGGAAACATGTGCCCATACACCCTGTCATTTGGGAGGCTTTCTCTATACCATGCTGATCAAAGCACTGCAACGTACTTATATTTAGGAGTACTGACTTACCATCTGTTTAGGGAGGCAGTCTACAATTTATCCCAAAATTATTTATTAAGCATGGGCAGTGCTCGTGTTCAACAAAAACTGTACCCAAAATCAACAAAATGGTTATAGGTATGATACTCCCACAGGTGCCTACAAGTCAGTGGGGAAAGCCGACAGCTTTCAGCACATTTACCCATACAGCAAACCACTGCCCAGTTTTCCCAAAGCCTGCAATAGGTGGAAGAGGCCCAGATCCTGTGGAGGGCAAGGGAGAAAGGAGCAGGGTTGGGAGCTGTGAGAGGAGACGTGGGTGTGTACAAAGAGGCAGGGCAGAAGCCCCGTCAGTGTCCTCTTGCAGAAGATGGTTAGATACTGGACAAGTTTGAAACAGATTTTGTTTAGTGGTTTAATGACTTTCTTCTTTAATGCAATTTGTGTGGGCAATGGCTAAACCCCTACCAGCTAATGCAGGAAATACACTGAAAAACCCACCCTTTAGAAACAAACGCCACACACTTCGGAAAAAAATGTGGCACAAAACCTCTCCAGTTTCCACAGGTCTCGGTGAATCCACGAGGTCCAGTTCAAAGCTTTCTCTAAGGAACGCCAATCTGCTTTTCACACATGCGTGCGGCACAGCTGCCTTCTACCACCTAGAAACTCACCACTCCACTTGACTCTGAATATCTACTGCTACAGGATTTAATGACTCCAATCCAACACTTGGCTATTAATGATATACTATTTGCTTGTCACTTGCCAAAACAGCGGCTCCCTCCCACTTTCCGACGATAAAACAATCCAAACTGTTGCAGCTGACAATAGAGCTAATATTTACAATTAATTACTGAAAATATTTTAAGTTTTGTGGATCCTTCAGCGAAAGACGACAATTACAGATAAATTTACAATATAAGATGTGAGTCACAATAGACACAATTCCTCAGAGATGTGGTATCTACAGATATTTAAATAATTCTGTAAATCATTTCGACACTGCACGTGCAGAAGCTTTTTTGAAACAGCTGATATGGTGATTTCTGCCTTATGCAGGAGAAAATGGATACATCAGAGTGAAGCTGTATTCCTCTTCAACCCTGCACAGGCGCCAAGGCTGATGTTGGGTGATTTGTCTTCCCACACACTTGCTAAAATTCCTTCAGAAGACAGTAGCAGTGTGCTCAGTTGGGCTGGCCACACTTGCTTTTCTCTTTGGGCTTTAAAAATGAAAAATGTCTTTTTGAACAGCACCTTTCAGGGGAAGAGGACACGAAGGGTTCAAGAGGTTTTAATCGAGAGGGAATTTGGATTCTCTTTTTTTGCCCTCTTTTCCACCAGGGAAGGAAGATATCAGAACATGCTTTGTGTTTTACACCAAAAACTATATTAGCTGTAATAAAAAAATAAGTGATCTCCAAAGTTTCATCATATTTTTAAGGTTTTTGGTACAGTTTTATGATCTGTATTAATAGTTCAAAAGGACAAAACCCTGTCCTACTTCTGCCTGCCACCCTTACACAGAAGGAGATGTCCTATTTGGCTTTAAAGGAGGCTGCTAGAAGGGAAGCTCTTAATACATCTCTACCCAGAGAACAAGGGCCATACCATTTGTTGTTATACAAGCCTCTTCCTTGCTGTCCAGCTACTGTTGTTGCAACCTCCCTGAAAAATCAGATGTGTGGGGCCCCACTCTCCCTCCTTGAGCAAGAGAGGGTTTCCACTGCTTGAAATGTAAATGTATTTGTAAGCTGGCTGCTAAATAAGGGCTCTGTGTTCCCTAGACATCTGTAAATGACAGTGGTGGTACATGGCAATTCCAGCTCACCAACTGGGAACGGGACGCTGCTTTTCAGGGCAGGTGCCCCAAGCCAGGAGAGCCCTTGGTTGGTGCGGAGCAGCCGCGGTGTGGTGGGGTACAGAGAGGGAGCAGCAGGGGGAGAGCCAGCGCAGGCAGCAGCTGTAGCCACCCCCCGAACTGCTGGCCTGCTCCCGGAGAAGTGGCAAGAGAAAATCCCTTCCCAGCCCCCCACAAAGACTTCGAGGAAGCTGTAGACTTGAGACTTCACTTCCACTCTTAAGCAGGTTATTGCCACCACCAGGAGCCAAAGCCTGTAAATTAACCTGTGTGCTCATCTGCTGTCTGCCCACCTGCAATACCGAAGCATGTAACTCCAGAACAAATGGGAAGAGACTCACTGACACTCACTGCATCTGCAGCACAGCCAGCCCCAAACTTTCCCCGGCTGAATCAAGCTCCACAGGACTTGAGAAGTTCCTGGGCAATCAGTTCGTGCCTTGGGACTCCTAAACTCAGAGGATGCTGTAAAAGGCAGGCAAACATTTTTCCTTTACTTGCTGAAGTTTAAAAGCTGAGGCTCAGGGAAAACAAGACACGTGCCAGCTTGAGATGTTCAAATTGAGATTCCTGCATATGTTCCAGCTGGGAAGCAAGGAGATTTCGGGGGCTGGATTTTACAAATCCGCTTTTCTATTTTATGGAGGTGTTAAGGGTGACTAATTAGAGCGCTGCAAAAATAAAGCTATCCAACTTATTTACAGTGTTCCCCTGCACTGCCATGTGTCAGCAGGTTTAGCACCCAAGACTCTTAGCCGATAAATCCCTTCTGCAATGTTATGTTAACAGCAAACTGCATTACAGTGAACATCAATAGAAAACAGTAACACAAGTGATTTTCCTCACATTTGTGAGCAGTTTCATTCTGTAAATACCTCTTTTCCTACTGCAGTCCAATAATTATCTCTAAGATGGAAGCAGAAGGCAGGTGAAAACTCATCTCAGGTTTTGAGACTGAACTTATTTACAGGAATTTAAAATCTCTACTATTGTTCCTCTAAATTCTCTTTAGTTCTGCAAATATCTTACTTATGCTTTAGGTTCTCTGCTTCAAAGCTACACAAGCCTGCAGAGACTCCAGCCATGTGTACTCGGCTGCATGCTCTAGGAACGCGTGTCCCAGAAATGCATATGCATGAAATGAAGAACCAAACAGCAGGGAAAAACGTTTTGCTCCATTTTCTGGAATACCTACAATGAAAACAGAGGAGGAAAAGAGACAATTTTGGCAGTGTCTCTACATTTATGCGGACCGTGAAATGCAAATCAATTTGAGGCTCTCTTACTAGCACAAGAAATATTCAGTTAACAAATGTGTTATTCTCTGGGAACCAGACCTAGAAACCACCTTAATATTAACTTTGTAAGAATTTATTTAAAGTCACACTCTGCTGTGTTTTGCAGCACAGACCCTAACACCTCTATCTTTTTCACCTGAGCTACTCCCCCCGCTGCAGGTTCCTTAACACCACCTTTCATAGGAGCAAACAGGTTTAAATCAGAAATTTTCTATGAAAGATCAGACTCAGAAAATCAAGGAAACATGACAAAAATAGAAAATGTACATTATTTCACCCTTTTACTTAGCTTGAGGTAACTTCAACTTGAGTAAGGGTACGTTGCCCTGAATCAGAATAATGAGACATTTCAAAATGCACAGAGAATTAAAAACTTAAGGGTTCGAGCAGTTACTGCTGGTTTCTGTTCACTCTATATAATATTTTATGGTAAACGACACAGAGGCATCTCAGGAAGGTGATGGTGATTTCCACGCATATATGGCCCGGCCCAGCCCTGAAGGTTCCATGCTTTCTCTGTCCATTCCCACAACAGGCAAAGGACACACTCAAACACTCCCACTCGTGGATGACCACAAATGTTCTCCTTGATGCCCTACATCCCCTGCCTGCAACTACTTCTGAACTCAAAATATCATCGCAAGAAATTCCTTCCCCTGTGCGGGAGGCATCTCCTCCAGCTCTTCAGCATGCTCTGAGAGTTTCTCTTACCCTCCTTCCAGGATATCTCTCTTGTCCTTCCAGACCTGGTACAGAACAGTGCCAGCCCTTACCACACCTGACAGGCAGTGATGGGAGATGGCCAAGCTGCTCCACTGCAATGGTGTTTAGTCTGCCAGTATTACGAGAGCAACCACACTGTCCTGAGCTCCCTTACTACAAAGGATTAAACTGGTTCCTTCTCTTCCGTCTGCATATCCAGTAAAAGAGTTCATAAACCCAAGAGTTGCAGAGGAAATTAACTCTCCTGAACTGCTGGAAAGGGTCATGACTCCCATCACAGGATGGGGAATAAACATTTCCCTGCCCACATTGGGAAGAGACCGATTCCTGTAGTTATCTCAGCATCACGTAGCCTGTCCAAAGCACTGTCAGCCCCTTGAAGCGCAGCCCTGAAACTACCAGCAACATGAAAACTACTAGAGAGAAAAGCAGGTGGTGACAATACAGAAGACAATGACTATGGGACGTGTTCTTCAAAAGCGGCATTTGTTACTCCAGCCATCCCGCTGCTGTCACAGAGCATCAATGACCACTACCTGACTAAGAGCAGGAGCATTGCTCCACGGAGGAAAGCTCTGCAGATGAATGCTGTGGCAGACTACCTGCTTGATGTCATCTTTGCCCATCACCACTGGCAACAGCCACAGGGAACTTCTGAGCCAAATGTCCCGTCCACAGCAAATCCATGCGCACAGCCTCTACCTTGCGTGGTACTCAGCGGGGTGGTCTCTGCGCTGTCTGACACTGGAAAACAACACTTGCGACATGAGTAACGATGCCTTAGCTTTGACCTCCCATTCTCCTAAATCTCACATGCTTGGGAGCTATCTCATAACACTTAAGAAAATAAAATAAAACAAAATCACAGCAAGCAGGAAAGTGACAAGCAATTAACTTAGGAAAAATTCTATAGCTGGAAGAGTTATCGCATAAAAGAGGACAGCAAGCTGGTGAGGATGACCAAGGGTCCTGACATGCTGCGGCTTGGATGCATCACGTCGCCAAACCACAGACCAGCAAATTGAGAGCAGTGGGTGCGGTGGAGACGCAGCCCTGGCGCCTTGTGCCAGGTCACAGGGAAAGAACAGTCCGAATCAGATCTCCTGCAGCATCGTCCCCACCTCATCCTGCCTCAGGAGACTGATTTATAAGGAAATTAAGCTCTTTAAACAGATTGCTTTATGTTCATAGCTAACAGGACTGAAATACACCCATTAAGTAAATGAGCACCATTTGTGCAGGCTTCTGCAGGAAAGCACCTCTTCACAGAAGCACAGGGAGATGATCAAAGGCTTGCTCCTTGCTTTCCGCTCTTTCAGGAATTCAGTAGAGTTTGAAATGTTCTTCCTGGTGGAAGACATTACCAGATATGCACATGCCTCTAGTATTTGCTTATAGTTGCTCAGCTATTTTTACACACACACAATTCAAGCATATTAACTGAAAATATAAGGCCTCACCATAAACTACACCGAGCATTTTAGGGCACTTGTCTCCAAGCGGGAGCATATCCCTCAGAAATTCCAGATGCGATACTAAAGCAGGGAAGCGAAGCGGCACCTGTGTTTCCCGGCTCTGCCAGGGCCATTAGCTTGGCCTCAGCTCCGGCACTGCTGGAGCCCGAGTGGAAAGCGAGGCGGAAGCAGCAGCGCAGCGGGGTGAAGGGAAACAGCCGAGGCAGAATGGGGGAGGCTTTGTGTTTTGTGAGGCACAGGAGCCTGAGATGTCAGAGTCAGCATGGGGATCACAGGGCTGAGTTGCTAACTTCATGCCCCAGCACCTTCTAACAGCTGTCTGTCCAGTTTTGATGCACATGGAGGTTAAGAACGTTCAGCAGCTAATTCCCCACTATCAATAATTTCCAGGCCAAAACTCTCAAGCGACACAGTGTTGCTAAAAACAAACAACGCAAAGAGAAGTGACAAAATTCATTCCAAGTCACAGCATTTCCAAAGTTTCCAAAACATCTCTCAAACTCTGCAGGGTGAAGGTTTGGACCAAACTTTTAGTCTAACAACAAATTTGCTTTGGAGGTTTTACACACCAGTAGTACGCGGAACA
The DNA here is from genome assembly GCA_013398295.1 of Chionis minor. NCBI lineage: Eukaryota > Metazoa > Chordata > Aves > Charadriiformes > Chionidae > Chionis > Chionis minor. The sequence continues at coordinate 615,000 of VZSF01008493.1, read as the reverse complement.
TGAGCGTGCCTTTGCTCCAATAGAGACAGCACCGCGTTTTAACTTACACACCGTTCACCTAGACCTGAGTTGGGCCGTGGGCGACATTCAAAATGGCACATTGCTGTGCTCTCTCTTGTGCGTTGCTGAACAGCAGCAACAACCAGCACTCGAGAAAAGCGCACAGCACTCCGATTTCCTTCACCGCGTGAACTTTTGAACTGCAAGTACTTTACCTCCATCAATAGTCAGGACAGAGGAAAGAGAAAGGCAGCATCAGCTAAAATAAAAATGCAAATGTAGCCATGTGAAGTTCTACAGCTGATGGCATTGCCCAGAAAATGCCTGATCAGAAAATTCTCTTTGTTTGACAGGGTGCTTTCCTGGAGGGCTGTGGTGAGCCACGTGCAGCCCAGTGCTCCATTGCGGAGGTGATTAGAAATGATAGGGCAGTAGCAGCTCAGCTGTAATGGCCTCACTCCTGCCAAGTAGAGGATGCCAAATTACTATGGGAAGTAGCCCCTTTTGATGCCTTAAAGCCCAAGTAATGACAGGCACTTTCCTGAAACAACAGGCTCTGGTTGGCTTTCTGTCCCAGAACCAAATCTGCTCGGAGTGCAGGTCCGGTTGCTGCCTACACAAAGAGGGATGGTCCTTGTGGGACCAGATTTCCTTGCAGAACTCCACACTCTTGCCTTTGCCCATCATTCAGTACATAAAAATGTCCACCCAGGCAGGATTTTCCTAATGCAGCTCTTTGTCTAGCCGCCTGCAGCCTGGCTAATTCTGTATGCACGGGACTGAAACTAGACCTTCTGTCAGCTCACATGTTAAATTATTAGATAAAAACAAACACTGTGTTACGGGGATTCAGATCCACACAAGGACACACTTTCAATTCCTGGGGCACTACTATCACAGTTCGGGGTCACACCTGACTCTCCCAGCGAAGCATGTAAACTAGTGTGCCAATTCAATTACACTGGCTTATTAGGATTAGCAGACAGCAATCCTCCCTGCACTGACACAAAAGTTTCCCGCTTCCCATTTTTTCTTTTCATGCGCTGCTCCCAGTTCAGACGGCAACGTGCAAGTCCCTTGAACTGATAGGATTAAGAGTGTAAAAGGATGCTGATTCTCCCCACTGCATCACTGGGTTCACCTGCACGGGATAAAACAGTTTTCCTAAGGAAAATTGTACTTTCCTGCAGATGCTGTGCTGGCTCCTGACATTTTGCAGCCAGGGAGCTAACGGTGTTATCCTTCCCAGGGCTGCATGCGTACTCTACAGAGAGACAGCCTCAGCTCATGCAGTTTGATGTGCTAAATCAGGGGCCTTGCCTGAGGTTTCAGCTGATCATCAAAAAAATCTAGGGGGCTGATGTGTAACATCGCTCACCAGAAGGAAGTAACAGAAGCCAGGGAAAACGTACCTGGGAGCTTGGCCGCAAGCTGCAGGCAGGCAAAGTTAGGAATTGTTGTCAAAACATGCAAGCTCCACTTCTGGAACTGTGCCCTAACTGGCTATGTTTTGAGAACATGGCTTGTTTCATCCATATTTTCCCGCATATAAAATTTGACGGGCAGAAACATTTATTTTGTCAGAGCACTAAAAGCACCTGATACTCAGTACTGATCTCTGGCGCACCATAATTCAGCTCCCCCCTTCCGAGGTGACCCTCTCCCTTTCCACTAAGGACCCTTCAGCAAAACCATGCAGGCATCTGTCGGGTTTCCTGGAAACCTGCCTCCAGCAGCACAACACGTACCCTCACATCATGCTCTCCATTAGCTGTGCTCAGCCACAATATAAGATGTCCTGTGCTCACCCACTGGTTTTAGAGACCATAGCTGTGGCCATCTATGGAAATTCTGGGCACTTCCCAATCAGCTGCCCACAGAACCAGCTCGGGGGGAGGAGCGTTTTCGTGGAGCAAGAGAAAAGCAAACACTGGGGGGGGGGTGTGAAGAGCTGCACTTGTTGAATATGTCAAGAAAGCAATGTTTGGATTGAGGAAAGCCAAACAGATGTAGCAGAGCTCTGCCAGGAAAGGATGGCTCTGTTACCCACTTTGTGTCTTCCTTAAAACTTGCCCGCACCACCGCCAGGCCAGGCCAGCTCCCCTCCTGCCTGGGCTGGCTCCCTCAGCCTGCCCGCAGGTAGCAGCTCAACCTGCAGGCAGCTCTTCTGTCCTGTTGTCTGTCCGCGGCACACAGTCCTTCCCTGCCTCTCCACCAGCCACACTTACTGCCTGTCAACCTCGCCACATGTCTACTGCGGTTTGTAAAAACTCTTCAGACTAGCCCCACCATACCCTCCCAATCCCAAGCTCCACTTAAATCCCTGTTTCCATGAATGAAGTCAATGAAGAAATTAACTGACTCCTATCCGTGTTGTTTTCAGTCTGGACCAGAGACGTCACCCAGAAGTGACAGCCACAGACATAGCATGGAGATATCTGGGAACAATTTCCTTCATTTTGGAGTTGCCTGTTCTGAAAATGTGGATACAGTTTACACTTTCAATAATTTTTGGTTATTTTGATTATTATTATTGACAATCCATTTTACAATAACACTTACTACCTTTCCCTCTGGCATCTCGGAATGAATAAAAGGGGAAAACTCAAAAACCTTGCTTGGAACCCTAAATATAATCTGGTTAGAAATGCTGCTGTGGCACCCTATAGCTCTACCCTGCGTTCCCCAGTTGGCCAAGAGCCCTGCCATGCTTTGTGGTACCTTCCTGCAGGGGAGGATATGGGGTGCCAAGAGCATCCTGCACCTGCTGGGAAACACCTCTTGGAGAGAAACGCACAAATTCCTTACCTTGTAAACAGCCACAGCGTGAGCGGCCACGTGGCTCAGAGACTGTGGAGCAGGTACCTAAACTTTCTGCGTCACTGTGTCATTACGTTCTCTGGGTAACGATTTTCAAAAAGAAACATGGAACTTGGCATAAATACGCAGGGCTGTTCCCCACCACAATGGAGGAAGTATTTTAGCAGTTGTGCTTCTCTATTCACATCTAAAACTACAACAAAATCATATGCAAATAAGGTGTTTGGAAGTTTTTGTGAATAAGTGCAAATAATATCAATTTTGATTAATGATACATTTCAGCTAAATTTTTGAAAAAATTGTAAATCCTTATGGTTTTTAATAAAGCTTAAATATGTATCAAAATAAACATTTTTATTGTAGGTTTATAAGTGGGGAAATAAAACACTGTTATTTTTCCCCCTCACATTTGATCAAAACCGGCATGAATATTTAACTTGTGCTGGTTGACCTTGGTCTGCTTTTTTATAGCAAAGTTTTCCATCAAAAAAAATGGTACAACCCTAACTGACTCCTGTTCACATATTTGGTGACAGTAACCACTGTAAATCTTGGAACTGAGAAAAATCTCTGCTAAATATCCGGTTCCAAGCTTTTCCCATCTACAGCTGCAAAAATCCAAGTGCTTCCTAGTGCCCATTCCAAACATCAACTATCCAGCAATTCACACTGGAAGAGCCAATGATGATAAAGGTCAGAAAAATACCAAGGCTGGAAGTTGAAAGTTGGAAAATATTTTCTGTTTTACCCTTTTGGATTATTGTGGAACAAAAAGAAGCTTCAAAGCACTGCAGCCTACTGGCATGCAAAGCTGAAGTCTCTAATTGCTTCTTTTGTGGTGGGATTTATTGGTTCTGCGTGGATGTGCCGCACTTTGTGTGGTTCATAGTACTGGCACCCAAGGGCAGGAAATCAGCACACGTGTGATAATGCAACATAACATATAACACACTATATAATGATCTTTCCTCCATCCATTTTTCTTTATTCCAAACCTGCAAGCTGGGTCTGACTACAGCATTTAGGCAGGCGCTGTATGCCTGTGGGAAGCAATCAAGGACACACATAGCTTATTTTAATTTAATCAGAGCTATGCACTCTTAAGACCAGCTATTTGAGATCACTCTGCCTTGCTGCCAGGAGTTGTATTTATGGGGAAGCAAGAAGGAAACAAAGCAAGAGGAAAGGGAAGAAATTCAGAGCTCGCAACTGCACAGGAGCTAAAGAAATTTTGGCTGAAAAATGGGTGAGTAGGGAACAGAAGTGGTCACAATTCCATAGCCACCCCTAAGCAAATCCCAAACCTATGCGAGCTCTGGCACAGGATTGCTGAGGACACAGGAGAGCAGGGTACAAACAGCTCCCACAGCTCTGTGCCACCCATGGCAGGCACGTCCCAGCCATGTGGCTGGAACGTTTGGCTATGGCGATGCTGAGCAGCCTCCCGTGCACCTCCGCACTTCAGAGAAACTGAAGTGTTTCACGCAAAGCAGCATATTCTGATGAACACTTATTGGTCATCACAATTTTTCGAAATTGCTTCTGATTGAGTGCTTACATGAAACAGTTTTGTTTCTGAGTGCCGTTCTGTACAACCGTTACAAAGGCAATTCCCTAGAAAAAGCTGCCTGTCAAACCCTCAGTTTTCAGTGCTGGCAGCTGACCATGTACCTGACCTGCCAAACTGTATCAGATGATGATCAAAAAAGCCTAGGGAGAGAAAATGAGATGTCAGGACCGTGTATTGGCTCTTGGGCACAGCCAGCAGAGACCAAATCAGCCATTTCTTCCATTCACTCCAGTACCTGCAGGCTGAGGTCTCCGAGCAGGGAGAAGGATGTGCTTGCTCTAGAACGAAAATGGTGGAGAACTGAGATCTTCTCTCTATTAGCACAACGCGCAGGACACAAGGCTGACCGGTCAGGGTCTTTAGGGCACACGGTCATTCACAACAGTGGCAGGCTGGTGAGTTTCTTTGAGGAGCAGAAGCAAGAGAAGGGCAACTTTCAAAGCTTTTCTTTCTGCCAAACCTGAACAGATTTTTGAGGGATAAAGGAACTCTGTTGCTCCTCCCAGATGAATTTCAAAGGCCTACTGAGAATAAAGCTGCCATAAACAGCTTACAAAAAAATTATTTTGTAACGGTACATACTGGGCAAAGTAAATACCAGTGCAGCTCCCCTGCCCAAACTCTCATCTCCATTCTGCAGCTGTAGGTCTAGGGCTGAACAGGACCAATTCCTTAAAAAACTACTGAACTACTTTCTCTCCGTTTGCACAGAGAAGCAGGTTGCTCTAGTGCAGGGAGTTGAAAGGGCACAGCCATGGCCGGCAATCTTCGGAGCTCAGGTCAGTCAGATGTTCTTGTGAAGACTGACGAGCCAAGCAATGTTGAGTGGTTTCCTGGTAAATAAAACACTTGAAAATACAGCTGGTCAGACACTAAATCTGATGCTTTGGGGCAATAAGCCATTTCAAAGCTAACTTTCCTTCAGAACAAAGCCTAGAAATTGGTCTTTATAAAAATGGAAGAACTGACATTTTATGCAAAAAGAATTCCTGCTATTAGCTCTTGCAAAATTAAACAATGGTGCGAGGCTCCTCTTTATAGTTTAGGTTTGGGTGGTCTTGGATTAAAATACAGTTATTCACATACAACAGACTCGGATTCCCAGCTGAAACCACTGCTGCTTTCTGCTGGTGCAGTCAGGGTAAGAGCTGGGGCTTGGAGCTCTAAGGCTACACACAATTCAGGTATTGAGAAATTTCACTTTCATTGAAGGGGGCCATGTAGAGAAAAGGAAGAGCAAACATAGCTAATCCCTTATTCCTCAATTTTCCTTTTCTACTGTAGTTTAATTTTCCCACAAATGGCAGCGTATCCATCCCCGCTGCACACTACCATGGAAGTACAGAAAGCAGTCAAAACAAGAAATTCCCCCTGCTTTAGCAATCTGCTAATCCAAACGTTACCATGACGAATATGGAAATGGCTGATTCTAGCCATAAATTTGGTCATGATTGGCTGCAGACTGTAAAAACACATGGGGAAAAAAAAACTCTATTTCTGCAGCTAGTTGAAACCAGAGATGCATTTGTGTGTGCATTATCTGCTATGTTGGCCCTCTGCTTTTTAGCGTTGTGGTTTTGTGGTGGGGTTTTTTTCGTAACTCATTTATCATTTTATTGCTTATGTTTGCTGGAGGATATACAAGCAACTCGAAATTCTAAAGTCCACCTTAATCTTGTACCCAAGCTCTAACTGCTAACGTACTGAGAGAGGAACAAGCACTCCTATCAGCTTCATTGATGTTTGGTCCATACCAAGCTCTTAATGTTTCTTCCTATGCCAAGTTCCAGTACCACCAAGTCCTGACAAACTTTAAGGTTTTAAAAGTGACAGTAATCCCAGAGCCAGAAGGTGGATGAGGTTGGAAAAGACCTTGTCTTGTCCAGTCTCCTCCTCAGGGAACGGTTAGATACAGCAGGTTGTTCAGGACTGTGTCCAGTTGGGTTTTGAGTATCCCCCAGGATGGAGACTCCACAGTCTGGGCAGCCTGCTCCAGCGTTCAGTTACCTTCACGGAAAAGTTTTTTTCTTATATTTAAGTGGAATTTCTTGAACTTCAATTTTGTGCCCGTTGTCCCTTGTCCTGTCACTGGGCATCACTGGAAAGAGCCTGGCTCCACCACCTCCAGTCTCTCCCATCAGGTATTTATCCAGTCTGGTAAGATCCCCCTGAGCCTTCTCTGCTGCAGGCTGGACAGTCCCAGCGCTCTCAGCCTCTCCTCATGTCAGATGCTCCAATTGTTTAATATTCCTCATGGCCCATCAGTGGACTCAATCCAGCAAGTCCCCATCTCTCCTGTACTGGGGAACCCAGCACCTGACACGGCGCTGTGGACATCGCCCCAGTGCTGGGCAGAGGAGCAGCATCACCCCCCTCGACCTGCTGGAGATGCTCTGCCGAAGGCCGCCCACCAAGCTGTTGGATGCCTTTGCGGCGGGGACACATTGCTGGCTCACAGTCAGCTTCTCCTCCAGGACCTCAGACAGGCTCCACAAGGACCCCAAGAATCTGCCCAGCTTTGCCAGTCTGATGTACAGCAAAAGACACGTGGTAGAAAGAGGTATTATCTTTCACTAGGCCAACTTGGAATACTGGAAAGGGCAGACAAGAAGAATCCCCACAGTGAATGAAGTTAAAGTGCCATCAATTAAGGAGATCAGAGGAAACAATTTCTAATGAAACGTACAAATAATCTGTGGAAGTGCCCCGAGCCACAACCAACGCAAACAGCACAAATCTCATAGACTATCCAAGGCCACTCCAGTGAACAGTGAAAGTTTCTGCAGCTTCACTGATAGGATTGCAAATCTAAGAAGTAGAAATCTTTATCTTAACAGGACAGGGCGCGTGGCTCATAACCTGCTGAGACGAAATGCCCGATTATATTGGATTAAGTTATCACATTCAAGCCAAACGAATGATCTACTGCTCTACAAACTCCCAACACTGTCCACTCCTAGTGAAAAGGTCTTGCACTTGACGGACCACTGCTCTCAACTTTAAGGCAATTTCTGCACTACTCCTGCCTTTATTGATTCAGCCTCCCATTAAAACAAGGAATTCAATCTTCTGCTCTTGAACACTGCTACAATATAGCCTCCAGCATTGCTGTCACAGATGGAGTAACTGAACCAGCCACCAGTCCCACTGGCAGTGGCCCGGACCCAGCCAGGAGTGGGGTGCGCGGGGGAGCAGTGCAAGTGGAGCCTGATCCTGTGCTGAAGCTGGAACGGTTGGGCACAGGCCGCTCTAGCCCACTCTGCCAGGATCCACCACGTCCCTACTGATATTAACCCATCTTTGGAAACGCCTCACATTAGACATGACCTGGCTTTTTACTTAGTCTTTAAACAATATACATGCATGGGGTTTGCTTTTAGTTTATTACACCAGAACTACATAGTTTCAGATAGATGGGTGAGCTGCTTAGCTAGAAAAGGCTATACAAATTGTATAGCTTTCAAACTACTTGGAAAAGCACACGTTTACTAAGATGACAGTGTATTTGCAGAGGTGTGGATCTAGCCCTGTTACAACTATTTCTTCAAGCCCTTATATTTCACTTCTACATAAACCCTGAAATATTCACACAGATAAATACAATAAATATTAAATAAGATAACAGTAGATGATAACTTAATAATAAAATAGATACTAAACACTTTACTCAAACAAGATAGACACAGCGACATCAAACAGAGCAGTTACACCCAGGCATCGTTAGCAAGGTGCCTTGTTGCAGAGAAGGCAACCCCAGCAGCAAAATCAATCAACAACCACCCAGCCAGCGCTGGGATGAGTGATCCTTCCCGTCTGCTCAGCAGTTGTGCCAGCAGATCCAGAGTGCCATAGCCAGTTTTGGACTCCCCAGTACAAGACAGATGTGTATACACTGGAGCACGGTCCAGCAAAGGCCACCAGGATGGTTGAGGGCTGGAGATGCTGAGGGAACACACAGGCAGCGCGAAGGAATCCACGACGTAGTAGTGGTTGACTGCTACTAACTACTGCGCTCACAGACAAAGAAAAATTTCAGATTGTATTCAAAGCCAGCAGATACTAGTGTTTCATTGTTGAGAAGGTGAAGTGCTCACAGTCGGTGTAAAACACACCAAGCAGCCCAGAGACGCGTGCGGGAAACGTGCCTCTGCCACTCCTGTTTGGAGATCTGGGGGATCTTCTGAGCATCAGTCTAGAGGAACATCTGCAACTGGCTGAAGTCAGCCGAAACCAGCAGCTTTGTTCTGTAATGCTCTTCCCTGCCAGGTAAATAGGTGTGAAATTCTGTACTGGCTTTGAAAATAGCCAGCAAAATCAAAGGAATTTCTTCCAACTTGCTCTGTCCAACTGGGTGCCCTACTAACCAGCAACACCACATGGATAACACATCAGAGCCAAGAGGAGATAACTCTGGGCACACAAGTTTTGATAAATATAGCTGAACAACCGCTACCAGCAGGCATCAGCAAGATTGAATCCCACTGTACATGTTCAAGTGTGTGACCAGATGCTGGAATTTTACCGCTTGTGAACTAAACATAAAGCAATTTCTTCCATCCACTAGAGAGCTGAGCCAATCGGCAAGACAACAAAGTGGTAGAGAATGGATACATTCTGTCCAAAATTATCTATTTCCAAGTGGAAATCAGACCCAGCTCCCAGGTTTCTGGCAGGTGGCTAAGACAGCCCTTGGTGGTGTCACAGCAGCCGCCGTGCCCAGCGCACCACGTTCAGCTCTCGTGTACTTCACAGCGCCTAAACACGACTCTGACAGCTTCAGGTGTGACTCACTGCTTAGACAATTATACAGTTATGCTTGTATTATAAATAATATCACACACATCCCAGAAAGTTATGCTTGCATTACAACAACACAGAAAGGTGAACTGTAAACGATGTACACACACTCTAAAGTAAAATTTTACCATACTCTGCCTGCCTTGTATGGGGAACACAATCTCACACTTGCACACAAACTTGCCACAACCAAATCCCCTGCGAAGCCCTCCCCCATTTCTTTCTAGAATGATTACTTGATGTTTGGTATTTCCTAAGACAATTTTTAAATTTAAATTGCTAGAAAATGCATACCAACTTGCAATTCAAAAGTACATATATGAACTGAGCGACAGATCCAGAGGAAACAGAGACCTACCCCAGAAATGCTTAAAGATTGTTAAATGCAGAACCTCTGGCATGGAATATTTCCAAATAGCAAAAAGATTTGCCAAAGTTAAAGTCCGCCTTTCTGTTTTCTAAACAATAATTCTGTGTGGGATGGACATGCCCCTTACAGTGCTTTCAACTTTCTGCTCAGCAGCACCCTGGAATTTTTGAATTAACCCTGAATGAAACTGAGCAAAGCTCAAGCAAACACTACACAAACCAAATCTCCTGAAAAATCAGCACCTCGCAACCACTATTCATGGATTTAAGGATAAAAATCCCTAGGATTGCTGGTTCATTTCTCATTTCTCAAGAGCGTCTCCTCTCCTTCTTTATGAAAACACCCTAATTTTTTTTCCCCTCTTACTAATCTTTATGAAACCGACATCATTAGTACAGCACACTTGGTGTTGGATTACTGAATATGCAACACTGACTCTAACAATACTTTCTGAGAAAGAAACCACAAGGTATTGGGAAGAATTTGCTGTGTATCTACATTCTATTCCCTCCTCAAAGGGTTTATAAAGCATGGGATTTGGAAATAAACAGGTCTCTTTTGCAAGTGCTCTGCATATGGAGCCACTGAGTTTCTCTTCCTCACACACGCCTGTACCAAGGATTACAGTATTTCAGATGCTTTTCACCCCCAAGCCCCTCCACAGCAATTTCCTCATGCCCACACGTTTCCTCCACCGCCACTGTGCATGCCACTCTCCTCTGCAAATTACACCTCACATAAACATCGCTGGGTTACTTGCAAGTGGCACATGTTCATTTTCTCCTCCCTTTCTAATATAAATTTCTTTCCTAGCAAATACACAGAAGGGACAGGAAAAGCAAAACAGGAGGTCTTACCTTTTGATGGTCGTCTTTGTTTCGTTTGTAGAGAAGAGAACGTGCCCATTACAGCACCCATTGCAAAAGCTACTTGTGAGTTTTTGGGGAGGATTTATTTTGGCTGGGGTTTTTGTTTTTTATTCTTCTCACCCCACCCCCCTCCACCAGACGACAAAATCTATGTGAAATGCACCCAAAACCAAAACAAAACAGAGGAAGTCAAGAGAAGAAAGAAAAGAAGAAAGGAGGAGGGAAAAAGCAAAGCACTGCAGCTCAGCGTTCAGCAAGCGTTAAGCTTTGAGGGTTTTTTGTTTTTTTTTTAAGTCAACACACATGCACTGACTCACAGCCGGCTGCACTGTTATTATTCAAAACAGCTTCCCATCAAAATTTAAATGCTAGGTAGATTCCCTCAGACCAGAGCTGGCAGCAGATGCATCAAAATATTTACTGGAGCACAGCCACATAAACACACAGGCTAATTCTTCCTCCCGTTCCCTTATGGCTCCAACCAGCAGCCTGTAGGTCTAGCGAGGGAGCATCAGTGCATCTCTTCCAGTGAATACTAAACTGGAGTCCTGTAGACACGCCGAGGGTCTCGGGGGGGAAGCCAGGGCTTTGGGCTGGGTACCAATTTGGAATGAATGGAAATCTTCTGAGTGGGAAACGATAGTGAGCAAGGCATCAAAGCCCCAGCTGCGCGGACTGCGTGCTCCTGCTAATTAAGAGTCTGACAGAAAGGTAGGGAGCCACAATCTCTAACAGTCTCCTCAAGCAGAAAAGTCAGGGGAAAATAAGTAAGTGCAATGGGGGAAAAGAAAATTTCACCACAATCATTTTCCTGAACATCTTTTCTCCTGCACCAGAAGCACATGCAAGACAGTCGTTAATAACTTGTTTTTCTGCAAAGGATGGATTCGCACATCCTTTTTAAGGACATTGAAACAACAAACTGTTGAAACAAAATTCTGCAAGTGTCAGGTGTCTTAAAGGAGGTAGGCAATTCCTGACATTTCTTTCAGTTCTTTTATATTTCAAAAAAAATCAGATACGTCTCTTGCTAGGTTTCCTCAGTAGGTGAAATAACAAGTGCTCAGGTACAGAAAGAGTTAAATATACCAAGGCGGCTACCAGAACCAGAATTAATTTGCTATTCGCACACGGTAAGCGAGATTAAGGCAGCATCTGTGCAAATACTGTATTTGTCTGGAGTAATTCACTCCTACACCAGAGACCAAAGCACTTTGTCTCAACAGGTTTCTCCAGCTTTCCTCTAACTTTGCAGTAAAGATTTAATCAAACGCAGTTCCCAGAGCCCCCAGGATCAGAAGCTGCGCAGCATCGGAGTCCCTGGACGTAACACCCTGTAGTACCTTCTGCTCGCATGCTGCCAGCAGCGCTGCCTTTGCAAGCACAGGTGTTTTGTATCCCTCGTGTGTACCAGCAAAGAGCTTTCAATTAATTGCTGGTCTCAAAAGACATTACACAAAATGCTTTCTTTCACCTCTTATTTTTTATTCTTGTTTTACAACTCAAAATACAACAAATAAAACTTGTTTCTGACCAATGTCTGAGGTAAGGTCCTGTTTAGATGCCAAAATCCCAAACTGAAATGTATCATTTATCAGGCAGGTACAAAGTGCCTGGGACATGGGGGCACACAGTGCTGCCATTGTCATTGTAGGGGAGCCTGTCCTGGTTTGTGCAACACCTTTGCCCCCCATACTCCTCCCACAGGCTGGCCCAGGGTGGTGGTCCTGCAGCCCGTGGTCTAAAAGGCTTCTTCAGCAGACCAGATCCAGACAAGGGGTCCCCTCAGCCTAAGGCGATCTTTGCGAGGCACTGAAAAGCTGTACGAGATTCTTAAGCTCTTTTTTATTTAAATATTTATATTTATTTTATGAATATTTTATTTATGTTTACACATTAAAATATTAGGCTCCTATGCGCATGTGGAAAATCACCGCTCTTGATATTTGCGCACACAACAGAGGCCACAACAGATGTGTCCTCACGTAATGGTGGCTGCTTCAAGTCACAGATACCAAGATAAGAAACCAGCAGGTGAGGACGTACCTGGATATGTCATTTTTCATGCTAACAGGGAGCAAAGAGAGGTGGTGGGGTTCCTGTCCAGCAAACTTGGTTTGCACCCCCTGCGCCACCTCAGCGATACATCACTGCCCTTACTGGACATGGGTGCCATGACGGAGCTTCTATGGGTCTTGGGCAGGAGCCGTGCTCCTGAAAATGAGCTGTCACCCCTGGATGAGGTCTTCAGCAGTGGATGAGGGCTGCAGCGGTCCCGTCTCCCCACAGCAGAAGGTCATCCCAGCGCCATCTCTGGACTCCTCTCTTGGCATCAAAGCATCCTAGCACCAAAAGCAACGGCTGCCATTGGCACACTGTGCTCCCCTGTCCTCTGCTACCGGGCATGATGTCTCCAAGATGTCAAAAATGGAAATCTTCTCAATCTAAGCAAAGTTGCTGCAAGCAGAAGTCAATGAGCCGCAGCTCCTGTCACACAGTCCACTTGCAAAACCACACATCAGTTGACTCATACACTGAGAAAAACTGCATTATACACTTAAGAGCTCTAAAGTAAGCGGCTGCAAAGACCTACATGGATTTTCATAGAATAATTTAGGTTGGAACACACCTTTGACATCATCAATTCCAACTGTAAACCTAATACTGCTAAATCCATCACTAAAACATGTTCCTTGGCAGCATGTCTTCATGTCTTTTAAATACCTCCAGGGATGGTCACTCCACCACTTCCCTGGGCAGCCTGTTCCAGTGCTCGACAACCCTTTTGAAGAAATTTTCGCTAAGAGCCAATCTAAACCTCCCCTGGTGCAACTTGAGGCTGTTTCTTCTTGTCCTAACACTTGTTACTTGGGAAAAGAGGCTGACACCCACTTTACTACAACCTCATTTCAGCAAAAAGAACCTAGAAAGTAGGTGGCTTCAGGATTCCTCCTGACATCGGCTGGATACCAGCCATGCAGAAAGAGCTTGGCCTGGGAGCGACAGATTTGGCTGCCCATATGGTGAGATACCCTAGAAAAAAAAAGTAATTTAGGAAAATAAAATTGCACCCTTGATGCTGCACTGTTGTTTACTTGGAACAGCATGGTATATGAAGGCGGAGGGCAAATGTGAATATTCGGTTTTCTTTGAAACTTGAAACAAAAACAAGATTTGTCTTGGCTGGAAACCAGTATTGAGAGATCCCTATGAAATCACGGGGATAAACGGTTACATGCATTTTTGTTTGTATGACTCAAATATACAAGAATGGGGACAAGAGGTGGGACCATGTCTGTGCCAGGCACACAAGCACAGAATCCCGGATCACCAGTTCAAAAGCAGACGCTTCCTCTCACAGCCAAAACTCAAGACCTCAGAGGAACAGAAGCATCGTAACACTAATGGATTAGGGTGCTTGCCATGGCAGGCCACGATTCTCTTTCCCCAAAGATGACCAACCGACTTTATCAACCTTAGAGATAATACTCGAGGCGTAACAAGTGCTGATGGTCACCCTCTATCCAAGTAGTGGAATTCTTTTCAGACTATTTCCTTTCAAGGCAAGATGAAGACTGAGATCTGACTGTGGTGGTGAACGCACAGTTCTAGCTGCGTGGGTACCTAAGGCAGCATCCTGGGTAAGAGCTGCTCTCAGAGGATCCAAAGTACCTTGGGAAAAGAAGATACCGTATTGTGCCAAACCTGATTTCAAACCCCCATAGCGATTTGCAGTGCTCCAGAGCCCAGCCACTGCCCACCTCCCAGTGCAGTGAGAAATCCCAGCAGCGCATTGTGGGGCTCTCTCACAGCCCAATTTACAGTTCTCGAGGATTTGCTTGCACAGCTGAAGGTATGCACCACTTTGTGACACCTGTGCCATGCCTTAACCCACCCGCTTTCCCACAAAAAGTTCACCCAGCGGGTGAGTTGTGTGACCCTCCTAGCAGCTGCTGCTAAAGAGGGGAGGGAGAGCCCCTGTGGGAAAGGGTTCACGTGCTTCACAGAGGTGACAGGCAGGCACATGCTAAGCCCTCCCAGGTACAGCAGCACACAGAAAGCGTCCATCGGGGTGTGCCTCTGCCCCAACAGAAGCTGTGTACGCACACAGTCAAGCACTCAATATTGGGTACTGATCTCCCGAGCTAGATCAACAGAGCAGACGTGTCCCCACGGGTAACCGCAAGCTGAAGTCTGCCAGCTATTAATCCCCATTCCATCCTTTTACCACTACTATATACCATAACGTAATCAATTCTCTCTACTGACTAACAAAACCATGAACTAACACTATTCATCTACCTTCTTCCCGATTTCTTTCCATCTCTTTTTCTATACTATTGCTTTTAATAAGCATCTGTGAGACTTTGAAACACCAGAGCAGAGTAGACAGACACTGGCTGCGATGTAGGTGCTTATTTGCTGGATGTAACCAGAAGGTTCGGTCAGCGTAAGTAGTTCATTATTTTTAATAAATGCAAATACAGCATCTTCAATTAGGGAGTCATATCACCAACTAGCTGATATCTGTACAGGATGAAAATCCCCTGGGAGCAAGGTCTCAGGGATTGGTACAGCTCTGCTCCCTGATGCAGGATTCAAGTTCTCTTCCCACTAAAGGCAAAAACTGGTGCGAAATGCATCCAGACCACACTTGTCTTATATCTATCCCAAACTACACATTTCTGGTATTTTTGTGGGTATATACAGAAAAGAAGAGGGGGAGGTTGGTTTTTTCATCATACAGAAATATGGACTGTTGCCAGGAGAAAACACCCCCCTAAGTACAGTAGGGCTGTAATCTCGGGTCTATCTTCCATCTTCTCCTGATGGGCAAAGCTGGTACGTCAGTCTCTACGACTAGCAAGGGAATGCCTCAGACATACCCAGATTTTAAAAATTAGGACATTCTGATGCATTTTTTCTACCTCACAAAGTACAGCAAAAAGCATTTGCATAACAGGAACACAAATAAAACCTGAAAAACTGTTTGGAGCAAGCCCTTGTCATTTACTCTGTATCTATCAGCTTTGAGTGGTTCCAGGTAGGTTCTGCTTTAAAAAGCCTAAATAAAGCTGGAAGTGACTGATTCCTTTTCCCTCTGGGTATTTTAGGAATGAGACCTAGCAGCATTGGCCAGAGTTTCTTTCTATGTGTTTAAGGCTAAAGGAATTTCATTTTTCATATTGCAGTAACTAGCCCTTGTATGAGGGAAGCACTTCACATTTACCCAACAAGGAGCGCTTCACTTTAAGCCAGAGGTGACTTCCTGTTCACCTGAGCAGCCACTATTTTTCTTGAAGCTGAATGGAAAGCAAATCCTTCTGACAAGCAACCGAGAGCATCTAAGTAGCAGACTGGGAGCTGGGATGATGCCACACGAGCACCAACATGGAAGCGCCAGGACTCCTGCTTTCAGCTGCGTCCACTCAATGGTACTATGGTCAGATGTTGGCAATTGGGACCCATGGACACCAGCCCAATTATTGCTTAGTGCTCTGGCACAACACCCCTTCAGCCATGGTGGCAAGCTGGGTCCTCCCAGCGGCACAAACGCAGTTGCTCCTGTGATACTCCAGACATGGATTACTCCACAAAGGATGGTAGCCCGGGGGGGCGGGGAACAAGAGACATGAATTTTGCATCGATTGCACAGGCACTGATATGGTAGTCCCCTTGCAGAAGCTGCCCATGCACCATGAGAGCTGCCCACAGGCCCTTGCCCCCTCTCTGTTGATAAAGCAGTTCATGAGACACTGAGAATTGTCTGTCAGGGGTGGGGGGGAAAGAAAAAACACCGAAACGCAAGAAGGAAAATGTTCCTTTTCTAAGAGAATGAAATGAGAGTTTCTGTTGCTTAGCAAATTTTTAACCAGTTGCTGTCCTCAGCTGTTTGTGTCAGAACACCCTCTGCCAAGTGCTGTGCCTGACCCTAAGCTAAGGCTCCACAGGAGACCTGGCAGGAGCCTTTTTGAGCCATGACCTACCCGATAGCTGGAGTCTCTGCTTGCTTCGGGGTGAGGAATCACAAAGAGCTCATCTACCCCACCACACCGGAGCACTCCAGACATTCCCCCAGCGTCACTGAAGGACTCATCCTTCAGGTCATCTTGGTGCTGAGGCTCCAGGCAGCAGCAGCCCTCCACACAGTCACAGACCGACTAAGGGAGGTCAAGGGGCAGATTCATGGTAGGAAATGAATAAAAATAGCTCCAGCTGGACACTGAAGAGAAGAGGAAGAAATTATCATCATCATCACCATCACAACCACATGCACAGAGCCTGGGATGCTGACAAGACTCCATAGTGCAGCCCACCCCCCAACCAAACTCACAGGACTCTGAGGAGCAAGAGAAAGGTGATCACACCATTTCTCTTGCAATAGTAGTCATCATTTTCCTTTTCTTTAGTTCTCTGCTACTATTAAAAAACAATCTTTGATTAGACTACCAAGGTTTCAATTACATTAACCAATATATCTAAGGTGTGGTTTTTTACTACAAATATAAATTATGAACTTTTTGAATTGTCATGGTGCAAAGCAGGAAGTCAGACAGCTAAGAAAAGTCTACCCACCAAACAAATATATGCAGACAATGCAAAGACCTACAGGGATAAATTGAAGCAGCACTGGACAAACTGGTCTGCCACTGGAAACCAGCTTGATCACAGAGAGACCAAGATAAGGTAGTTTTTTCTGGTTGATACCTGTAAAAAATTTTTGGGGATCTCTGCTAAAAAGGTAAATGATGGCCCACAACGTAAGGACATATCCATCATCCTTTTCCACAAAGTCAGAATTCAATACATATGTACTTTTTTCCCCCAGCACCTATTTTTTGGAAATGTTTCTTCCAAAAAACCACCACCACACAAGAGCCTAATTTCATCCTCTTTTTCTTCCCTCGTGAGTTATTATAGTAAATGGGGATGTTTTCAAAGAAATCTTTTTGCTCTTGGTAAGGACAAGGTAGCAGAACAAGAGCTATTAAAAGTTTCATTACTGCACCTCCACAGACCCCAAAGCAAATTCTCACGCTAGCTAAGCTTTGCCAGATCTCAAAAGCTAGAGGTCCTCCCTTCCATTTTGATGGAAATATGTTTTTCATGACATGAGAGCCAGTGAATAATACTGCTGAGAAATCAGATGGAATAGATGAGGCCTAAAGCTTTGTGAATATCTAGATTTTCAGGTAAATAAGGCACTAAGAATATTTTAGTGTTGGAAAGCCACTTGCTTTCCAGCCTAAAGAAATTACAGCTATGCAAAACCAAACAAAATAAACACAGTCATCACTTAATGCCACCAAAAAGGGAACAAATAACAGGTGTCAAGGTCTAAGCAATAAGGGGTGCTCCTTCTCTTGAACATCCCCAGAAGGAGAGCAGAGAACGGAGCTGGCACTCTGTATCCTATTGTTCAGAGCAAGCAGTCAAGCACCAGTCTCTAAATAAAGAGCAGATGTTCCTGCTCTGGCCTTTCTTCTTGCAAATACCAAAACAGATCACCATTGCTGCTCCACATAGGTATGCACAGACATACACGTTTGTATACTCAAAGGAAATAAAAAGAAAAAAGACCAAGGTACTGTTCTGCCTATATGAGGCAGCATAGTGAGAGCTGAAAAGAAAACTACATTATTGTCTGCTGCTTCTTCTTTGTTATAGTAATAAAACTGGGCAGAACTCCACAGAGCAGACCTAATGTTTGCCCTAAGGATGTCACACTCAAAAATATATAGCTGAGAGCTCAGGAATGGAATAATTCACATTTCTAGTGACAACTTCAACAAAACATGAGGCAGATACTGGTTTATATCTTTGGTTGGAGTATTTCTTCTGTAAACAGGGGGAGACTGTTTCCAGATACAAACTTGAAAGAACAGGGGAGAGATGAAACCTGGGCAAAGCATTCACCCGAAGGGTGGCATGGAGAAATGCCAGAGGACCGGAGAGGAGGGGTGCTGTGGAAGGACCAAGAGGGGTTGTCCTGGCACACCGCTGTGCGTGTGGAGGCAGCAAATGCTGACAGATGGGCAGCAGGACACTCTGCTGAACCCTGTACAGGTGATGACAAAAAACTTCAGCCAGGCAGAAGGCAAGAGCCAGGAGGCAATCAGAAGACTGATGGCTTTGATGTGCCAAACAAAAAGGAAGGTGGTGAACAATAGCAATGTGAACCCATCTGGTGAAGGACAGAGCTAAGCAGAGGCCAGGAAGCAGGAACAGGAAGCGGCTGAGCTACTTCCCAAAACACAAGGCTTCAGAGCAGGGAAACAGTCAGTAAAAGGTGGGGTTTAGTGATAGGGAAACAGAAAAACTGGAAGAATTTCATAACAGCATCCATCTGGGAGGGGAAGAGGGATGGAGGTCAGTCCTGAAAGCAGGCTGCAGAGCCAGAGCGCTCAGAGGAAGAGCATCTGCCAAAAGCCGGGAGGAGGCTACACGCAGAGGAATCAAGAACTGCAACCTTTTGTTCTTAAGATGTCGTTACAGTAATGCCTGAGGATGAAAATGCTCACATTTCAGTAATGAAAACCATCTATTACCCCATGAAATCTGTTTGAACATTGTGCCAAATAGGTCTTGCCTTTCAAATGTGTAAAATCCATATATGAGAAACTTCAAGATGGTTTGAAGCAGGAAACACTAAGGAATATTAGACAGAACCATCAGACCACGGAGAAGGCTGAGAAGCAGGAGACCGCCACTGCATTGTGGCATCTGCACCAAAAAGAGTTAATATCATTTGAAAAGCAGTATATGGATGAGAATGTAACGTGTTAGGGCATCTCACACATACGGAACAAGGCTTTTAAAGGGAATTTTGGCAGCCAGTGGTAATGGAAGATCCCAAGAGTCTTTTTGCTTTGCAGGAAGAGAGACCAGGGCAGAGATGCTAGAGCTGCACCACACCATGTCCCCCAAAGCCTGATCAAGACTGGCCTGTGTAAGGGGAATACAACAGCCCAGCTGTCAAGCAGGCATTTAATCCCGCTCCCTGTGATGGCACTGGCAGCAGCCGTGGCAATATTCAAAAATAGGCACTTGGCTGCTAAAAGCACCGCGGGGAACATCAAGCAGCCAACGCCAAGTACCAGGTACATGCACAAACCCAAAGCTCAGTAAACAACCTTTTTATCTTAATACACAAGCATTTCTATCCCCTCCACAGCCTCTGTGAACATTATGGAGGAAGCGTGCAGCCAGAGCAACGGGCTCAGCATGATGTACATTGTGACCAAACAGCAAATGATCCCAGGGAAACATGTCCTGGTTGTGTGCGTGACGACAAGGACATCTCTCCCAACAGCTGGGACAGGCAGTGCCGGAGTGCGGCACGTACGTGCTCCCTCGCTCACACACCCAGTGTCAGCTTGGCACTGTTTGAACTTACAAACTAAGCAAGCTGAGCGACAGACAGGAATTCAATGGTGTTTTGTTCCCAGAAGCATTAAAGAGAATATGTCAAAACCATAGAAAGAATGTGAACAATAAATGTCAATCCAGGTTACAGCCAGTTTCTATTCTGTCTCATGATAATGGTCAAAGAAGCCTTACTGAGAAAGAAAAAGCAATTTTTAATTATTCAGTATTTCCATGGATGACTGATAAATTGACTCCAAACAATTCAACAGTCAGTGAGCTTGCTTTAGAGAGAAGAAGAGGGTGGAGAAGACATTCGGATGATCTTGGATCTCTCCTTTCCTTTTGCTTTAGTGCACTTCAAAGGAATGTGCCAAACTAACCAATCTAATTCAGGTCATTGAACAGATGCACATACTGCTGGGTAACTAACGTGGATAGTTAACCAGCTATTTTTCTTTCACATTTTACTTCTCACCACAGGGTCTTGTGAAAGAGAAAAAGCAAACCATTAGTCACCCCTAGGTAAGTTCAGCTCATGTCAAGTGAAATCACATCAGGCAAAAAATATGCTAAATAATTATATTCAGTTTGTACATTTGTGCTGTTTCATTCTGAACGTTCCAGGAATGCACGACAGGGACGGAGGTTTGCCTGGTCAGGTCCTGCTAGAAAATGTTCTAGAAAAGTCAGAATTTTTAGTTTTCTAATTAGTAATGGCATCACACTTTCACTGAAATGACATACATAATTTCATAACTTTCAAAATAAGGACAATTTTCTTAAAGAAGATTCATAATTTTATGTTTGTGTTTTATGCTGTAATCTTTCCTGCTGGTAAAAGCCTCGTAGGATTATTCTTCTAAAATGTTTTCTGTTTGAAGCTGGATAAAACAATGCATTAAAATGGAGACTAGCTTGGGAAGTTTCATTAAGATAAGGTAAGCACCAGCACCTCCCAAACTCATGATATCCTGCGCACCAAACCGCCAGGTTTGTGTCTCTGCATTCTCCACCCTGCAAATGCACATCTCCTGATACTCCACCTGGACAACCTGCCTGCAGTAAATTCAGAGTTTAGTTTTGATACAGAGGTGCCCCTCAATACATTAGCATCAGTCCAGCGTATTACCTGGGAATATTTTGAGTCAGTGTTAATGTGTATCGAACAACATTATTTTTGTGCAAGATGGAGCAGACTCTTTGCTGCGGACTGGACATAAACATGCTTTGAAGTTAAGATGTGGCACCTTACCCCACTAAAACCAGATTATATCCAATAGCCTGCTATAGCTACAGCAATCCCAGACAAAAGCAAGCTTAGGAACAAATGTCAGATGTGAGCAGGGCAGTGGTTTACCAGTATCTATGCAAGCTATCATGGGGAACCCTCTCGTCCCTATGGAAACCTCAAGGTCTGTGACATGTGCAACGATTACTGCCAGCAGTTAATATACTGAAGTCATTCGCCAAATTAAAACAAAGACTAAATTGCAACAGAAAAATCATACCCCAATTCGCACGCACAAGTAAAGGTAAAATTTACAAATGAAGGTAAATTAAGCGGGATTGGGGGTGACTGAGAAAGTAGCATGATAGTGGGATCATTAAATTGAAACCTCCTTACCACAGGACCTACGGGACCAAAATAGGATTTGTTCTACGGTAGCTCACAGAAGAAAAAACTAAAAATCATTTCAGGTAGCTCAGAGATAGTTCACTGTGACATGGTACACTTTCACTGAACATCTTGAGGACTTACGAAATCCTGAAGTCATAATGGGACCCAAATCTTTCCTACCTTTGACCAAAGGAACGAAAATGGCAGCCTGTTTAACACCTGTTTAACACCTAGTTTTTATCTAGATTTAGTTATGTTATAACATTGCAGAAGTACATAGAACTATGAAGTTAAGATGTGAAAAATACAACCCTAAGACACTCAAAAAGTCTTGACGAATGTAGAGGTCTCTGAATTTTGCAGAGGATTACCTGTTTTGGGGAATAACTGCAGTGTCCCTGTAATGTGTTTCTCTTGGCAGTTCCAGCAAGTATTTCTGTCTATAACTCCATCTTAACTTCATTTATGTGAGAGAATTCACATTAAGGTCGCAGCAGATGAAGAATGCTTCCAATAAAAGGGATATATGCCATTCCTATAGTGCTAGCTGGTGGACTGAATTATTATTACTATTACAATTATCTAATAACTTTCATCTTGATGCTGAAGTGCTTCCCAAATCACATCATCGATGATAGTTATTTTCAAATTCTGTCCAATACACCAACCCAGATACTCTCTGGAGTTATTAACTAATTAAAAACATTCCATTTCAAGATGTACCAACAGTAAGGCAGAGAGAGCTCTGACACGAACTGCGGCGCTGCTTCCATTGCCAGCAGCACATCAGTGTGTGCAACAACCCCAACTAAAGCAAATGGACCCAAAACTCAAATGCAGATATTCAGGCAAAAATATCTATATTAATTTTAATTAACTCGGTCAAGGGCATCTTCAGAACTGAGTATCAACGCTTTTTGGAGCACACCGCCTTTACAGTGTGAGTTGAACCAGCCATGCTGGCAGAAGGGCTGACAGGGAAGCAGTGTCCCTGCTGTGCTACCAGGGCCAAACTCTCAGCTGGAGAAAAGGATCGGAGCGCCGTGCCAGTTCAGGAAGCTATGCACATTTCACACATATAAAGAAGTCAGTTTTATGTTTCCACACCTCATGCATAACCACACAACAGATACATATGGACAAAAGGAGAAATTTCTGTTTGCAGAGAAAAAATTCCAAAGCCAACAGAATTATGGTCTTGTCCATCGGGTGGCTTTTCAGACATGCAGAAAATGGTTATTTTTGCCTTTTTTCCTCCCTCACCAGCATCCAGAGCATACCTTCCAGTAGCCTAAGAAGTCAACCCATACTAGATTAGTGTAAGTAGTATATAAAACTCTGTTACTTCTTACGGGAGACTCATTACAACACACACAGACTGCTGGTACAGCAAGTGTGGGCACTAATCTTTGGGCAACACAAATATCTACCGACACAAATACACTATTAGCCAGCTGTTGTCCAACCTGTTTGGTGTTCTTGCAAGCGAGCCGGTGTTTTATTCCTATGCTGGGCAATGGCAAGTGATTAACATTCCCATAGATCCCCTCAGTAAAACCCTGCTGCTAATCCACGCGTGGAAATATTTGCATCTCTGCAGAGCAGCAGGGTGCAACTGGGGATGCATCTTCATAGAAGAAAAGCTACACCAACCTTTGCCATGCCACGGAGGGCACGTTAAATAGCTAGGACAGCTACAGCATTGGCACTTTTCTCATGAAGCTGATGAATAACTTCTCATCAGGCGCAGATCAGTAAATTCCAGTCAGTCTTTTGTTTTCTTTCCAGGTCCTCTCCATTTGGCTTCTGCAGAAGACTTATTCCTTGGTTTAGATTTAATTCTTGCCAAAGGAATGACAGCAAAAAAATTAATAGCAAACTTACAGGAAAGAAATCTTCAGCAATCCTCTTTTGTGAGCTATGAAGATTGTCATCAAGATTTCATTAATCTAGCGGAAAAAAGCCATGGCATAAAGCAGCCGTTGGGAATCTAAAAGACGCAGGTTGGTTCACAGCAGTGGCTGCTGCATGCCCGGCTACGGCGGGGCCCCGAGGGCAGAGGAGGTCCCGGCTGCTGCTTCTCTGGCTGTGCCTTTACCCTCCCAGTTTACAGCAGCCCCTGCAGTGAACTGCCCCCCAGCACAGCCAGTTAATGCACGCTGCAAGTTAGCTTGAGTGCGAACGGAGGCAGAGAGAGGCAGGCAGATGTCAGGTTTGAGTGAAAGCTGTAAACCCTAACTGGACAAACATGGATGAGTATTATGCATGGGGTTATCATTTTCCCAATGTCACTACAGTAGCATTTTAAGCACCGAAATATGTATTACCTTCTCTCTTAAATGTGTCTAGATGAGAAAGTCTAATATTTTCCTGCTCTTCTATGTGGAAAGATATGAAAAATTCCAAATTCAGCACCAGAAAAAAATGGAAATAAAGATTCACTGCCTCTGCTCTTGGTGGAGTCACCACCTTCATTGCTGTAAGATACAGCAATAAAAAAAAATACTCAAATAAAGTCATTCTTTGTTCCTGCTGTGAATATCAGAGCACTCCCAGAACATAAATCCAAGACTCACCTAACCGCTTACAATAAACCACCTAGCGGGAGGCAGTGACCTTTCCTAGCCTTCTAATGTGGGGCTGGCATCCTAAACAAAACGGGGTCCTGTAATAACTAGGAATTATTTCCAATGACATGGGAAGGGAAGGAAAAAAAAAACAAAGGAAAAAAAAGAGATCCCTGTTGCACCAGGATTGGTTCAGTTCTACCAGATAAATTTTGGGGAAAGTCACAATGACAATCCCATAAATTGCTGAAATTTGAGCATGTGTTACACAAAAGGTTGAACGCATTCTGGGTTTTTTTGCCATGAATCTTCAACATTCACTCTAAATATACATTTCTGGGTAACAAAGTGACCTCCTCGGTCTCACAGTTAGGTTTTTTCCTTCCTGCCATTTACATGAAGATAAAGACCCAAATCCCAAATTGAAATTAAGATTATGTTTTGCCAAATGCTTAAGACATACCCAAACACACATATAGCTGTTGTTCTAGAAACAAGATATTAAAAAAAAAAAACCCCACATGTATACACACAACTGCAGGCTTACCCTAGTAAACACAGGTTTGCACAGATGCTTGTAGTACCAGGTAGCGAACATACAGGTCTGCTTACATGTTTACATATCAACAGTGCTGCAAAACATATATACATAGAGTTAGTTCCCAGTCCAAAACACCTGAAGGAACTGTCTGCAAATTTAAGATAAATTAAAATTTTAACCTAACTAGCCTGGGGTCTGAATGCTGTCTCGATCGCAAGAATGGTTCTTTCAGCACTGAACTGCTACAGAAGAAGTGCTTGTGTCAAAGCTAAGCCCGAGCTATTGCTGAAGTTCTCAATTTGAAATAAGAGCCAAGTCCAAAGGGGCTTTTTGCACCCATCTCTGCTTTGCACATGAGCTCAACAGGATAGAGGTTATAAAGCTACAACGTGACACCTTTTGCAGGAGAAGCAGAAAAAAAGCCCTAAAAATTAATAATGAAAAGCATTCCTCATAATTTCATTTCTTTTCATGTTGATAAACACGCACACCTTTCTGGCTGCAGAAGTTCTGGTTAGAGACCTGGTGCATCGTCAATCTAAATAAAATGTTGGGACTTATGTTCTGGCTGTTATATAGCCATTAACAAAGCAATTTCTCCATTGTTTCTTGATTACAAATATTTTTTAAATTATTTCTCATACCTTCCTGTCACAGGCAAAATAGCTGTGCCTAGCATTTAAATCATGGCATTCAACAACCTTGCTTATGCTAATTGATACTAAATATATTAACAAGGCATGGATTAGCATAACATAAGTATTCACATGTGAAAATGACTGGTCCAGATAGAAGCAAAAGAGATCAGCAGCAGCACATGCATTTGAAATTGTTCCATCAGTACACTCAATCCAACATTAATAACATTTTAAAAGGGATGTCATGTATAAAATATGCTGTGCCGTGTCATAGATAAACCTGAAGAAGAGCTCAACGCTTTGGTGATGAGCAGAAAATCTCTCCATTGGATGAAGTCACAAAAGCTCATGGCAGCAAGGGTAGAGACTAACTATTGCTGAGAAAAGCTGTTTTCCACAAAGAGCTTACATGCCCTGTCCCGGCAAGATGCTGACCACAGCTCAGAAGCTGGGAAAAGAAAGAGTCTAGCTCTAGAAAGCAAACTCCATAAGCAAGGAAACCATTACAAGCAGCAAACTTGAAACAATTTTAGATAAATTCTTCTCGTGAATAAATGTGTATTTCAAACGCACAAATACTAAATCTTTCTGCCTTTACTAACTAGGATCCAAACATCTGACACTCAGTCTTCATCTTATGCTCAAACAGTAACAGGTCCATATTCCCGGCGTTTCGTTGCCCTCTGTGTCCAAGGTCAGACAGCGATACAACTGGAATTCAACACGTACCAAAGGCAGCTGAAAGGAGCACAGGGCTGATCTGTAGGGCATCACGTGGGAGGATCAGTGAGATAAAGAAAATGCCCGACAGGCTGGTTAAAGCCAGGCTTTGCCTTTAGTCTCTAACAATCAGACGCACCCAGAAATGCTAACGGCACGTTAAATATCAAATTGGGGCGGGGAGAGTGAGTACACATAGAGAATGAAAGGAAAAACAGGAGAGGAGGATTAAAAAAAAATATCTCTCTTTTGAAATTATCTGACCCTTTCCCCACTTGAAGTTATTAAGCATCACTTCACGAAGGCTGGCTTCCTGGAGCACTGGGAGGCATCGCAGGCTCATCACATTCTGGCTGATCTTGGGCGAGTCTGATTTCCTCCAGCATTTCATCCCCTCCTCATGGCAGGTTTCCGTCTTTCTGGCAGCTGACCTCCACCTTGCCAGGTGAGCACTGAGGTTGAGAATTCATCAAATCCCTCTGAGAAATGTCTGCTGCTTTTGTCAATAAATTGCTTCTTGAAACCCTGCTGAATTTTTTAGTGACCTCTTGTTCCTTTTGTGCCTGAAAAATTTCGAGTTCTTCAACTTTTTGTGCAATCTTCTTTTCTCCCTTCAGCTTCACTTTGCAGTCTTCTCCTACGTTGTGCTCAGCGTTGTCCTTTGATCTTCTGATCCTTCTTTTGTAATTACATCTCACATAAACCTTTCTGAAGCTGTTTTGGGAGGCTGAATTTTCTTGATGGTTCAAAAAGTAATGTATCGGTGAGAATTCTTTTAAACGTGTCATTACCTGACTCAAAGGCACAGTTCAATTTTGGGGTAGAAATGGATATATTCTGTATTGAATGACATTATCCTTTTCATGTTTATTACAATTCCATGCATCTAGTACTTTCACAAAAGCTCTTGGCTGGTGCTTCTGAAGCCAAGAGTATAAGGATTTCCTGACAAGTACCTCTTGAAAATAGACAAACTACAAAACTAATGGGATAAAAATGAAAAAATCTGTTTTTCAAGTATCAATATAGACATAAACGATATGATAACTCAATTTAAGGCCTACTATGTGTTAAGAAAATGCCACATAACTTTATTCTTTTTGAACTAGTGCCTTTAGTAAACAAGTGAAATATGGGTACCTAGAGCAAAATGATTTGAGGAAGTGACTGTTTGAAGGATGGGCTAAAGAGACACGATACAATGACTTAAACAGCACTAAGGCGCTAAGTCACTAAGTAACAGGAGTAGAAGCCTTATTGTAGCAATAAAGGGCTGGAAGGACTTAAGACTTTTTCCAAATTCCACATCTGGCTGGTTTTTTTTTTCCCCCGTGTAAAACATTGACTTAGTAAAAGAGGGAATTGTTTTTTCCCCAATATGACTGATTCCCCCATGCCCCAACAGCAGCCACCCTTCAAGCACCGCTCCGAGAGCCCCTTATGCTGCGCAGCCTCAGGCCCCCGGGCTTCTGCGCTCCTTGCCTTGGGGTGGCACTGGAGGGTGGAGTTATATAAAAATACAGTCACCACTCCTTTACATTCAATTCCAAATGACACCTAAGCCTCCCTTTTATTTCCATGTAGTGTTGCCTTAAAGTGAGTTTTATTAGCCTGCCAGGGATTACAAGCTGGAGCTCAAGTTAACGCACTTCGCCAGCTGCTAATATATTCACACTGCATGATTCAGACATTAGTTGGTGGCGTTGCAGCGCTCACACAAGCTAAATTAATTCTGTAGCAATTAATACAAGCAGGGATGGCTCAGGTTAAGTCAGCAACAAAAACAGCCCACAGGACAATTTACATGAATGGGCTTCAGGCAAGGAAACAAGTAAAACTTTTCCTTGCGAGTAAATGAGTGGGGCTCCTATTCCCAGGAAGAAGATGTTCTGGCCTTGAAAATACCACTGAGAAGGTTAGGGGACACGTTAAGGGGACACGTCTGCTTTTGCCTTCAGAGAACGTGGAAACGCTGACTTGCAGCAAGATGGGAGGGGGCTCTCATTCGGACTGGGTTTGACCCAGGGCACAGTGCCTGCCTAGCGAGCCCACATGCGGACAGCTAGGGCAAACAGCCCTACGTGGTCATAGAGGAAATCACAGAAAACAGGATGAATGCAAACCACAGCTGTTTTGCACATGTAAATAAGGGTCTTTGACATGCCTTCCTTCACCCTCCTTGGTGTACCTAGGCTCCTCGTGTGGTAAATGCTGTTTCTCTTGGCTGCCAAAGAAAAGACGGAAGTCCTAAGAACTGCCTCCTCCAGGCACGCTGGATCCTTAACCAAGGATCACCAGGCCGAAGGATTTCACTTTCCAGTGAATACAGTCTTGACCAGCTGTAATACCATTACAGGCCATATTTTCCCTCCTGATTACATATGTAATCAAATATTCACTCTCATTTTCTGTTTAATGATGGTGACTCCAAAGAATTCAAAGGGCTATTTTGGTTGTAATATTTTCTAATTGTTTCCCTCGGGAAGTGGAAAGACTTTAACTAGATGTTGTATTGCAGCTTCATCACTACTTTGAGGTAGATAACATGCAACTTCAGATGTACCACAGTTGTTCCCTGCAATTAATACTTCCCTTTAATTTTTTGCCATTAATATCACTTTCCTTTAGCCTAGTTAAGTGCTATAGCCTGCATTTACTCCCTCACTGATGAGTTATTGAACAAACCAGTACAACAGACCAACTTGTCTTTTCTGTAGTATTAGAGGTTATTGCTGATTTAACTGCAAAATATCTGGACTTGTTGATTATGAGAAAAAGACCCTTCCAGGTCGAGGAATGCTGGGATCAACACATGCAATAGGGCAAGACTGCTACTGCACAAAGACTGTTAACTTCCTTTACGTGGTTTTAAAGTTGCCACTTGCTTTTTCTCCAACTTAACCCGCAATGTAGGAGACCTATATTGCGCTGCTACTCGTACCACTTATCCAGACCAAGCTGAAAGCACGAACAAGTGAGTAACAGAAACAACCTTGCTTTCTTCACTGCACAAATGACAACAACAAAGCCTGCCATGTTTACAGAAACCAAATCCACATTTATCTCTGTGATAATCTGTCACAAAGTGAAAAACACTTCATCTTAGCCCCCAGAAGCCCAGTTACTCACTTTGCTAGCTTAGACAGGTTGTCTCTTCTATCCTTTCGTCTTTACGGCATCAGCTCTTAGCCAGGGAACCATTTTTTTAGCTTATTAAATAGTAATGGATGTAGAAAAGCTTGATAGTTCAGGACAGCTTTGGGGAACCACCTGTGTCGGAAGTGCAGGTAAGGGAAACAGAGCAGCCTTGATCAATACAATGAAGGTGCCCATCAAAAGCACCCAGCCTGTAGGCCCTTGGCTTTCTGTGCCTCATGGATCAGGCTCTCCTTTAGGTTCAGTCCTATGGGAATATTTTGTAAATGTTCCTGTTAAGGTGGGGTACTTAGGATGTTGGACATCAGTTTACTGTTAACCCATCTTCTGCATCTTCAGAGGATGTGGGATAAAGACAGTCCCAAGATCTGTCACTTGGGGGCCTTTTATGCATAGTAAACGCGTCGGATGACAGAAGGGATTTCGGGGAAGACAGGAGGTGGGCACTGCATGTGGTGAGGGCTGGCAGAAACCCTTGTGCTGCTGGCATAAGGGTGCAAACACACGCATTAAGACCGCACTGGCCAACTGCCCCAGGCTTGTTGGATCCCACTGACATCTTCTCAGGTGTGATTAGAAAACGCAGGTCCAGGCTGATGTCAACTGCCATGTCAGTAAACCAACATTCACCAAAAGTCTTAGCTCTAAAATCCAGTTGAAAACTCCTTAAAAAAAATAATATGAAGACCTTCACTCAGATAAAACAGTAACAAATATTTCAGGCTTGCCAAAGCTGAGGATTAACTAAGCCCAACATTGATGCAGGGCAACTCTGGCATGTTGTCGACCCCCAAAACAAGGAGGGCTGCATATGCATCCACACAACACTGAATTATTCCTGAAATAAACATCAGACCTATGGCAAATTTCTTCTCCTTGAATAACTATGTTGCTAACAGAGAGTCTTCAGGGCTTGCAAAACAAGACAGAAGCAAACTGCAAAGCCAGCAAGGTACAACTAACACCATCCTACAACTAGCTCATCACTTCTCAGAGCAAAGGGTAGTGATTCGCCTAAGCAAAGAAACCTGGGAATTCATCAGTTCTGACAATTCCGGTGGCCCGGAAAGGTGAGAAATCCAAATCTTATCATGTATTTACCTTACAGACTTTGCACATTACAACTGACTTGAGTATAGGACATACTTTTGTGGGGGAGATAGTAACAGAAACCAAGTCACCCCTCAGTCCTAGACAAGGACGTTTTAGAAATGTGCTGTGTTTCTCCTCACTGACACTACTGCACCTCACAACAGCAGAATTCCTCAGTAAAACATACTGCTTTTGTAGAGCTAATGCTTTTCAAAGTTAGCCATATTTGCAAATTAACACGATTTGTGAATTTCACTAACATTAAGAAAGATTTCGCCCAAAATACTTCAATATGTCACTGCTAACAAATCGCTAAAAAATATCCCAGCGTGGTTACTTTATTTTATTTCTAAACTTTAGTCCATGCTGGTACAAGGGGCAGAAGCGATGTGCTCATACAGTTTGTACTCTTCACCAGAAACGGTTGCGAGAGACAGGATATTACAGAGTCAGGAATATTTATCTGAAAGTATCTTTCAATATGTATCAAAACATATGAGAACCAGAACCCCAATGTCGCCAACTTCAGCATCTGAATGTGATATGATAAGTCAGTGAAAAAATTCCACAGGAAAACTCTCCCTGTTCACACCATTTATTGCAGGTGCAGATTCTCTGCTGAAGTTCCCGCATTCTTAAGACAGGTATTTTTCTGTGAGTCGAGCAGCACTTTTTAATGTGCTTCAGAAACACAGCGGTAGCAGAGGCAGCACAACTATGGCAGCTAGAGCCCAGCTGCGAACAGCGGCCGCAGCTCTGCTAAAGACATTTCTGTCCTTCATCCCTTCTCCCCCCAGTCCACCCCTGCTCTGGCTGCGGGTATTTCTGCAGCAAAGGCTCCGCCGGGCACTGCCCAGCGCCAGAGCTCTGACCCAAGGACACTGCACTGGTGCAGCTTTGGGCTCCGGTGCTCATCACGAACATTACTTTTATGTAGCTGCTTCTCTGTAATTATAAAAATGTCAGCTCAAAATTGCATGGCAGAATTTCAATTCGCTTTTAGTTCTGCGGAAGATGATTGTGGCTTTTTAAAAGTTCACTTGATATCAAAGCCGCCTAGAAAGAGCAAATGTAATTAAAATCTTGCAGGAACATTGTGGTTGATTAGAAGTTTAATCACCAGTAGTCAGTGAAGGAAACTGCAAATACCACCTCCACTGCCATCAGAAGAACAGCTCAGCTGCTCCTGGCACATATAGCCAGCTCCAGATTTGATCCAGTTTGTATTTTTACGGATTACTTATTATTACTATAAGCATATTGATATTTCACTACCTGCCCATAAGCACAGACAGAGCAGAAGAAACGGGATATACCTAACTTCAAACATTTAATTATGTATTTCAGTGCATTCCTCATCAAGTGTTTGTGCTGAAAACAAAACTGTCGACTTGTATAGGAACTTCACGCCACAGCTGATGCTGACCAAGGTAGGAGTATTCAACCAGCCAGCACCAGACTTGTGTGTTACATAGGCATTACGATGACGTACATCTCTCGCTCCTCTATCATAATAAAGTCTGAAAGGTGACTCCATGGGCTTCAGGATCATTACTGTTTTCAAGTTATGTAGGAACGTTTCTAGTGAAGAAATAGCTCAATGAAGCCAGAAATAAAATATTTGTAATGTTTTTTCTGGTCTTCAAAAGAAAGGAAAACACAACCAGTCATTGCACCACTCAAGCTTCTGGAAACAAAACCCAAGCTCCAGGTGTAAGTACATGAAGGAAACAGAAGGAGATCAAAACCATGTCAGATTTTATCATCCAACTGTTATAAAAGGATAGGTTTCATTTTTTCGCTCCCTTATTTTTGTGCGAGCTTGCAGAGCATGAGCACTGCCTTGCAATATCTCAAAGTCACCAAGAATAAAGCAAGTTCTCAGCTGACTACGTCCTGAATGACTGAGGAAGACCGAATGACAAAACCAAGTCATTTTGAAGCAGTTACATCTATGCCTGCACATGGAAAGTTTCACAATTGATAATTTCACTATTAGCATGTTCTTTTTTTAAAAAGGGGGTTTTTAACTTGCTGCTTATACACATTTTTAAGAATATAGATTAACTCCCCCTCCTCACTTAAATCAGAAGCTTCTATTTTCAAAGCAATGTGTTTAAAGTATTTCATCACAACATGACTGTAGCCCAAGTTAGTAGTAATCTTGCTCAGCTGTTTACTGCTTATGCTTCTATATATCACATCAGAGTGGATTTGCAAGCAATTTAGTGAACGCAGCCTATAAAATAATGGGAAAAGTAACCGTAAAAACAAGAAACAGGAAGAAATTTCAAATGCAAGTTCTTCTTAGGTCCTACTGGGGCTGTGTTAGACATCTGTAATGTGTTTGGTCTTTATATTAATAAAATCAATCAATGTTTTAATAAGCATGGTTATTATGCACTGATTACTGATAGTGAACACTTGCTCTGACATTGACTCCAGGTCAACCAGAAGAAAGTTTTTTATCTTGAGGATGTGGCGCAGGAAGGATTGGAAGTAAGAAAAATACACTATATAGATTTCAGGAAAAAAAACAAAACCCGGGCCATTCTGAGTGTGACACTTATTACTTATGGGTAACAGGAGACATTGCTTATGGAAGAACAGCTACTGCAATTCTGCAGCCTAAGCTCTGCATTCCAGAGATCCTATAGCCACACAGAGAACTTAACAGTAATTAAACCTGAATTTGCCCTTTGGCTGTAGAGGGGAGGGATAATCTTTTCTGTAGAGCTGCAGGAAAGAAAAGTATTACTTCAAAAATAGTTTTCTAATGGAGGAAACATCAATAACTGATAGCACACTCTGTGCTAAACTATTCAAGCACTGTTGCTTTATGACAGACTGGGAGTCACAAACTTTGCATGCAGTTTTGCATTAAACATCAAAGCCAAAACCCCACAATTTATAATTGAGTTGGTTACATCGCCCTTTAACAGATACGAAACTTGTCAAGGATGACAAACAGAGAGGAACAAAACAAGCACCTGCCCTTCGTGTGCTCCTTGCACTGGTGCTGGGATCAGGCAAGCCACTGTTTAAAGAGAGTTAACAGCTTACTCAGAAAAAGGTATTTTCAGATGCAGCTCCCAGAATTACTGTGGCTTTTTCATGGCCATAACACACAGAAGGAGAATATTTGATCTGCAGTGAGACACCCAGTGACAGCATTTCTACCTTCAAGCTTTCTCCTCTCTCTTCAGTGTTATATGTCATATAATCTTCCTTTAGAAACACTTTCTTTTTTTCCTAAAATGAATCAGTTCTCAGTAGACATTCTACTCGTTTTTCTAATGGTCACTGATGCCTTTTAAATTTCTCTCTCTTCATTGGTGTTCCAATACCTTCCAATTTAGTATCATCGGCAAATTTCATTAACGTCCTGTTTAACACATCTTCCGAATCAGCAATGAACTTGAATCAAGTCCTGCAATTGATTCTGGCAGCTCTCCACCAGAAGCCTCCCCATGTCAATGCACTGCCTTTGTGTAAAATCTTTCAGCCAGCTGTCAGGCCACGTGGCCGCGGTCCTTTTCAAACCTACTGGGACGTTTATTTGTTTTTATAAAATGGAAATCTGAATGAGGAAATATCAACTGAGTTATTAAAATCCAAGTATATCACATTAGGTGCATTCTCTTAATCCACTGAAGCAGTTAGAGCAATAATTAAGTGAAAGTGAATTGGTCAAGACCATTTACGGCTAAAACCTTGAAACAGCGCTGGGGAGCCACTAAAGCATGTATCTAAAGAGAGGAAATATTAAAAAAATGCAGTGTAATTCAGCTAAACTACTTCAACAGCAATTACATAATCAACCATGCTAGACTAATTATCATTTTAAATAAAGAAGTAAGAGGAAGACAAATATTGTTAGTCAGACCGCTCTGTAAAGACCCAAGGTGGATCTGGGGAAGCTGTTCCTCTGGTCTAAGCAGTGGACGTGTTTCAGCCCAGATTCAAGCAACCTCCCGAGTCATTACTTGTACATAAAAAAATGAAGATTTGGAGCCATTTGTCATTGTCAATAAAATCACTGCTTGACCCTGAACACCTCATTTAATTTCTTCAGGGCTCATTTGCATCCCAGCTTTTTAATATATTACAGGTTGTGATACTTAATGATGGAGTTTCGCCTCTTTATTTGTGTATGACGTGCAGGCTGCGAGTTCATCAGGCAGGGATACGAGGAGGGAGCAAAACCAGCTTAGGCACAACCTGGCACAAACGTACCAAACTGAGGTCTGAAAATGTAGCAGCGTTCACCCCGAAGCACAGTTCCTGCTAGGAGTGCGCAGGCGTAGTTCTGTTACCTGAGCCGTGCTGCTGGAAGAGCACAGCACAGAGGTGACAGCCAGAGGGAGCGTGGCTCTGGGGACCTCCAAAGCACTCGTTTAAGGGGTGGCGTTACCTATCCTCATGACGCTGCAGATTGATCGCCGAGAAGTGCAATATGACCACAAATCTTAAGGGACTTACAGGGGTATCCACGTTTTCTAAACACTCTAAAATATTCAACACAGATTTTCCAAGACATGGGAATTCCCGGAACATGAAGTCAAATCACCAAACCAGCAGTTTTGTGAGGCTCGCAGCCAAATGACACTGCGATGGGAAACCTCCTTCCACCACATACAGAATCCCTTACTTGGGGCGTTAACTTTGAACTCCCTCAAGTTCTGCACTACCCCATTGTGCAACAAGCACTCAACAAATGTTATTTTCAGCACATAAAAAAATGTGATCTCCTCTCACTCAGAGCTGGTGCTTTGGGAAAACACTAGAAGCACTGACTATTGTCAAACAGTATCTAAAGATAAGTAATATCCAGGCTGTCAAGATATGTTAACAAGTACTAATTTTGCGTCAGCTTCCTCAAAAGTTGGGACTTCAGTTTTGAAACATCACTACGAATCCTGCACTGGTATTAGCAGAATCTTCTGTCAGACTTCAGAGAAGACTTACAGCCAGTTGCTTATATTAATCACTTTAGGACCTGACTTGGGTGCGATCCGGGCTTCTATTATTTACTATTGACACAACCCAAGTTGAATTTTTTCTAACATTTATGCCTGATTCATAAGGACTCTAACAAGAATATTAAACATGAGCCATTAAATTTATTTTGACTTGACTTGGTTGTGTTAAATATTAAGAATTCTATTTAGATTAATACAAGGAAATCTCTTGACATATACTGCCTTGCAGCACTGAAAAGATTATGGGAAATGACTGTGTGCAAGAAGGCTTCTCTTTGAAGTGCAGCATTTGGGTAAAGACGGCTTGAGCAATGCCTGTGAGGCAAGCTTCACGTTCCGCTGCTCAGGCGTGTATTAAAAGCACCAGGCTCAGGTACCAAACGTGCTGGGAGTTCAAGCGCCTGCAAAATGACAGCATTGCCATAGCGCTGCCAGTCTAGCAGCGCCTTGTTTCTCTCATGTATGCACTGCGCAAGGTCCACCAGGTGAGGGAAGGATGATGACTATGACTCCGCTTCCCAGAAGGAACCCCAGGGAATATTGCCATGATCCTTGCTGTGGATCCCCTTTGTCTTCCCTCCCATGCACATTTTCAGCAGACAGCTGCTCAAAGGAACCACTCTCCTCTTAACCCCGTAGCTATGAATGGGCTGCAGTCCCCTGCACCTCACCTTGCCTCAGGAGAACAAATGGGTTTTCGTGGCTGCTCTGAAAATAAGTAAGCCAAGATGCTTTCGCAGATGGAAGGAAGCAAATTTCAAATATCAAGTCCCTCAAGCAAGAAGCCCTTTGTCTCTGACAACTACCTCAGATACTGGCAGCAGAGAAGAAACACAGAGAGTATCTGTGCCTATTGAAACACAGAAGTGGAGATCACGTCTCTCTCGTCACTTCAAAAATCTGTTGAAAATTTTATGATACTTTAAATCATGAATCAAAAATGCCCACAGGGTCAGCTGGCATTTTTGTCTCAATCCAGCTTAAGCAGAGAAACTCCACTGAGGTTCTTTCATTATTTTTAAACTGGATACAGAATATAAATGATTCACAGGCATTTTTCTAAACTCACCTAATGTTACAAATTTTGCCCAATAAGATAGGTAAAGAATTCTTACTGTGCTGCAAACATTAACCTCTATCGCTAAGGCTCCAAGTATCTCATTTCTATTCTCCTCCCAAGTCACGGAGGATCTTTTAGCCAAAGTTGGTGTACACGTGTTACTTTTCTACAAAGCAGACCTCACTAGAGGTGATATAGCAGCACTCTGAGTTTGGTCTACACAGTCCTGAATCAGGAGCACAAAGAAACCAAGTGCTTCCTCTTTCTCTGTCTCTTTTTCAAAGCCTTTCTTTATCTCCACCCCAAGACAGACTCCCAAACTCACCTAATTCAACAGAATTGCCTACCTTAGACTAAAAAATAAAACATAAAACCTAGCAAACATGGTCCTCACACACAGAGACACCATTTGTCACCCACCTCTGTGGGCAAATTGCAGAATCTCACTGAAGCACTTTTTGTTCTTTTTTCAAAGTGGTTTTTTTCACCTGTTTTTCCTACAGTCTTTTTGAATTTCTGTTTCGCTTTCTGTGAAATTACTTGCTGGTTTCGCCCCCATTTCATGTCCCCCCCAGACCTCACCTGCTGTGTTCTCCCTCTCTTTCCATTGCCCTCACTTCTGCTCACATCTCGGTATGGACTTCTCTCCCTCGCTGGATTTTAATTTCATTTTTCTTTCTTTGCACAGAAAACATCCTGCCCCCCAAAATTCTTTCTAGTGCAGAGGAGCATTTCTTACCTTGATATATTTTCTTTGTCACTTTGATCAGTATCTGCTACTTTATTTCCATCTGTGCACCTCACCTACAAGCTCCTACTCTGTTCTTTGCTTTGAATCTTGCCAGCAGGTGCCTGCTGGTGTGCGAGCCAGAGGTGTTTGAAATGCCTGCAGGAACTCAGCAGGAGGCCCTACACCCCAGAGGACCACAGTGGGTTCCCTCCTCCCAGCGAGGAGGTGGTAGCTGCCCACCACTACTGGGTCCTTCTGCTGCCAGAGCCACAGCTGGTGAGCTACCTGATCAGAGTCAGTGCTTCACCTGGAGGTAATTTAATCCAAAGACTCTCACTGGGCTCTGAATTGAGAATCTCCTTGGTTTCTTCTCTTTCCTTTCTGAGAAATGGGATCACAGTCAGCCGTGAGTTAAACACGGAATTAACCTTGCAGGAATCTCTGGCTAGGCTAAATTGGGAAACCAAAGCCAGTAATAAAATTATCCTTTCTAATGCTTGCATTAAATTTTATAGATAAAGTTAATCATCAAATCAAAGGCGTCAATTAAAGACTTTAAGAAAGTATCAAAACAACTCAGATATTACATTAGCTTGAAAAGGGCCCAGCAGTAATAACTGCTCTGACAAGAATATAAACATTGGCATTGGTGGAGACTGTAAATGAAAAAACTCTGGGTATTCCCCCCTTACCTGCACAGCCAGGCCTTCCATCGTCGCAAGTTACAAGCCACACTCCATCTGTGCTACTGTTCCTGACTGCCTCCTCATCCTCCCAGGTTTGGGAACAGCCTGCAAGAGGACATCGTCCCTGCAGGGACTGAGCTAAGGGTGGTTGGCCTCCTGTACCCCTGGGTCCTCCTCCTTGCCTTTTCTAAACATTAGTGTAATAATAGCAACCTCTTCTCAGCCACCCTCAACATTCCTCAGTTGCCAGGTCTCTTCATAGATGATAGACACCTCCCTCAGCCACTTCGACTAACATTTTCTGCACCTTCCAGCAAATCCCATTGGGTCGAATATATCCATCTTCATCACAGTCCCCAGGCTGTGCTTCCCTGGCTGCCTCTCTGCCTCCCGCATCCAGTAGGGGTGGCTGGGAAGAGGCAAAGAGGCATTGGCAACCACAGACTTTTCAGTGCCGTCTGTAGCGGGGTTACTCTGCCAGCCATCAGCATATACAGGTCTCTGAACCCCATTTGCAGAAAACCTTGCCTGGCTGGTGGGGTGGCCTGCACAGAGCCCACCCCAGCGGCCTCCTCCCCAGCCCAGGGCACGCTCCCTCCTCTGACTGGCACCAGCGACCTCCACAGGCTCATCACTGGCTTCTTACTGGAACTCTGCACAGTACAGGACATGCACTTTCTTCTTCATTATAACACGTTTCTCTCTGCAGTACAACTATTACAGCTCCTTAATGGAACTAATCAGTATTAAACCCAATTAACTTCTTCAATAATTCAGCCTCTTGCTATCTATTAAACCTAACAGTGGATTTTATATGTTAATAATATTAAAGGTTACTTGGTGTAAAATCTATTCATATTATTAAGTTTTCCCACAGTTAGAGCATCATGTATGTTCCCTAAGCACACTAGGTGACCTGAACTCTCCCCATTGCAGATTTTGCAGCCCCAGTGCATCCAAAACACAGGGAACGCAATTCCTTTAAAGTACCAATAATGTTTATTGGTTACTGGAGTATCAGATTATAAAAACATTCAACACATCTTTCCTCTTCCTTCCCTGCTCTGCTACCCCAGTTAAGGGTTTCTGAAATGTTAATTAAAACGCTGATCTTCAGTTGCTCGGGCAGAGTATCTTCTCTGTGTCTGTTTTTTAACAGTTTTCCATCTCCAGCAGAAAGAAGCTGGCACGCTGAAGTTTTTACACCGCTCCAGGGACAACAACATTGAACCCAAAGCACACCTAAACACCCAACAGTCATTAAAAAAGTACACCACAAAAGCTTCAAAAAGTATCAAGAAGCTGTTGTGTGCAGCACACATGCTTTTCAAAAGCACACCTCACTGTTGAAATCATGCGTATGAGGCAGAAGCTTAGAAAATTATCAATATTTTTTCCCCAAAAGCCATTACATAGTTGAAAATAAAAAATTTTAACATGGGAAAATTGTTTTCCCTAAGCCAAACTCAAGGCTTGTGAATCAACTCCAAAGAGCTGTTTCATGGTTAGGGCAGGCAGCAGAGAGGTAGCTGAACACATTCTCGTCTATCTGGTTTTACTTTTCTCTAATTAAACACTTCAGATGTGCACAGAGATGTCACTTGGCTCCCACGCCAAAGCAGGCTCTGTGTGGCTCTGGGGTATTTATATTATTATTCCAAGGCAGCATTATCAAATCATAGTTTTCAGATTACTTTTTCCGCTTCTTACAAAGACTTTCAGTCTCCCCAGAAATAAAAAATTTCCATGGAAACACACACCCATGAGATACACATGACTTTGCTTCTGAGCTGGTATATCAGATACTTGGCTGTTGTAGCCCCTCTCTGCAGAACGGAATCAGTGGTTCGGTCATTACTGGCTCTTTTCTCCTTCCTATGCTTCTAATTATTTTGGACTAATTACACAATTGGGTCAGCTTATATTCTGTCCTTCTGTAGACATTATACTTGAAACGATAGTGAGTTTAAAAAAAAAAGCTAAGATATTCCGTGTAAACATTTTCTCTAGTTTGTTTCTTTAAGATCTGTAGTTGAGATTTTCCTGTGCTTGCTTCGTAGGGCAGATTTGCTCCTTTCATTTCTCTTTAAAGCCATGCGGTGCCAGGATTTGTGGTTTGACCCTGCAAATGCCCCTCGCCTGCACGTTGTCCTAACTGGCTGCAGCCTGTTACAGGATGGAGAAGCACCCGCAGCGCCCATGCTGCCTCCTCGCTGCTGCTGCTCACATCCAGTAGGTCTTGAAAAGGGCAGGGAAACCAAGGGAGAGAGGAGACAGGCAGCACAAGAGAAAGATGAGAAGAGAGAAACTGAAGAGCTTCACCCCAGAAAGCCCTGTTTCTGCAAGAACATGCAACTGCTCTCACAAGCACGACAGCCTCTTCATCCCACCTTTACGAGCAAAAGCCAGTTGACTGGACAGACTCAAACTTTTTGCAGTTAAAACTGTTTCTTTCTCTGAATTTTTAGGTTTTCTTTCTAAAATGAACACATTGAATGAGGAAAGGAAAAATAACCCAAAGACCTTCCACCATCTTCCTCCTCGAGCAGGTATCCTGACAGCACGCCCCCAGCGCCATGACACCCCGGAGTGGAGGCCAGGCAGCCCCCCATCTCCGCAGGCTTCCCAGGGCATCTCCACCCAAACTCTGCCCTGGAGTTTTCTGAACCTGTGATGTGTGCACAACCTGAGGGGTACTCAGAAGCAACGTGGTCATATCCCCCTCCCCCCAAAAAAGGGATCTCTAAACCACAAATAGCAGCTCTGAAAAATAGTTAGCCGCTTCTGAGTCTAAAAACCAGTAGCTCAGTGAAGCTTAAGTAAAGTGCAGAGGGAAAGGTGTCACCCTTGGAAGTCATACTTAGATTTTTCCAACTATATCAGAGGAACAGGATTTTATTTTTTTTTTTAATAAATAAATTTAATAGGGCAATAAAAAGGAAAAAAGCACCACCAGGCAAAGGAGTAGTTCCTAATTCAGATTAACATCATGGCACATGAGGGTTAAGTATCCTGACAGGTAAAGAAATGCTGTACCAGACTGAGCGTTTGAGGGGCAGGAAACAGGATCCCCATTGTGCCTTTTTTGTTATAACGATCTCAGTGTGAAATACTTTCCTCTGATCTATTTCTCTGTTTTGTCTCAACCTGGAAATGTTTTTCTTCTGGAGGCAGAATAAACCTTTTATTAAGTCTAAGTAATCTAACTGTATAAGATTATATTACAAAAAAATTTTGGGGTTTTTTTTGATTAACCATATTATAGAGTTCAGTTGACCCTAAATTATTACTGTTGCATTTAAAGAGGACATTTAATATCAAGAAAAAACCTATCATTTCACTGATGATTAACAATATTTTCTCACCTGTTGAAAGTTGCTAAAGATGATGTTAATTTTTTGTTGGGTGGAGTAATGCAAGTTCACAGTGTTAATACATTTTAAGGGAGAAAACACAAACTGATTTTAATTTTTCCTTTTTTTTTTTTATAAGTGAAATTCACATAGTTCAGTGAAATGTTATGTTCAAGAAAGCCTAAATTTACTGACAGAGGTCCTCTAAAAATTGCAGCAATTGTTTTCAACCAGTTAGCCACTACTATACAGAGAGAAAAGTTGTTTAACTCAAGTTTCTGATGTAAAAATGTTTCTGGAACTTTTTTTTTTAACCCATCACGTTTGAAAACTGAAAATGGATTCTATGAGGAAAAGATTTTGAATACCATTTTTTTTAAAAGGCTTAGACACATCTTTAATAGTCTCTGTGGCTACTGAATTCAAGTCTCACCAAGGAAATTTGTCCCAGAAGCAGCAGAGGCTCACGCTGCGCTGCAGGAGATGGGAGGGGACTCACCCGCTGTCATTTCAGCATCATTTGAAGGGTTTCTCTCCCCTGCCCCTCCAACCTCCCCCAGGCACAGCCATAGGGGAGAGCTGAGCCAAGCTTTGCACACTTCTTCCGCAGGTCCCACCAAGGACAGCATATTTCCTGTTTTATATGCCATGGGTTGTAGCGTGTGCTGTGCTGGCAGGCAGGCGATGATGCTATTCCCAGGTTCCCTGCCTGAGGCTACGACACAGTCTCTATGGAGGTGCTCGCTTGTCACCTCTCCTCCACCACTGCCAGTCTCAAAACCATCAGTCAAGCCGCCACTCAAACCCAGCAGGCCTCAAAAGTCACCAGGAGTCCCTGCACGCAGAGCCACCCAGACCCAGTTAGCACATCACATCGCCCTCTCACAACATTTGACATCCTGGTAAAGACAAGGTCTGGGAAAAACCATCCCCAGCTTGCAAAAAACTTAGTTCCCTCCACTCTTTCCAGCAGCGTGCAGAGTTAACACGCTCCAAACATGCCTTGGACAGATGCAATATCTGCAGCGTTTTGGTTACCTGCAATTACGTATCCTACCAATCCGAGACATCCACAGAGAGCGAGAGGTGTTTGGGTCCAAACGAAGCAGAGATGCACTACGATTCATTGCAGGCAGACCTCATCGCACACACCATTATGTTCTAGACTATGTTCCTTTATGTCTCATTGGATGAGAAATCCAGCTGACTCGGGGCCCTCCTCCAAGACAGTAATTCTCTAATATGTCCTCAGAAGTTGGTTACCTCCTCTCCATTTCTTCCCTCTGCATTTTATTCCCAGCTAGTGCAAGTGATTCCTGCTGAAGGAGTTTCTGAAGACTCTCCCTTCTGCCCCTCTCCACGTACCACGAGGGAATGCTGCCAGTCCCCCCCATACTCAGGCTCACACTTAGTGCCAATAAATCCAAGAGATGAATCTCTACATTCATTGAGAGTGCTGGGGTATTGCAGAGAGCGAGTGCTGAGATCA
Source organism: Chionis minor (assembly GCA_013398295.1). Classification (NCBI taxonomy): domain Eukaryota; kingdom Metazoa; phylum Chordata; class Aves; order Charadriiformes; family Chionidae; genus Chionis; species Chionis minor. Next base: position 572,573 of record VZSF01008493.1, on the reverse strand, counting down.
CTCTACCTTTGCTACCCTAGAAATATCCCCCAGGGCAGAGATTATGGAGGTGCAACTTTCAACTCTACAAATCATCGTGAAATTGCCCATTTAGTTTTCTACTTGGGATTAGAGCTGGAAAATAATGTGAGAGAAAAATTGAGGGTGTCAAAATTCTTCCTGCCTGCTCTATTCTCCTTTATCGTTGCAGGAGATGCCCTGTTGAAATTATCCTGATACCACAACGAAGGCAGAGCTTGAAAGAGAGCACTCTGTGCCAAAAGCCAGTGAGTTTTGCAGGGATACATCCTCAGGGAACTACACGCAGGGCGCTTCTCCCTAAGGCAGGCTGTGCAAACAAGGTTAACTGCCCTCCCTCTCCCTCTGAAAGAAGGCTTGCCAATATAATCAATTCACCTTTTTTTTAAAAGTAAAGGTACAACTCCTGCCTTACTGATAAGGAAAATGTGGTGGCGCAGGCTGACAGCATTTAGAAGCAAACATGGGCAATCAAAGCAATTGGGGTTAGCGGCGGGACTGACACCAAGAGCAGGGGCTGTGACAAGGCAAATGGGCAACTTCCCTGCCAAGGGTCCAGCTGAGCTCTTCGAGCGGGCCCACACAAACAGACACGGTAACTGCAAACCACCACAGAGCCAACATTCTCCACGCAGTGTATATCCACATTATCACAGAGTTTGCAAAATTATTCCTTATTTTGAGGATTTTTAAGAAAGAAGCAGAGCTATTAGGATGTACACAGAAGCACAGAGGTACGCATCTTCATTAACACCTCCAGAGAAGATAGGAGGAACTGGAATTCAGAGCAGCATTTTGGATAAGCAGGAGCAAAAGGCATCCTATATGGGGGCTGCAAGCAATGGGGCAGTTAATTCAACTTCCCTCTTTTACGGTTATTGGATTTGGCAAAGGGAGCAGTAGTTAAACAAAAAAACCTCACAACAATAACAATGAAAACCCAACCCACAAACATTCACTTTGGTATACAAAAAAGGTCATGCTTTCATGCTGTCAAACCCCTTCAGGCTTCTAACGTTGCCACTGACATTACAATCTGAAATGGCAGGGCTGGAATCTTGGCTGGACTTTGGGAAGCAAAACAGCTCTAGGAATTTCCTGACACGACAGCCAGTGGGGTGAGCTAGCAGTGAATGGTGGCTGTCTCTGCGCCTCCTCTTCATTAGGAGCCATACAAAGGGCTTTGCCCTAAGCAAAGGCGAGCGGCAGAGTCAAGCATTGACTTTGCATAGGACAAACAAAATTTGTATTTCCCGTTGGTGAGCAATAAAAGGCCAGAGGTAACTGTCGGAGTTAATCATGTCTGAAATTCAAATGACTTACTCAATACTAGACTTTAAATAACATTTAAAGTCTCAAATCACATACTCAATACTAGACTTTAAATAACATTTTCAATTAATGTCTAGATATACAGTGGGTTTTACAATTAAATTAAATTACTGCAAAAACATGTTACTGTCAGCTGAACTCTTTTCCAGCTCAAAAGTATTTATGCAGTGCTACCGATGATATGGCATACTCACAGATTTATGATATCACCTACTATTTCTCTGACTGCTGAACAACTCACGCGCAGCTCCCGAGCATGTGCCGCACGCAGCGAGAGCCTCTCACACGCGGAGAGGCCTCCGAGGAGGCTACAAAGGCACACAGCGGAGAGCAGAGGATGTGCAGGACCTGGCTTGTGGGGCACGCGCATCCAGAGATGAGCACGAAGAGAAATACTGAACAAGCTCAAGCTGCCATTCACCAAACAGCGCCACATGGGAAAAATACTGTGTAATCCTGGAACTGAAAGCTGTGGCGTAATGCAGGCTCACAAGGGAGGGAAATAGCATGGCACAAACAATATTAATTCTGTCCTTCTACTTCGGAGTACTTGACATAGATTAAAAAAAAAAAAATTGAGTGATCACAGCGTATTGCATAAAATTTCCTCATTTTCTAAAAGAGGAAAAAATCCCATTCTGTGTGACCCGAGGAGGATCTGCACACCACGGCACACATCTCTATCACTTGGGCTGAAGGTCAGACTGGAGAAGCAGTCATGAGAAGCAAGTAGTTATCCCTCTGTGGACCAGCTGCTCTGAAGATAACATAATAGCAGGTTAAATGTGTTTGAATAGCTCCATTTTACATATGGAACAGATACAGATCCAGGCACAGTGGATTTTTTTTTTTTTTTTCTTTTGAGGCAGAAGGACATCCACACAGGTTATCTTTAGCCTTACAAGGAGGCTCTTTTCAGACTCCTCTCTGCAACCAATGGTCAGAGCCTGGCTCTGGAAGGTGATTCACACCAGCTAAATTGGGCTTCTGCTCTCAGCACTTCTCCAGAGGAGCTGCTCATCCTCTGCTCTCTTTACAGAGGCCCCCGGAGAGATGAGCCTCAAATTAGCCTTTGTGAATACCTTCCTGTATCTAAGCAGCACAGAGTCATACTGATCTCCGAATTTGCTGCCAGCAGGGATTATTTTCATTGTATCCCTCTGGCAGGGAACGTGGTTTTATTGCTTTCCTCAACCAGCGGAAACAGCCACATCTCATCTCATCGGTTCTTTGCTATGGCAGGATGCCCATACACAGGCAGCTCCTGGTCTTACCTGGTTGCAGTGTGTGGTACCTAAGTAGGCTATTCTTTTGTTGACCAAAATACTTCTGGTCTTCACTACCCATTTTTGACAATGAAAATTGTCTTCCTAGACGTGATGATGCTCATATAAGCCTTCAGTTTTGAGCTTGCCTGCTTTTAAGTTGCATGAAAAGGTAAAAGAGTTGCGTTCTTAGCTTGAAGGCCTCCAGAGATCAGAAATAGAGATTTTAATTATTTCTGCCTCAAAGAACGACTAAGGGATAGAAACTGCCTTCTTGCTTAGTGCCCTACAATGACTAAAGAAAAGGAAAAGTAACACAAGTAGATGTGTGCAGAGACTGTTTGCATGAAGTTGGGTCTGTTCGGGGAATTAAGGCAGACAGCCTGACGTGCCATTCATTTCATGCGCTTTGTATTCTTGTGTGCGCTACAATCTTCAATTTCCCTGGCAGGCTGATTCCCCTCCCTCCCTGCCACCCCCGCTTTGTTGGCCTGCTGCCCCCTCCTCTAGCTATGCCAGGCTGTACTGGAAATCAATAGTTAAAAGTAGTAAACCTGGGTTAATATAAGGACAATGGACACTGCGGAGTATTACTGTAAGTATTTGATACTCTCACATCAGGAAGATTAAGCTGGTTTCCAAAAGAGATTCGGATGGTTTAAGCTACTCCTTTAAGGAGAGCCAAAGAATTTAATTTGGCAGCAAAAGGTGTAAAATGCAATTCTGTTAAGAAAGTTAATGAGAATCCACAGGCAACAATTCATTTGTATGGCCCCAAACAAATCACAAAGATCAAAATATCTTTCTGTATACTGTAGAAACTATTAAAAATCCTATAGGCTTCCCACACTGACAGTTTCTAAAAATTCAAAGAGGCATCACACTACAGGCAGCAGAATCCATATTTCAAACCCAAATATTCTAGTCCTGTACTGCTCGTAGGCAAGGCAGTATGGTTTATTATGCAGCAGACCTAACATGCAACGGAGTTTCCGAGAAGGAAAAAGTAACGGTCCCTTCCTCCTGGCTCAGCAGCCATAGCAAAGAAAAGAATATTAAACCCTGTGAGAGGCTTCACAGCCTCTCTTGTAAAGGCCAGCACCGGGCATAGCTGCCTGCGCTCTGGGGCTTCCAGAGCTGAAGATGATGCTCTACCCTCACAGGCGCCAGAGGAGCAGCAGAGCTGCCGCCATCAGATGACTGGCTGGTGGTGTTTGTACAAAGCACCAACAGGAGAATTTCTGGTGGGTGATCACTCACTCATCACTCATCTGAGGTTTCCCCACCCAGAGAGAAATACATTGACTACCTAAAAGGACACTGGTAGAACAATCCAAATACACCCTGGATTTTTAATAAAAGAGAAAGCATTCTTTAAATCACAAAAATTAAATTACTCTGAAACTGTGCCCTGCCTGTGTAGATGAAGTGAATCATTAATATTGAACAAACAGCTGGAAGGCTGTTTAACGTAGCTGTGCTATGAAATAATCAAATACGTAACCTTTACCCAATTGCTTTCTGGAGGTTCCAGCTTCTTGCAATTTTTGACAAGTGAAGCTGACAGGGATTCTTACATCAGGCTCTGGATTCGTAGCTCTGCAAAAGCACCTTCCCCATCGCCCTTCTGAATAAGGCTATGGTGTGTCTGCACTGAACAGCCCCCTCTGGTAGTTACGGCTCCAGAGATTTTCTGTTCCCATGTGCCTCAGCCACAACTATCAACACAAATCACGACAACATTAATCTTCCCCTCTCGCTTAAAGTATGATTTGTCTCAGAAGTGAAAGGGCAAAGATGACACCCCCAGATACCAGAGCTGGTTATTCATAGCCCTTCACAGACCTTTAGTTACTAGAAATGCATGAACATGCAAAAGGAAAGGTAGGTTGGATTGGAAAAGAAGGAAGGAATTTGCTTTTGCTCTTTTAAATTCACCTGTCATTCTCACTACATGAATAAATAACAGATGTAAAAATTACCTTTTGGGATTTTCTAGCACAGTTTAATCTGTCACACTGAGAAAGTGCACAGATCTCTCCTGCAGCTCACTTTATTTACTCATATTCTCTGTCTGTTACAAAGAGTGACTGTTCAGTGGCATGTCATCTCGTGGAATAACTTACCTCAATTATTACTGCATACACTTAACTGGCTTGTTTCTTTCCTTAATTTCACATTAACAGTTCCCTAGCTCTTTCATTCAGGAGGTAATTTTTAAGATCATAATTTTCTGAGACCAAGACTTCCTTACAGGCAAAGCTGTCACATTGCCTATTTACCAAGTATCAAAAAACTGAGCAAAAATTTATGTTGCAACACGAAGAACATTGCATAACCTGAAAGCTTGGCATCTTGTTACTGAGAAAATCTACACAAACCTAGAAATAAGGCTGAGATAACAGGCAGTGAGCGCCAAGCTAACAGGATACAAAGCATGCTTGTACACAATATGCATAACATACAACTATACTTGTTTTATCAGACTGGTTAAATAACCCCATGATTACTAGCAACTTAAAGATTTCTAACAATGCAGTCTCCTGCAGTACAATATAATTTCTCTCATTTCTCTTCTTGCAATTTTTCAACAACAATGAAGTAGCAAACACTTAGAAATTTTGCCCCACTTTGCACGCACACACATCCCCACCCCCCTCCCCAACCAGCATTTTCAGAGGGGAATGAGCAATGGATTTTGTTCGAGACCCCGAGTAACATTACATAAAGAATGGTAAGGCAGTTAAAAGCCTCATGTTTGGCATGTGAAAAAGTCAAGCTAGAAAATAAGCTTTAGTTGCAGGAAGGCTTCCAACGGACTGCATTCAGGAGTGCATGTATAGGTAACCCAGTGACATGGGCAGACACATCTCCTCCTGTCCCCAAAGTGGCCTGGCTGAATGCAAAGGAACAAATGAATCCTCCCTTACCTACAAACCATCAACCGGTTTTCCTTATAGAAGAAGATGATGATGATGATGATGAAAAATCAGGTAGTTTATTCCCTGTCAGCTGCACAAATTTGCTCATTAGCTGCACCAGCTCCCGGGAAGCCAGAACTCCCTTCTGCAACGTACGTTCACAGAGTTTTTAATCAAACAGCATCCCACCCCCCAAGCTAGCTGCCAAAGTCTGGGGGGAAAGAGGTCTTCATGAAACATAAAAGCAGATCATCAGAACCATTCTTTTAGAAGGAAAAACTGCTGAAGTCCATTCAGAAGGCAGGAGTCACTTCTCTGAAACAGTGACCATCAGAGGCAAGTGCGCAGTTAATTTTTCGAAATCAAAGGCTTGCGATAAAACCTCATCTCCAGATGGATGCTGACCACTTAATGCAGTTCCTAGCACGCTGTTCATCAAACAAACGCCTCATCTGACCTCAATTACTACGGCCCTCTTATGAGTTACTACTGAGAAACTATTCCAAAGTTTTGGTGGAGCTGTGAACAAAGGGTTGTAATAATTAAAGTTCGGTTTTATATAATGCCCTGCATAGCCAACGTGACCTTACAAAGTCAGGAAAAGCATTTTAGAACATACACGAATGCTCATGCAAAGGTTCAAGCATCTCTGACACTCCTGTGTCAACACAAGCAGTTCTGCTATTTGTCGTGGCAATTACATGTGCAAATAATTAGAAAAATTATACTTGATATCCCTTGTGATGCAAGTAAACACATTAGCGGTTTATCTTTGAAAAAATCTGATCCAACAGAGCCATATCTTTTGCCTTAAGTATGAGCTTTTTAAAAAATAAACACTAAAAAAACCAGATGTCTGTTGCTGAAAGGACACCATCTCTTAGAAAAACATTGTTTTCTTCACTTGATTTACAAAACAAAGAGAACTCTAAATATTTATAAGGAAGTGTCCCTACAAAGTTACAGCTTTTACTAAGCTTTACATAACTCTCCTAGAGACTGAAAAACAGTTTGGCCACCTGGCATAACACCTGTAACACTATCAGACCAAAATTAATATTGTTTTCCCACCTGCCAAGTTGCATCGTCTGTTCACACCAACCTAAGCATCCAAAAACCAGGCTAACAGGCAAAATGCAACACTGGCAGCTTTGATTGTGATACAGGAATAAGAGCTCCACTTTGCTGTCTCTAAGTAGCATTGAAACTGGTCATCTCACGATACATATTTAAATTTTCTCCCATAGTAAGAAGCAAAGTTGTGTGTTCCCATCATCCCGGACCCAGGTATGAAAGCACAGGAAAGACATTAAATTCATTCCCAGCCTATCCATTCACATTGCTCCTTGCCAAGCTGCAAGAGCCCTGCGGAAAGGACCATCCGTTGGAGGTGATGTTAGTCTGAGAGTTCGAGAAGTTCCTCACTGCCGTCAGCTTGCAGTAGAAAATCAACCTGCTCCAACTTAATCTGCTCTGATGAGATTTACAGCTCCAACTCAGAGTGCTTCTGACCTCGCAGGGGAAGGGCTAAACCAGCCAGCAGACACCACTGCCACAGAGCCCATCACACAGGAACCATACACACAAGTACTGGCTCTACACAAAAATTCAGCAATCATTGATTTTCGTAAGTTAATGAAAAAAAGCACAATACCATTACTGCAAGAGACATGAGCGAGTGATGTGAGGCTGCATTCATTGAGCTAAGACATGTTTTCTAGCCCTAAGACATAATACAATTTTTTATGCGTAACTACTACAGCAAAAGAGGGGGAGGAGGGAAGAGTGGGGAAAAAATTAGATGAAGGCATATCATCAAAAGGCTTGAGGCAGAAATGCTGAAGTAATGCTGGAAAGGTCTGGGGCTGCCAGGATAACATTGCTACCACCAGAACATTGTGTGTCACGGGCTGCCTGGACGCTAAGTCACTAGCCAGAGGCTCCCGAACACAGGCCTGTGCGTGCCTCCCAGCTGCGAGCTCAGCTGGCCCCTGCACTACCGCTGAAGGCTTCGGAAGAAGTCTGTTTCACAGCATGCTGGCTAAGGGCACATTCCTGTTATTTATCAAATGGGTGGGATACATGGTCATTTGACACAGATTGCATCCCAGCGCTGCTTCTGCTCTGTCAGAAAACAGGCTATTAGTGGGTTTTCTGAAATCTGCTTTCAGTTGTACTCGTGAAACAAAAAAATCCACTCACTTTTGTAACAATAACTTGTGTTTACCTGCTTATTCAGCCAAACTTCCCTAAGATTCCCTAAGTACGTGAATTCAGATTAGCAGATCCCGGGAAATCAGCACATTTTTTAATCTAAACCACATGACATTTGCAATTTAAACTAATTGGTTCAATTCCAGTGTTTGATTTAAGCTCTGTTTTGAAGTTGAGATGAAATCTTAAACCAACACACAGTGGCTTAAGCCACAGAAAGAAAAATAAGTATTTTGGCAGCATCGTCACGAAGAATTGTTGATTTGGCACAGGATCCAAGGTCTCACTGTGGTTGCTAAAGGAAACTTATATTGCTTTCTAGCTTTTAGATATGTTTTGATACTCATCACTTCTGACACCTATTATCATCCTCCTCATCGCATCACTCTGATGGTGAGCATGAGCTGCATCGTGTGGTACACCACAGCAGGGACTCACTGATAAGGACAGGGACCACACAGGGACAAGAAAATTATTTTTCTTCTAAGATGTGTCCCCAATATGTACACCCTGGTGGACTGGAAACTGCTACTTTGTCCAGGTGTGAAGGAAAGACAGGGAAAGAGAGATGAGGGTATCGCAGAGATTTAAAAGCAGAAGGGGGACGCAAGAAGAAACAATCCAAGGTGTACTATGTAAATCTGAAAAGTATATTTGAGAAAGCTTACCTCACATTTCATATTAGAGTTTAAACAAGCTGGATTCACCCTCTAAAAACTGCTTATCATTATACTGATTCTATTTTCCATCCCCGAAGACAGGTTATTCAGGCCTGGTCTACGTCAAAAAAGCATGATTACACAAGGAATGTATTCATTCTTTTTTAAAGCTAACAGAGTTAAATCAGCAGCAAGTGCAGCTATCCTGGTGTAAGTATGACTTAGAGCAGTTGAGCTCAAGACTGTCTTGCATGAGAACAGACATCCTTACAGAACATGGCTAGGATACGCTGATATAATTGTATCCACCATGGAAGTACTTTCCCGTCTTATATTAGAAGAGAGTTAAGAGTAGCATAACTCTGATGCCTCCAGGTCAGATTGTATTGGCAAGGGAGAAGCAGGAGCATTAACTGAGGTTTGGGAAGGCATACATTAACACTTTAAACACATTAACTAGTATCTTTGCTAGTATCAGCAGCCCTTTAAACATACACAAAAATGCCATTTAAAAAAATTAACTGTCTTCAAAACCTCTCTGCTGGCATGACCTCATCTGGCTGCCACCAACAGCTTCTGGGCTGAAAAATTCTTACCACCAAACAGCTTTTCATTTTCACTTGTAAAGTGAAGGAAATGCATCCAAAAGAGATTTTAGGAAACAAATTTAATTGATTAGGCCCAGCGATTGCCATCATATGTCGTTATACAGCAAAGGTGGCATCTGAAATCTGGCATTTCCAGCACCACAGAGTCAAACTGAGCCGAGCAGCAACTAGAAATCAAACTGCAATTTCTACTGATAAACCAGGGTTTCGGGTTTTCCCAGATCTCCGCCCTGCACCTACTGACAAGAGCGGATGCTTTGGCAAAGTCCCTAGCACACTACGGCAAGACAGGCAGGATCCAACAACTTTAAGGCAAACTGGAGAAAAATATTTTTATTACTTTTATTATTTACTCTGTAGATCTCTGGTGTATGGAAAGCTGTTCAAATGCCACCCACTACAGCCATGGTCCCAGCCCCTTCTTCTTGCTGTTGATTACGCTCCAGCAGGTACGCTTATCAACACTCTCTCTGACCCGGAGGCTTTTTGCATAGAGCTCTTGATCATTCAGTGCATTGGCTGGTTTAAACTATTTGGCAGCAGCCATGGACAAAACACCTGCATTTCATTCCCTACACCTTGCCCTCAAGCCTCACCCCATTTCCTTGCAAGAAGTTAATATCATCACCTTTCTCACATCTCGCACACCCTTACTTACTGGTGCGAGCAACAACAAGGAAACATTTGGCCATTACAGCCTTTTTTTAATGCCAGGGACACTGTTGACAGCTTTCACCCGTCCAGCGTGGGCATGTTGGGCAGCTGTGCCAGCCCCGCGCGGTCCGATAGCCCCATCTGTCCCCGCTGCGGGGTTGCGTCCCAGCACTCCAGCCAGGTGTCAGTTGCCACTGTTCACCCAGCCGTAACCAGGTGGGCTGGCAGCCCTCTGTTATTCGCATATGCCCTTCCTTTTGTTTATTTTTGTTTAAAATTTATTTATTTTTTAGGAACACACGGTGGGTAGATCTCTCTGAGATGAGTCAGAAAAAGTTACAAGACAACATGCAAGATTCCTCCTGTGATTCCACTGATGTGCAATGGGTGCATCTTTGCTGGGTGAGGTGTAACCATGCATTTGCGTGGAAGGCTCGGAAGATAACTTAACCACAGCTGCACAAGGAAACAGCACGCACCCCTTAATACCTGCCTCAACCAGAAGAGAGGTGAGAGAACTTTACTGCTTACATATTCACAATGAGAGATTTGGTCCTTCTGGTCTGAAGGTGCTGCGACTCCAAACACAACCAAAGAGCAAATTTGGGGAGAAAACTGAAAATACAGAAAAACTGAAATATTTTATGAATTCCTCTTAGGTTGCCGAGATATTCTGAATGAAAAATATTTCCAAGGTGTAAAGATTGCTTCTGTATATTCTAGTGAAACAGCCACACTTTTCTCCCTGCAACTACTGTTTCCATATTTCCTTGCACTGTAATCAAGGCACAGGAAGAAAGATCTAGAACACCAGAACTCCAAAGAAAGCAGCACAAACCCAGGACAGCACCCCTTGTTGTTTCCAACTTTCCCCCCCACGCTGTCAAAATGCCATTCCATCAGTTATTCCTCCGTCCTGACCCAGAGCCAGCTGCTTCGGATGAGGCACCCAGTGCATTCCCTACTCTCAGTTCTCACAGAGTCCTTGGACAATCGAAGGCTGCGCATTGTGGAGTGGGGCTTCTAGGAACACATCACCATAGTTGGCTTGACTGAAAAAGGTAAGCTGCCTACAAATGACAGCCTCTAAGTTTTGTATTTTAGCTGTCACGTACACCATATACATATACCATATACAGCAAGTGGGAAAGCTGCAGCAATTTATAGATTTAACCTTAGGGAGAGAAAAAAACACCCCAAACCAAACCTGTTTCCAGCCTATGGCTTTTGATTAGTCAGTTCTCTTGGCTGTCGTACATTGGTGTAACACCATTGGTTTCAGAGCTGATCTCGTCCAGTTAAGAATATGATCATCTGATCCGAGTGATGACTTCCCACCATCTGCTAAATTTCTGTATTTCTACCTATAAATATACCGAAAATAGCGGTATTTTCCACTTGGTAGGGTACTGAGAATGGACTGTATTTGCAAGCATGACATGAGAAACGCTCAGTGAGAAAGCTCTGCTTTCGTTTCCCACCACCAGACTAAGATGTACCTGCCACATCAGGCTTCCTCCCTGCCTCAACTACCGAACCTGCCGAACGACCACTGCTGCTCATCGCCACGTCCTCCTCCGTTCCTTGATACACTTATACCCTACGCTTGTCCCAGACAGCCTGAGAACCTCCTTCTCAACCTGACAAGGGACCACTTCTTACACTGCTTCACAAAATAAACTCTACCCTAACCCAGGGGGCATACCCCATGCACAGGGGCTCAGGGACCACTTACCCCATGGTTTCCAGATGAAGCCAGATGAGGTGAGGAGGGGGACAATTTCAGTGATGAGATGATGAGATTCCTGCCATCAGGACTTTCCCCCTTACGTTTAGCAGGTAATAATTTTTTATTTAAGACTTCTACATCTTACACCACAGACTTGTTCTCTCATGCACCCATTATATTTTATTTTATAACAAGGTACTGATTTTCATGGCATCTTCCTCAAAACCTGCCCTGTGCGCTACCTGAGCTGGACCGTGGGCACTCTGCAGGGGGACAACGTGCCTCCTAGAAAGTGCCTGGTTCCACATCTCAACTGCAGCAACAGCGCTATATAAACATCAGGCCCTTCATTTTAGGAGATTTAGAAGGAAGTTATATCATAATCTTCTTGCTGCAGGAAGGTTATACAGTAGGAAGGACAGGACTGAACCAGATCGCAAGAAATAAGCAACACTTAAAAAAATGCAAAAAAAAATCAAGCCAGCCGAGTGGTGTTTTATTTCTGTTCTATGTCCTTGTCAAGATAATTTACCAAGTTATTTAAAATAGTTCGCTATCAAATTCTGCATTAATCTCCTAACCTTGCTGTTCTCCAAAGGATTATAAAATTCATTATTATGGCTATTGAAACCAATCCTGTAGATGCAGAATTTCAAAAGGACTGGATAATTGTATGACTGTGAGCATAACTAGTTATGCAAGATGAAGTAATGAGGTCAACAAAGGATCGTGCTTCAAGGAATATATTAGAAGGGTCAGGAAGGAATTACACTCTCTGTACAGCTTTGCAAACCTGGCTACACATTTTTCTTCAAGAAAGAAGATACCATCTTCTATAGGAGAAAAGATGAGAGTTCGCTGTTCCTACAGGTTATTCTTTTGAGTCAACTAACCACTAAATCCCATTGGGTTTAGGAGGCAACACACAGGAAGGACAAGACATCCCCAGCTGGTGTGCTTCTTTGTTAACGAAAAGATGAATTACAGAAAAACATTTAACTCTACTTAAATTTTTTTTTTTTTTCCAGTAAGCTGCTGTAAGTCAACCCACTAAGGAATGCAAGATATCATCTAAGGTTTTCTTAAAACTTCTGTAAAGTACATCCCACAGAGCTTTCCGGCACTCTGTAATATTGTGTTGGTGGCTGTACTCATGCTGACACTTTTCAGCTCTGTGCTCTGGAATGGTAAAATAACGAGTATGAAGCCTTGGGCACACAGAGCTACCGCAGGGCTGGGGCTTGGCGCTGGGGAAGTGTCCTGCTGGGCTGCTCCTTGCACATGGGGGACTACAGCCATGGCCAGGAGCAGCATGCTTATTTTTATTTTATATATATAAAATACACATGCTTCCACGCAATTTGCTTTTCACTGTCCCCAACTGTTACTATAACCTTATACAATCCTTGGCTGAGAATGCTTTGGTCAGGACATGATATTTTTGTAAATACTTTTAAGGCTTCAAACAGACCTGATACTTTGTCAAAGATGTCTTTCTTGGAGCAAACACCTACAGAAGAAATTATTTTAACACAGATAATAAAAGACCAAGCTGACAGTGAGCCAAGCCTCATGTTTATCTGTAGATTCACTCTCCTAGCCAGTCTACCTGGCATGGGGGTATTAAGTCAGCTCTGGGTTGTGCAAGTGCTACCTAAACTTGAAGGATTTCTGGAATAATCACAACAGCCATGTAGTAGCCGTCTCCCACTGTGTAGAACAGATTTAAAAATGATAAAGGTTTTCCATGAAAGACTATTAAAACATCCTTTGTTTCAAAAGCAAAATTGCCTAACAACTGGGCATCTTCTCTAGAATAAAATCCTTTTTCTTCCACTGAGGAAAAAACAAGCATGCAAACAATGGAAAAAACAGATAGGAAAGGAAAAACACCAAAAAAAAGGGTAAAAACTCAGATGCATATGTTTGGTCAGATATGCACCTTCTATGTGAAAGATTCTACTAGTTTTGAAAAATGCTTTTGAGAGGAGAGAGGAAGGAGAAAGAAGCAGCAGTATTTTCTGATCTGCTCTATAATAAAGAAATTATTCTGCATACAGAAAAGCTCCTCCAGCTCCCTTGGGACGAGATCCCCACGTCAAAATTTGTTAAACTAGAGCCCTTCCTCAGCATAACATTCATGCAAAGGAGCAAAACCCTTTGTACAGTGGCAGAGTGGAAGTGTGAGGCTTAACCTCAGTCTTGAATGCAAACCTGCATCCACACTCCCTGGGGACTTATCCAGCAGCCACCTTGCTTCCCCGTGACAGGCAGCAGAAGGGACCAGCACTGAACACCAGCAAAAATCAAACTCTGCTTTGTGTCACTCACGTATGTGAGAGACTAATCTCCTCCCAACTTCTCTTGTTTATATTCTGCCAGCAAAAATTCAGCCCTACAATTACAAAGTCATTATTTTTAGGTTGGTTGTTTTCTTCCCTTCTCCCTCAGCCCTGAGTCAGTGTCTCTCCCTTTTTAATCCTTTGCTCCAGTCGCTGCGAGAGGAGGGGGCAGCACTTGGTATGGAGAGCAGGAGCTAGCTCTGCCCTGCTGCTCCCAGCAGCAGCTCTTCACCGTGCCATGTCAAATTAGGAGAAAACTGTTATCAGCGCTGAGTGCTGGGGGCTCAGGAACGCCTCTCGCCACTGCCGCCCGTGGAGCTCGTAGGAACCGGAGCTGGGAGGCAGCTGATGCACATCACAAAACATATATTTATGAACTTCAGTGCTTCAGCAATATGCTGGCAAAAGCCTCTCCTTTTCCAGGCCAGTTAGTGGTTGTAACACTAACGTCCAACCAACCCCTTCTTATTTGCCTTGCTTCCTAGGAGAGCAGCGGTTCTCCTAGGATGGCTGGGGCGTTGGACACTGCCACAGCAGGCTCCAGGCAATGGCAGGCTGCCAGGAAACCCCTCTAACATGGTTCGTAGCCCACCATGCTCCCCTTTCCTCTGCACTTGTTGAACCTGCTCCAAGGAAACGGAAGGGCCTCAAAGATGGTTTCCAACCTTGACATCCGAAAAGGAAATCTCACCTTCAAGTCTGTCTGGGGGGAATAAAAACAAGCCAGCCCTGCGCATGCAGATACCAATGCATGCAGAATAAAGATATACTAAATCCGGCAGAAAACACCATAAAAGTTGTTTTTGCCATCTACCAATATAACGTTTTGTAGACAGGTGTATGGTTGCATAATATAAGATAGACAGATAGAAGCATTATGACTGAACTTCTCCATGGTCAGTCCTCTTGGGCACCTACAAGTGTTTTTATTCCAGCCCGCGCTGGCTTTGCTCAGTGTACGCAGCAACAGAACTCACCGCTTTGTTTCAGAGAATGTGGATGGGATGTTCACGTGTGGAGCGCGGGCTGTCCCTAAACTCGTCTCAAGTAAGGGAAGCGCTGAACTTCATCGTGGCATCTTTTATGGTTAATACATTTTAGTAACAGAAACACAAGTTTTTGAACACTTCCTGGGCAGAAGAAAAAAGAACATGTGGTTGCAGCCCTGACAAAAGGGTAAGTCATGCTAGACATCAGGTGCTTCCCAGCCAGATCCTAGTAACCACAGACTAAATGCCTCCAGACCCCTTCACTGCGGGAGAATCCCTCAGGCTTACCCTGTGGCTCGCTGTTTACAGCCCCAGTGCAGCCTCTCACCAGCGGGGAAAAAGCTGCTTAGGGAGATCTCCCCTAACTTGTTTGTGGAGTGATCTGCACCGTTTTAATCCAATTATCCATTCTGCTCCAGCCCTGAGTACAAAATACAATGCGGTGTCATGATGGGCACAAGAGTAAAAGCACATCAGTCACTGTAAAAAATTAACAGTAATATTAAGGTATAGACAAAGTTTTCAATGCCCAGGTTACTTTCTTTTTTTGTAAAAGATTGTATTTGAACAGTTTTATATTATCTTTTAGAAATATCATTAAAAGACAATTTCACTTCTTTCTTGCAAATTTGGAACTTCAAAGAGAATGTAACAGCAGCAGTGAAATAAAGATTTTGATACCAGTAAGAGTTTTGCCTTCATGGATGTATAATTTAAACTGCCAGACTTTTGGAACATTTATGATACAAAACATAGTCAGTCAGTAATAATTGTGTCCCTCAAGACATCTACTAATTTGTATTATTGCCTTTTTATTTTTGTCCCCTTTCATTTTCTGAAATATAATCATAGTTCAGTGACTTCATCTGCAAGAAATCCAGCAGAAAAGCTTTTGCTCTAATGATGTACAACAAATGAATCACAATTCCTTAATCACCCTGTTCCCTGTTGTTGCCTCATTTGAATTCATGGGTTCAAAAAAAAAAATTCAATTATATTTGCAGTTTCTTCACAAAAATTGCACAGGTAAAGAACTGAAAACATAATGGTCCCTACACTTTCTGCAAAATAAAACAAAAATAAAAAATAATCATAAGTTTCTGCAAAAACAGAGAGTATGTTTTCAGACATCAAAGCTTTCTGCCTCCTCAGAGGAAGAAGAAATAGCACTGAAGAAGTACATATTTTTTTCTGCCACGTGATGCTACACAGTGCACATAAGCAACCTTCCTCACTGGAATAAAACCAAAGGTGCCGTTACAAAAGAATCATGAGATGAGATTGGAATTAGAGTAGGTTTTTTTCATTCCCATTTAAGACTTGATAATGGGTAACAATATACTCTACAGCGAGAGGAATCGACACCCTGGACGTAGAGCTGCCACATGAGCAGCCAGACACGCCTGGCCGCAGGGCCTCATTACTGTCTGAAGAATTGTCTTCAAAGTAGTTTTTAAGTATTTGCATGGGAGGAAATGCTTATACAGGCTTTTTTATTATTATTGTCTCTTGTTCTCATGATGGTGAGAACAGTAATAAAATTCCCCTGTGCTGTACCTCAGAAACTGCCTTTTCTGTTGAAACACTCCTGCCTGAAAGCTACGATCTTGCTTGTGAATCTTTTTTGGTTCAGAGCATGTCCTACGCCTCGCTTCCTTCAGTATTCTCATTAGATCCTGAGATAAAAGGCCAGCTTCTGTCATACCCTCCAAAAAAACTTTCTGCAGGCCTCAAGAGACTATTTTCAAGCATTTCTAATGCATCTAGTATCCCAGGGACTTTCAGGAGCGAGCAGAGATCCAGCCCCCTGCCCCATCCACTGCAAACCACTCAAAAGAGGCCCTGAACAGGCTCGGTATGACCCACAAAGCCTGTCAAAGGTTGAGGAGCGAGAGCCTGGTTCTAGAGCAAAAGCAAATGCCACATCGCAAACTTCCTCAATCTGCTTAAAAGATAAAAATGAGGCAAACTGATATGTACCTGTTCTTCCTTTGAGAGAATCATCTTCAATTTCAACCAGTCCATTTTCATATTTCAGGTTTCCAGCCCACATCCCCCAAAGTAATTTGCACATGAAAACTGGGCAAACAGATGTCGTTCCATGTGATCACAGCATTCGAATGCTGTTTGTGCATATAAATTACATTTTCCTATCCCCAGAAAACCGTCAAACTAAAAGGAAAATGATTTATCTATAGGCAAGTCAAGAGACATCAAGAATAAATATTTAATCATGCAACTAACTTTAAGAACAAGGGGATCTTACCACGTTTATCACATTAAAAACAATCCTTAGGACCACTGTACTTAAATTAGATACTCAATTCCTACATTAAGACAACTTGAAAATTTGGCTAAGGAACTATGGTCATATTCTGATCTTATTAATGCTCTTGTAAATCCATTGACATCAAAGGAGTTAGTCTAGGTTTTCACCCAAGGAAGGGTAGTTTTGACCCACAGTTGTGTTAGGTTTTTTGGAATACATACCTTGGAGAGGTCATCTCTCTCTCTCATTTAGTTACCTATTCCTTTTTTTAGGGGAACAGTTTAAAAACCCCTCCAGTCCCAATTTCAGGGTACTCTCTTACTGGTGGGAGGGGAAAAGATTTTACACACATTGATATAATTATTTCCCATAAGCTCTATGCAAACCCAAAGCTTTCATTTATGGAAGGTGAGGAAATCTTGTGCTTCCAGAGAAACCACCCCAGATTTAATTTTGCAGAAGCAATTAGTTTTAAACTCAAGAACAAGAGACTTCAATTATTCTCCTAAGAGACAGTAATGCTCTTTTAAATATATGCACAGGCATTTAGATATTATATGTGCACTAGAATAACAGTAACTAATGAATAATAATTTGCAGTGTGCTCTCATTTTTCCCGTGGCTTTGGCTTTCAGCCTCGTGGGGTCCAACTGCACACGCGAGGCCAGAGGGAAAGTAGCAGAAGCGGCGCTGAAACTACGAATGCTGTCCAGTTTCTCATTCTACAAACCCATCAATGCGCCCAGCTCCTGCAGCTTCAGGCAGAATCAAAATTCAAAGCTAGAAACCAAATGTTGGGAGGCTTTTGCACAAAATTCTCTGATTTACAACTAATCCTTTTTAATGTTCAAGTTCCTGGTATGATGATAGAGAAACTTCCAAGTAAAAGCGAGACTGGCGGAATTTAAAGAGGAGCAGCAAGGATCTGGGAGAGAGAGCCAGACCCACAGCCCAAGAAGGTTGAAACTGATGGCAAAAGGAGCTTAGAACTTACTGAAGAAGTGTGGTAGGAGCCAGTCCCAGGCCTGTGCAGCAGCAGTGGCTTCAGGTTCAGCACTGATCACCCTCCTTCAAAAATTGTACTTCAGTGAAAATATTTTATACACATGGTAGCTTTCAAAATATAAGAGGACCTGCAAAAAGAGGAGCTGCTCTCTGATGGGTAGGATTCCTTTTGTCAGAACATGCCTATTTTTGCCCAGTTGTGTAAATTAAAGGTGTTTCAATAGAAGATTATGCATTCACATTAAAAATCTGAATGAGTGTGAGTTTTTGTAGCACCAACTTCTGACAGGCAAGATTTTGTGCTTTGTTGTGCACAAAAAGTGCATGTGTAGACATACACAAAGCCTGTAAACTGCTGAATACATTTATAACTTTGTGTAGACATACACAAAGCCTGTAAACTGCTGAATACATTTAAAAACCCCTTGAACCCTCAGTCCAGCACATCTGCTTTAAGGAACTAAATATAAAGCATACAGCAGCAGAGTCAAGCCACTGTGATTTCCCTAATTCCACCTAGATTTCAAAGAGTTATTATTAAAAATTACTCATTTGTCATTTAAGCCCCAAATACTGCTAATAGCAGATTATATTTAAAATTGTTTTAACAGGTCTAACTCCCACGCAATGAACATCGCAACACAGAATGGGAACCCTGGGGGAATTTGTTTCCCAGGTAGAAAAGTTTAGACTGTGAAGCTGCAGAAAGAAAGAGAATAACCAAACGTTTGTATGTGGAATAATGTTTTCTCTTAATAGAAGTCTACTTAGGGAGTAGCCTACTGGAATGAGGCAGGAGATTAACCTATATCCCTTCGATTTCTACTGTGGCATGGATCTTGTTTTTCTTAGCTGATTATTCACTGGCAGCGTGGATATTCAGGGCAGCAGGACAAGCAGCACCAAAAAAAATCCAAACCGTCCTGGGACTCTGCTACTGTGCTGCCTCTAGATATTTCTGGAAGGTTTTCTTCTTCAACTTTGCTTTTATGTCATGAAGTTAGAACATTAAAACTATTTACCTCCCCTTTTTTTGCTACCATGCCTTGCACACTTGTAAATAAGCACACATCTTCATATCTCCCAGAAGCCTCTGTATCTTACTGCCTTCTGTTTTAATTCCCTGTCCTCTACCACTTCTATGAACCTCGAAACTTCTCTTAGCAAATGAGAATTACATTTCTGCATGATTCTTCATAAAATCTTAGCATAGAAATCTGGTTGTAGAAAAGTGACCTGGGACAAACCTACTTAAATTATTCTCTTCTGCGTGAAGCTACTCCCTTAAGAATTATTAATCTTGTCTATCACCCAAGAAAAATGCCATTTCTAAAAATGCTATGAAGATAACAGCAAAATTATTCATAGGTATTATATGCTATATGATTCAGAAAAAGGAATCCGTGCACTTGAACCTACAGTTATCTATGGCAGCACCTGAACCACTACATCCCTTCCCCTCCATGCACCACAATTACCATAGCTCAAGGTTACATGGAAGTATCTAGCAAATATTAATAAGGCAAGATAAAAATTGAAAGACGACCTTTTGGCATATCCACCTTCCCCATATGTAAGAAAGGAAGAACAACTGTTTGCTAAAAACATTTGCAAAAGTATAAGTAGCTTGGCATTACTGTGCCTCCCCAGCATCTTCACTGGACAGTTCCCATTTATTTCACACTGACAATTCTCAATAATACAATCATTTGATTTAGTTCAAAACATCTCAGAAGGCTTATCCCTCTGGTTTGCATAAACTGCTTCCCTTAACAACATATTCTACTCTTTGAAAAATCCCAAGGCATCTCCAGGTTTGGTGCATTTCACTCAGGAGGCTAAAATAAATTATTGCAGAGTAAATAGCGTTGCTAGTGAAACTACACGCACTCTGGGCACCTGCCTTATATTGTGCTCATACAAATGCACACTGCAAACTGCTGCCAGAGAATTCTCTAATTCTCACACCCCATCTTTACTTGCTGCATGCAGAGCTCTCAGCAATAACAATGACACTTTTCAGAGATGTTCTTCCTTTACTGCTTGTACAAGGGACGTTTGTCTCCTCACTCGTGAGATCCTTGCCATTCTTGCCTTCACCATCCCACTTATTCCTATAATCTTACCAATCTATCCGTTCATTTTCCAAACTCCAGCGTCCCCTCTGTGGCACAGGCACTACAGCTCAGGGCTGCTCCAATAGCCTCTGCTTACAGGGAAGGCTTAAATCATCGCCAGGAGCCATACTTGAAGCATTAGGTGGCATTCCCAGGCAACCTGTACCCTGACAGCTCAGTACTTTTAATTCTGGAACGACCAAGGTGCCATTAACCACATGATGCAGACTGTTTCCTTTGAGGGAATTCCAGGGGCACCCGCTCAGCTGTGCTGCCAACATTAACATGTCGAAGCCCCAGCAAACACTGTTCAGGTTAAACCAGACTCAAGCCGGGTAAAGAGAATATAAGCAAAGCTAAAGAAATCTGTCTGACTCTGCCTTGAATACACAGATGTGGTACCCATCCACGATCCCACTTGTATAAATATTTGATCGGCTGCAGGGATTTGCAGAAGTTCCGCTCAACAATTTGAAGCTATTCAGTTTCCTGGAGCTCTTCAGTAGCTCGTAGGAAGGGGCACAAGGTAGAGTTCAGACATACTGGCATAAACCCATGGTCACGTATTATATATTATAGCAGAAATGCATCCATTTTCTTGAAGAAATAAGGGTAGCTACTTGAATACTAGATTTTCCACAATTTCCTAATAGATACCTCAAAAAAGAAAGTCACCTCTAGACTTTGCCCAAAGCTAAAACAAACTATTTAGTTTCTCTTCAATTGATGAATAAAGTTCAACTGCTTTTGTAGATTTTACAAGGTAGAACATCAAAGAACAATTTTCCTCCTTTTCTGTGTGTGAAAACATTAGCTAGCCACACATTTTCACCAGGTAGAAAAATAATTTAAAGCATACATTGGTACAGCATTTTCACCAGGACCGATACAGAAGCAGTGAAACATTTCAATATAATTTACAACAAAGAAAGATTCAAACGGATTACCTGTCATCCAAGACGTGAACATTATGACAGGCAAAACCACACAGGTACAAGGAATTGTTCTTGAACCATAAAAAATAGATTTCAATTTTTACTTACTTACATATGCATTCACATTTTAATTTGGAGCTTTGGATAGACTGCTTTAAAAGATGCATGTAATAAAACCTGAAGGCAAAATTGGCTCCGAACTAATCTCTAGCTATGAATTTTGGAAGCTTTTAGATTTGAGTTTGCTAATATGCCCAGAATAATGAACACTTTGCATACAAGCTGCATCATGGGCTATCCCCTAGCCTATCCCGGTCTGTGAAAGGAGAAAAGAGATGACCTAGAAGCATCTCCAGAATTGCCTTCACTATTGACTAGAGCATTCTCTCTTGCTGTGTCTCTTCTTTGCAATGATGGAGTCTGTGTTAGTCGGAGGAAACATCAGAGTTTTGAGAGTAGTTATCTGAAAATATGTCATGACCTCAAGAAGGATAAAAGCTGCAGAGACTGCCCAATAGAGGTAAATATGCTCCACAACGCAGACAAAAAGCCCATTCTCAGGCTCCTCTCAATATTTACCACATGTCAATACTGGTTTGCACTGTACTGCCTCACATCTACGCTGCCTTTCACGGAAGACAGAAGATCACTGCAAACTACAGAAATACCCCAGTAACTGATGATTCCAACCAGAGACCGTCTCAGAAAGATTTCACATTTCTGTCAGGAGGGCAAAACACAAGCATAGATCTGCCATTAGTCACCAACAGACCTTTTCAATAAGATAAAAATCTACCACTAATAGTCTAGTCACTGAAAAATAATCTGGCTCACGGCTGCTTTCATTTTGGACGAGTTAAGCTGTAAGAAGGCAGACATTCAAGCAGGCTGGGTTGTCGTGTATCTGCACCCTCTCTCTAAATGCAAGTCACTTAAGGTCTCCCAGTTTGGGGTGAAACCCCTGAATAGAATACAGCAGGATATTGCTTTTCCTATCTGTCCCACTCTTGAGTGCAAATAAATGAGTCTATTACCTTCTAGAAAAGGTGAAGCAAATACTAGTCGATCAATAACTGTCACCTGACACCAGCACCTGACGCTCTGGAAGGAAGAAATCAGGTCCAACCTGCTCATGGTTAAGCTTGTCACCTTTTTCCACTCCACTTCCACAATGAATTATCAAACTCACTATAGCCCGGTCCAAGGAGAGCCCAGCACATAAGAGCGGATCGCTGCGAGTGTAACAACACATCCCTGTGGTGGAGGAGCAGCCCGACAGCTACGCAGCTGCATAGGCAGATCTTCATACAACTTCAGGCATGAAAGGGAGTAAATTTCAGGTTGTCATTAGAAACAAGCTTCTTAAAAACCCAAGGTATTTCCTTGATGACAGCTTTGTGTGGATTGCAATAGGAAAGCATCTTCAACAAATGTTTTCCTGTCAGTGTTAAAGCCCAAAGTTTGCAACACCGTGTTTGTTCTCTAATCAAAGGTGAGAGTTTATTTCCATTGTCAAAGCTGAAAGAAAAGCAAGGCTAAGTGAGCAATTTAGACAAGACAGAAAGAAGGAAGATTGTTAAAATCCTTTTGCTCTTAATTACTGAAAATTTCAAAGCCAAAGGGAATTTTGTCTTCACATTTTGCCCAGACCTTTGCTAAGATTTACAACACCTAATCTCCTTCCTGGCACACATCTAAAATGAAGGAGGGAGTTTACAAGGAGACATCCATTTACAATATTTGTATTTTAGCTCTGTCATGACCTACTCTTCTGCGGAAGTCTTTCCTGCTTTTACTGCAGGATACCTGACTACGCTGGGGCATCACGCTATAGGCTGTAATAATTCTGTAGATAGCTGCCGTGCTGTTGAACTCCTGTAAGATTTAAAAATAAATGACAAGCAAAAATCTTGGAAGAGGGATGCAAACATTGCTACGCGTTTAAAAATCTACTTATTTTTAAGTCAGCCAATGTCTTTGTATCATATATGAAGAGAGAATGTTATGCACATGTTGAATTTCAATAAGCAAGGCTTTTACTCCATCCTGAATTACTAATATGCACTTACAGGTAGGTAAAGAAGGATTCTCATTACTTCTTTACAGAATTCAAAACGCTATGAAATTTGATGTCTAACTGACCGTGCTAGGCACCTGTCCTTATACAGAATATTTTCTTGACAATGACTAAGAAAAACCATTCCGGCAGCACTGCGGTACGGGGCAGGGAAGACTGCATCACTTTGGAGACATTAAGCAATTCTTTACATCCGCTCAGCTGAGACATCCTTTGCAGCTCTGCGCTTTGTTAAGGGGAATTACAAATTTGCAACCAGGTAGTTCTCATCCAAGTTATAAACGTTCGAAAAAAATCTCATCTTGTACATGCTCAGTAGAGACTAGTTACAGTTAATTAATTTCTGTGTTTATGTGTTCTTCCACACCAGATGGCTTGGTGAGGTATTCAAGCATTCCCAAACAGGACATTTTTTGGCAAGTTCTTTACAGAGACTGGACACCACTGGCAGTTTGGCAACGGCTTGGTACTGCTATGAACAATGAATAAATAACGCTGACAGGCTCAGCTGTTCCTCTGTTCCAGGAAACGTGCTTCTGCCTTGATAAACCAGCTTAGTGAGCATAATAAAAAGGCAGATCCAAACAGGCTGGGACTGGATGTTTATCCATAACCTCAGAATCTGCAGCCTTTCTCCAGTAGAAGCCATTTCCATGGAAATTCCAGCAAGACACCATTACAAATTAATACTCTGGTTTTAGATCTAACTACAACTCAAAGTGAGAAATCACTTTGATGTGTGTCTCTTCTGTGTGTTCCACAGGAAAATGAGGCATCCATTTCACAGATGAAATGGCACATACCAGGATTTATACTAAGCCTCTAAAATGCTCTTGGTAAAGGTGACTAACAGCTAAACTTGGAGAGCACGTAAAGGTAAAATAGGGCAGAAGATTGAACTGTCAAAAAGTCAGCATTCTATAATTTTTCTGAAGAAAAGTCAAATCTATGTCAGGGGAAAAAAGGACTATTTATGCAAATAGCTGTTGAAAATAGTCAGGAATTATTAAAGAGAGAAGAATTTGGTTTAACAAAGCCATCCATTTTGCAGATTTCTTGTGTGCCTCTGCTTGCAGTCTCCTCTCAGATCCTTTTCTTTTCATCTTTAAACTGAGAACATCTACTTATTTCCACTCCTCTGCCACACAGTTATATACACTGCTCTGCATTCAGCATAGGCCACAGGGGAGCTGGTAAATGATCTTCCTGGAGTTTCTGCATATCAGGAGAAGGAAGAGGAGTACACGTGGACAAGAAAAATAAAAATAAATTCATATTTAGACTGCAGAGCTTCATGGAACTTCCCATGAAGTAAAAGTGACCTTCTCCATTGAATTTAACTGAAGTTAGGTCTGGCCTTCATGGAACACAAGGAAAAGTCTGCCCCAGCTGGTTGCCAAACATCCGTGAAGGGTTTCCATGCTGAAAGCCATACCTTCTAATAAGAGCACATGAAACAACAGCCCTCTGCAGCAAACCAAACAGCCTGAACTCATTAAGAACCACCTCTGACTCACACAGCGGTAAAAACTCAGAAGCATTAAGCCAGAGTTGGTTAAATATTTATTGACTGGCAATTTTAGCTCATGCTTACATACTACTAAGAGATCATAATTATAACAAATATGTTTGTACCTTATTGCTTTCATATACATAAGTGGGTTTTCAACAAGCTCAAAAATCTGATATCCAGACTTACTGTTCATATTTAGCTGAGTTTTATACAGGTTAATTGTAATAACTCCCCAGAGTTACCTCTGATTTCATCACTGCCTATGAGATGGACTCAGCACAGTTCCCCAGCTGTCCCGTATGGAGAATGCATGGCTGCAGCTGCAGAGTCAACCTCAGTCGCAACCCCACTGTTCGTGGCAAAAACCTTATCTCTTAATGCTTAAGAAATTGTCTTTTCATAACTCAATTTTTGGGATATTGTAGAACATATTCAAGAAGCAGCTTTGCTATTTGCCAGTATTTCACATCAAAGGTTTTCAGGATATGGCTATAATCTCCAAATCCAAGAGACATTAATCATAACCACATTGTGCTCCCAGCTAACCATCAGCTAGGAAGAAGAGTGACACCTTAGCTCTTGCATATTGCTGCAATATTCAGACTAGTGAAGACAGCTCCTGCTGTGCTGCTGAAACCCTGCTGGACTTTTGAGAATGCAATTGTACCACAAGGGTCATCAGAGCTGTGCTCATCCAGTGGGGAAGGTGGAGGCTCAAACTTTCTTTAGGCCGTGTGGTTGGCAGTGAGCCCCACCAGAGCGTGACAAGGACATCCCAGACCAGCAGTGCTAAGGAAGGACAGACATCCAGCAGAGTATCAGGTGTTGGAGGAACAGAACAGAAATAACTGGTTCCCTAGGACAGAGAAAGACAGGTTTGCACTACAGAAAGCAGTTTCCTAATGCATACATACAGACAGAGCTGAAAAAGCATTTCACCTTTGCAGAAAAAAGAAACATGATTTTCTTTTCTAAGAAAATAATATTTCTCTCGCAGGCAGCAGGTGTCAGTCAGCACTTCCAGCCTCAAGGAACTATCACCCAACTAAAGTTGGGAAGACTGTAGTCCTTCATTACAGTTTTTATTCTCCAGCCATTCAGCTTCACCTCAAAAAAAATTTTTGATCTTTGTGGCAGATAAAAAAGCCCTTCTAAAAGGAGTTACACCCTTCTGCTAAGAAAGCTGCACTGAAATGGGTCCTTTGGTTCATTTCTTTCTGTAACATTCACCTGAAACATATCTCTTTTGACATACAAAATAACTAGATTATGCGTAACTAAGGTGCTTATGCTTACTGGATCCAGTTAAAAGAATATGAGGCCCCGGGAGCACACAAAATCTCCATGCACTGAGGCATCATCTCCCTCCACAGTTAATATCCAAACCTGGAATAGAGTCAGATTGCATTAAGAAAAGTTGAGACCTTCAAGCAGAATTTTGTAAAGAGAAAACTAGAGGGAAGGGGAAATCCACCACTTGGGCCTGAAAGAAAAGAAACAAGAAATGGAATAATTAAAGTTCCTAAATAGGTAACAATCAGAGGCGAAATTTCAAAATCCTGGAATGTTTAAAGAGAGCCCTGGTATCCACAAGGAAGGAGATGGACTCAAGCACAATGAAGACACAGAGAAAATAGTGATTTTTCTTAAATGTTGCCCCAAAGCCCTGAAGATATTGATCTCCTAATATCATTCAAATAAACCAGGATGAGAGGGCAAGCTATTAACCTCCGGATTGCAAGTCTGAAGAACATTGCAATCTGAAATACACCTTTTAGGAGATATGAATATTAAAGACTCCTACAGAAAGAAGGAGAGCCTGCTGAAGCATTTTTGACTGCCCTTAAATTAATAAGCTAAATAGAACTGTGGTACTTCGGCAGCTTTTCTTATAAGACAGTGACTGTGCTCAAAGAAGAGACTGTTGACAAATGCAGTTCTATCGGCAAGACTGTTTCTGCCTTCAGAAAAATCATATTGTGTTGAATGAAAATATTAAAGTGAAAGCAAGGTGAAACTAGACTACAGACTCAACACTTAGAGAGGAAACTGAAAACCAAAAGGTTGCAAGAACAATAATTTAGAAGAAATTTCACAGATCAAACAGGCAAGAGAAATGCAAAATAAAGCATTGCAAAAGATATAGTAACAATACAGCCCCAAATAATCTCAAGCATTTCAAAAACATAGTACAAAGCTACAAAAATAACCATGGAGCCCACTAGTAGCAGATGCAAAGGAGACCATCACACAGGCGCACTGATGGCACTGGCAGGACAGCACAGGGGGCAGCCTGAGGGACTGCCATCCACAGCCTGTGAAAACAACAGCAGAGACTATACCCCGGTACTCTCCGCAGATGATGATACAACTGAATTTGAGATAACTCTTTGAATTACATATCAGCACTCACAGTTCAACCTGAAAATGTTGAGGAACTCTGAATGGAAAACCTTATCAACTGTCAAAACAGAAAAGTTTAACGCAAGGACAGTTCCTACTGAAAGACTGAATCAAATGCAAGCTACAATGAAAAGTTCAAGATGTGCAGCTAGGTTTGTTATAATTACTGGGAATATTAGGATTAAAAGCACGTCTGGCTTTCGGCTTGATTCAGTGAACAGACACTATGAGATAGAAAACAATTACTCAGTCCTCAAAACAATGTGGAATACATTTACAAAGTCTCAGGAAGATATAAAACCCTGCAGAAAGTCATTGAGGTTGGTTGGTCTATGAAAACAGTTCATAGCCAGCCCGCACCAACTCAACTGGAGCTATACGAACGATGGCAGAGCCATGCTAGTGGTGTAATTAGTGCTTATATGCCATTGAGTTTCTTAAAGATAAGAGAGTTGGTACTATTTATTTAAAAAGGAATATAATCTCAAAAGCCTTCAAGCAGTTCTGAACATCTCAGGTCATGGTTTCCTCAGTCTTAGTATGCATGTTTCAAATTTACCAGACACAGCAGCTCATGCTCTGTACACCTCTCCAAGGCCTGTGGGAGCCTTCACTGTCTTGTTTGCAATTTGAAGATTATGCTTACTCACAGGAGTTTTCAAAATCTCAGGTCAATTTCTGTCCTGGTTTGGGCTGGACTGGCCACTGAAACAAACAACAGATGCTCTTTTCCACTTCTGTCCCCTCCAGAGAAGGGAGAGTATCTCCCTTCAGGGAGAGAAGGATGAGAGAGAAAGAGACTTAAGAGTTTAAAAAAGAAATGAAACTACTTTAATGAAAATACTAATAAAATAGTAAAAAGAATGTAATGAAATATATACAATATATACAAAACCAGATCAAGTTCCCAGGATGACAATCCCATCACCAGCAGGCACTGGGGAAGCCCCAGACTGGATTCCGGATCTGAATTCAGAAGTGTACGGATTGGGATCAAAGGCAGACAGAGTTTTCCTTGGATGCCGCCCACTGAAGAAATAGGGCTGATGCCTTTGACCCCTCAGCTTTTGTGCTGAGGGCGAGGCAGATGGGATGGAATCCCCTGTGGGTCAGTTCTGGGTCCCCTGTCCTGTCTGCTTCTCCCGGAGGTGTGACCCCTCTGCGCTTTTCCACTTCCCACCCTCCAACGGGGCAAACACCAAAGTGGGCTGCCCCTGGTTGTGATAGCAATAAGGATAAGCAAGAGCCTCTCTGCATTACCACTCCTTGGTATAAATTCTAAACAATCAGGTCTTATCACTCTGAGACTGGACTACTGTCTTAAAAATATACCATTCATTTCAGAGATTTAAGTTAGTTAGCAGAGGGTTGTCTGCAAAGTAAAATTANAGCAAGAGCCTCTCTGCATTACCACTCCTTGGTATAAATTCTAAACAATCAGGTCTTATCACTCTGAGACTGGACTACTGTCTTAAAAATATACCATTCATTTCAGAGATTTAAGTTAGTTAGCAGAGGGTTGTCTGCAAAGTAAAATTAACTGAACAGAAAATTGGTTCTGTTTTACCTCAAACCAGGACAGTTCCTTAGGTTCAAATGAATATAAACCAAAGACTTTGATATGAATAATCAAATTTACACAAACAGGACACCTGATGTACCCCTTTCAAACACAGTCGTGTTACTACAGCAAGAAATGTCATTTCTCATAGGGGCCAGAACACAGCCAGCAAAAGGATGTCACCGTGCACAGTTATGCAAAAAGAAGTTTTTAGTCGTTTTAATTGGTGGTGGCTTTGTACTTTCTGTTTTCCATCATGGGTGTGAATGAACTCAAAACTTCAAGACAAAATTCCTTGGAAACTAATGAGTCCTGCAAGTCCTGCCTGACCCAAAGAGACTTGTTGAGCTGATATAAAAGTCAGCAAAAATTGTTGGAAACTACTCTGAGGTTCAGTTGAAAAGTTAATGAGTTTCAGTGAACCCAACTATTAATACAGGTTCTGAGTTTCATCAGTACTGTGGGCAAACAGAACCTCATACAAAAAAGGGGGTATCCTGAATTTCAAGAAATGTAGGGCTTGAGGAGGCTCTGGAAATGATGCATAGATGATGGCATAACTCTGCCTTCTCACTGTGTGAAACAGGACTCTGCCCCTTACCATCCTGTCATTTGTTTGTACTTTCATGAGGAAAGGAAAAAAGGGAAGTATAATATTTGGCATCCCTCTTCATCATAGCAGAGCGGTAGGGGATAACTGCTGGAGCCAAACAGAAGAAATTATACATTCATGAAGTGCAAAGTGACAAATGAATCAGAAAAAACCGCCCTGCCTGGCAGCTAAGCACCAGACCAGACAGGTGTAATTACAGGCAGATGAAAGGCCTACAGAACAGGAGGCAGTGACACCTCTGGTGGTGGTGGCAGGACTGTGTTTTTCTAGGACCTCTTCTGGACAGCTGGATTGTTTAGCCTTTCATGGGAGCTTTCTGACCTCTCCTGGTAATAATTGGCCATTTTGCTCAAAATTTTGCAGACGCAAAGTTTGCTTTCTTACTCTTTGGTGGAGCAATTCCTCTTTTGCACCATGCCCAAACTCTGCAGAAGTGAGTGAAAAATAGAACAAATACAGAAAGTCACAAACAAATCATCCAAGGAGCAAAGCACAGGCACAAATCAACAGAAATCTAAATGCAGTTAGGCACATTGCTGCTTTCTTGCACAAGTAGGACAATCTTCTCCCTGCTGTTCTGGCAGAAGGGAACCATGAAGATTTCCCATCAGCAATTTTCCACAGAACTTGTCGTTCAGACAATTTTTTACGCTCTAGAAACACAGGGAGAGACTGTGGTTGCAATACTCTACTGGATGCCTACATTTGGCTGCAGGGCACAGGAGCTCCCACTGTCTCCAGCTGTAACTGAGCAGCTCATTACCTGAGGAGTCAGGGTTTATGCAGAGTAGGCTCAGTTGTTCCCCATGGTAAAACTTCAGAGACCGCAGAACTGTCTGTAGTGTTTGCTTTAGGTAAACAAAAACATACCTATGAATAATTATATGATAGCTACAGATAGGTGCCATTCCCACAGTCAGGAAATATTTCTAACTTCCAAGTGCTCTTTAGAAAACAAAGAAGAAATCTCAGCAAACCAGGCCATCTATTGCTGCATCACTTGCATTTGTGTTTATTAGTTATCTGATTTTTAGCACCTGAGACCTCCTGCTCCATTAGCATGGTTCTGTTGCTGCAGTAGTGAGAAAAATGTTATTCAAACAGAGAACTTTTACGGAGAGATGTAACATACATTGGGGCTTCATGTTAAAAAACCAGATCAATTTGACTAAGTATATATTTTATGGCACATGTCAATGGAACAGATAAACATATGAACACTGAAATTGAAAAACGTGCCGACACAGCTCTCAAGTAAGACTCAATGAAAGAGAATTTACAGCTAACACGCGCCCCAAGGTATAACGTCGGGCAGAAACATCTCCCTGGCCTGGCAGGAGCAAAGAGAAATGCAAGTGTGAATACATGCTCAAGTTTATGGAGAGTGGGAGATCCAAAGTCAACCTCCCTTTAGATGCAACTATTGAAATGTGCTTCTCAGTCTTGGTCCTGGCATTTGAGAGATCTGCAGATCCTCCAAAGTTCAGTAAGGATGATGCTCAATGCTGCCAAATTCAGTAAAGTAAATCTCCAACTATCGCAAACTGAAGCTTGAGGAGGGGCAACAGGAGGAGACTGGTGCTGCCAGGCCAAAGCAGCACTGCAGGTGTCACCCCAGCACACTGCTCTCCCCTTCCCAGAGCTGCAACTGGGCCCTGGTGAGCAGCAGCCTTCCTCCAGCTGAGCACAAAAGCAATTCCCATCTCTCTAGGAGCAAGCTGCTACTGCAAACCATGCTGTGTAAAAAGGTCTTGCTATTCTTTGCAGCTCGTTTTAATAACTATTACGGTGTAGCTATGCTTGTCTGTACCCACACGTGTAATAAAAAACATGTGCACATCTGCCGATGGGGACAATGTAAGGCTATATTTGATAATTTATGCATTCATTTAACAACTGCAGTGTTCCCAGTGCCCATCTGCTATGTGCGAACATATATCTTTATTTTTGCCAACACAGCAGGTGATAGTACATTTGCACCTCTGCCTATGCTGAAGCTGGATGCTCCTTCATGACTTCATGGAGCCACATACTTGAGAAAATGCCTCATATAAAGCGGTCTTGAATCTTAACACCAAACTCTGCAAGCAAGCTGCAAAGAAACCAGCAATTTAAGGAAAGAGAGGAAAAACAAATTAAAACAAAAAGTGACATTTCCACAAACACAACTCCACAACTGACAGATACTTTGGACAAGGATAACATTTGAACTGAAGAATTTTGCTTCCCTAGTCAGCCGAGTCAAAATGGTTTGTTTTAGGAAGCCCAAGTTACTTGGCTCTGACTCACTGCCACTCATCTTTTGCTAAAGGAAGCGGTTGTTTGGAAAGGGTGATGGTCTCCAAAAGGAAAAGGCACATTTTACCCTGTAAGAACTTGCCAGACAGCAGACGGTCAAGTGCTCGATGCCCTGTGTGGAAAAGGCCCAGGAAGATTAGCCTCCTACATCTATAAGGAGAGGCAACCTGTCAGCTGAATTCTCAGCAAGGCCACGGAAGCATCGTTTCCCCCCTCACATCACCTGCAAACTGTCAAACAGGCCCTTTGGCAAACTCCGCTTACCAGCCTGAGAAGACAATCTCCCAATTGCCTCATTCACCAGCGTAACAACAGATTTGATGCTCCCTTGGCACGTATCTTCCTTCCCCTGCAGACAGACCTGTTAGCACCATCAGGAACATGGCTGGCATGCTGTTTTTCCGCAGAAAAACTTATGTATTCTTTGGGAAAACAACTGTAAGGCGCAAACAAACATGACCAGATGTATTTCTGGGTAAGAATGGTCATTTTGGTCAACTGTGGTAAATTTGATAATTGACGCATAATCTGAATCTGCTTAATCTGATTTTTATGTAACATATCTCTTACTTGCTGTAGTTTAAATAGAGACAGGAGCATGGAAACAGAAGAGTAGAAGAGTTTTATAGACTGTGATAAGTGTCAGGGAGGTAAACTAGATTAGACTAAAAGGAATCAGAATAAGGAGGAGCCATCAGAGGTGCCCCTGAGAAGTGAGAAACCAACCAGGCCTTTATATTATCATCAACCCTAAAAAATAAACAAAGTGACTCCAAAGAAAGAAATAGGTCCATCAGCTTGTATGATATTTATAAATACTTATTATATACTTAGAATAAAGAGGTCTGAGCTCTGACTTGTTCCTTGTACTCTGATCTCCAGTGGATGCAGACGCATGCCCCAAAGCCCTATTTACAGTGCTCTGAACCCAAGTCCACCAGTGACCTCCAAGGCCACATAATGTCCCTTGAGTGTGAAGACACTGGGTTTATCTCTCTCATTGTTATCAATCATTGTACTTCAGTCATACGTGAGTTCTTCACAAAATATCTATATTGCACTCACAATAATTACTATTATCTTTATTACTGCACATCAAAAACTTGGAAACAGTTTTCTTACAATCCAGTTAGACTCCTATCAGTGTAGAGCAGATCCTTGAACCCTCTCTGTTCCCAGCTCCTGTTCAGTCAACAGAATTCACTGTACTTTCTAGAGCTATGAAGTATTAGAAGCTTCCCACAATCACTCTGCTACAATATCAGACAAATCAAAGGTGTCTCAGATCTCTATAGTCTTATGTCTTAACAACAGCAGGTGGAATGCTACAGTTTACAAAATGTCTTTGGATAGCATTAGGAGATATTGCATCCTGAGGTTAATGGTTCGCAACGCTTGCCATATAATGGTTAAGAACAGGTTAAAAAAAAAAAAACCCTCTGAATATCTTAGACTCTGCAACTAAATCGTATTTTAAGCACTATGAAAACTTACATTCTGTCAGACTGGCTAAATGTAGTGACATTTAGATGAAGACAACTTTCTGTTTTTTTAACTGAAGCTTTGATTTTTAACATTCAGTTTCTTAATCCAGGTTAACTCAGACACTCAAAATTCTTTCTACTAAAGTTGTCCTTCATTTGAACAGGAGCAAATTCACCATACTTTTGATATAAAAATCATCTCCAGATACTTTTAAAATGGCATTTTTCAGATGCTAAAAGGAATATTAGTAATAAAAATGAGATACTCTGCTTGAAGGAGAATATTTGCTATTTGATTTAAACAATCTAAACTACAATAATGAAAATCACAAACATTCCTGTGAGTGCACTTATTTTGCCAGCCCTTACACTGGTATTTGTTACAGTTCAATACAACTATCAGTACTATAATTTGTCACATTTAATCCCGTAATTTTAATCTTCTTTGGCAAACACTGTTAAATACGCACTCTTTCTTACACATGGTAATTTATTTCTAACTTTGTTACTTGCTGATGATTTCAGACTAGAATATTTTTAGAAAGGATGTTTTTCCTTCTCAATTATGAGATCAACTCTTTCTTACTAAGTGATGTTTTCACTTCCAAGCCCACATGCACAACTTGCGGCCCCGATTATAAAATTCATAGTGCCTTCCTATTTTTAAATATAGAGGTATATACACAGAAGCTTGGCGAAAGTTAAGCAGGTAGCACATACCAACAGCCCAGTGAAGCTAAACTAATAAATGCAGTCTTGAAGTAGTCTCATAAGAATTAAAAAATCCCAAGTGACAAACACCTATTAAGCAACAAGAGACCATGTTGCCTCTGCAGAGAGCACTGTGCATTCTGAATGCTCCAGCTCAGGGGGTCAGAGTCCTTTTTGGGAAGCAAAACAATCAGATCTTAAATCCCTTCTTTGTTCAGCACTCAATGTTCCCTCTCCCAGGATGCAAGACCAGGCTGTTTCTGTGTGGAAAAGCTTACCTTACAGGAAGTGATAGAATCACTTTTCTCGTACGTGCATTTTTCAAGATTTTGGTTTTTTTGTTTGTTTGGGGTTTTTTTCCCCTTTTCCCTAAATGAGCAGCTGTCGGAAGCTGCTTAAAGGTTTAGACTGGCTGGTACCAGTCCTGTAGGAATATACGAGGGAGCAGAGAGTGGAGATGGAAGTCAGAGGTGCACGATGAAAAATTCAAGTTATGACAATCCTGAACAACCCGTTTCTACAGCCAACCCAGGGGAGCAGCAGCCGTTTACCCCCGAGGGGTCAGCGTACTCTGCTCCAGCTCACCAGAGACACATGAGAGCCAGCAGCACCAGTTTATTCAACGAAACTATAGCAGTGACTCCTTGTCCTACTGAAGGAGCAGATGATCAGCAGCCTCTGAGGCAAACAGCTGAAGAAAGGCACAGGGAGGCAAAGGGGTGGTGGAAGGACAACAGATAAGCCTACATGAAGAAAGTGTGCAAGACAGCATAACAACAATTTGTTTAAGTAGTGATGGTACAATTTCAAAACTAAGAGAATATGAGGAGGAAAGGAAGACATAGTCAAAGCACCTTTTAAATTTTAAATTTAATTGCAATCTGCAATTTAATTTACAATGCAAACCAATGAAACAATGTACCGGCACTTCCTCAGTCCTGTCCTTTGACATACAATTTGAAAATCACACTCTTGCAGACCTGTATGAAGAAGAAAACCCCAAACATCCAGAAGATCTTCACCATTATAAGTGTTTGCTATGTGTAGCCTGGGTAAAGAACTGTGAAGTTGCCAAGAGAGCTCTCTATTTTTTTTAACCTGAAAGACAAGTCCTAAAACTTTTTATTAAATTAGATACTTGGTTTCTGAAGACAAAAATCAGCGCCATCACTGAACTGAGCAATGTATATGCATGCAAAGAGGTGCTCACACAACTGTGAAGCAACCTATAATGAGAGGAATCTACTGGGGACATTGTCCACTCAGATTATCACCCTTTCCCATCTGATGCCCGACTTGTGGCATGAAAACATTCCACAGAAATTATTAGCGGGTTTTAACAAACTCTTATCTTCCCTCAACCCTCAGACAATATTGCTTCCAAGCAAAATATCAGGTACAGATAAAACACATCTTGGGATGACTTCAGATGTTCAAAATAAAAACACAAATCAAGCCAAATAATTGCCAAACAATGGTTTGCCACACTTGATCAGATCAAGAAGTCATAGTGTCTGACATCTTTCCTGAGGTACTGCCCAATATCTGATATTCCGAGGCAAGACTAGGGGGGGAAGGTCTAGTTCTTTGCCAGCACAGCCCACCCCACGTCTGTGCACCCAGCAGCCACGTCACAGCATCTGCTCAAAATCAGACGGGAGAGACAGGACATAGAACAGCAGCTTTCAAATAAAAGCAAGACCCTTAAAAATGTAGGAAGTACCAATATGCAGAACTACATATCGTATCTCTAAGCTACGTGGATGGGGGGACATGCGGAAGGGGGGGGCTCCTGCCCACAGCTCCATGCCAACATGGGGATCCCAGAATCACCCACCAGTGGTGCCAAGCAACCGCAAACAGTAATTACACGGTTGTCTTTAACAAGGTTTTGCTGCATATCTGATCTCATGCACCTGGGACAAAACGAATTCCTGTAAGAGGTGTGATATTTGAAGAAATATGATTTTACCAAGAATAAAGCGGTAAGACAAAATGTTTGCAGAGGAAGCTATTACAGGTGGTACAGGAATGCTGTCAGGAAATCAGCAGGCTTTGCAAGCTAAACATCAGCACCCTGGTACAGAGTTAGAGAGTTAATGGGTTCTATATTTGCTTCACAGAAAAATATTTTCAGTAAAGCAGCAAAGATGCATATATATGCCTGCTATAAATATTTAGCAACTCCACATCAGCTTGAAACAAGCAGACTAAACACACCCATCATTTGGAACCAATCTCTCTTTGCAGTGGTGCAGGCAGAGGTAACACTACCCTCTGCTGTAAGAAACCACAAAGTGCCTGCCCGGCCGGCGCTGCTGCCGGCACAGCCACCAGCCCCACGGAAAGCTCTGGACACCATCTCCTCCCGCACCTGCAGTCACCGCTGCTCTCCCCAGCCAGTGGCCCATGACACATCCTAGTCCCTGTGCTGAAGCCACCACCTGGGGTGTGTGGGGAGCTCCGAGGTCCCCATGGCTCTGGCACACACTATGCCCTTAACCGGCCTCGTAGCCACCCCGCTGGCTCTGGCTCTGAAAGCAGGGAGATCGTTCCTCGGTTTTGATATGGGCTATCAGAGGTTTTATAAAAATAAGTGCATTGAATTACGTAGTTTAAAGTGTGTCTGTACTGAAATATACTTGGGCCTTTGCTCTTATTTATATTCATCTATAATTTATGTTACGTATAAATGATTTCTAAGTTATGTTCAGTCTTTTATTACCCTTTTCCCATGCCACATTCTGTTCCCTGCTCAAATTGCAAAGTGAACTGACCCAAATATTTACTTCCTAGAAGGCTGAAAAAGAAATAGAGTTGCTCTATTGCAATCAACAACCTAAAATCAGTGCCTGCAGCTCAGCCTCTACCCTAAAGACCATGGGCCAGGGCTGCTGAAGTATCTCCTCTTCCAGGGTACCTCAGCCTGTGCTAAGGCCC
This sequence comes from Chionis minor, assembly GCA_013398295.1. Taxonomy (NCBI): domain Eukaryota; kingdom Metazoa; phylum Chordata; class Aves; order Charadriiformes; family Chionidae; genus Chionis; species Chionis minor. The sequence goes on along the minus strand of VZSF01008493.1, from coordinate 535,916 downwards.
TCTCCTAACCCCCCAGGCACCCTCTTCTTCCCATGAAGATAGCACACCTTGACAGCACAGACCACTGTTACGTGCCTTATAAACCGTAGTCCAAGAAATTCCCGGCCCCCAGGCTGCGTGCTGAGGACAGGCAAGAGGGATTAGCTGGGAGCCCCATACAGCAGGATGTGTGTGCTCACAGGCCATGCGAGGAGAAATCCAACTGAACAGGGCAGCTGTAGTCCCAGTCCCTGGGGCTCCTCTGCGGGAAGTTCAGGCTACACCCACAGCCCTGGGAAAGTTGGAGATGGGAAGGACCATCCCGCGTGGCACCAACGGAGGGGCAGACCCAAGGGCAGGCTCCCCTCAGGCAGTTACACGTCCCCAGCCACACGGTGAGGATGCAGCCCAGCTCCGTTCTCTCCACACGGGAAGTACAATTCAATCTCATGAAAGATTTGCTCAAAAAAAGAGGTGAAACAGAGAAGGTGTGGACCTGGCTTTCAGCCCAGTAACCTCTGAATATTCATCTACTGTGCCCCTGGTACTGCTGCTGCCAATTTAGCAAAAAAGAACCAGAAGTGCCAAGGACAACTTGATGGGAGGATTATAATGCTTTCAGGTTTAGACATTTCAGGAAATATTACAAAGGCAGATGGCAGAGGTGAATTTGCAGCATCCCCGACTACACTTCTCTCAAGACTGCAAGGCAGCTGGACTGCGTAAAAGGGTTCAAGCTAGAGGTTCTTTAGTTAGAAAATGGATTTGTACATGTTTCGAATTGCATCAGTACAACTTCAGCTTCTGTCTTGCAAAGACCAGATTAGACAGAGCACTACCTCAATCCATTCAACAAACAGGATGGTAGATACAGAGCTTTCCTGTAGCACATTAACACCTTTAGCCAAGGGCAAAAAAGCCTTGGAGCTGAGACTGCTAGGGGTGCTGGAAGGATGTGTGCAAGGAGGACCTGCAATAGTAGCTGGTATGAACTGGTGTCAAATGAAAACGGGGGAGAAGTGAAAACTCGTTTGCGCTCATTTACATCTAAGCTCCAGAGCAGGAGCTGACACCTTTGAGGCAGCTAAATAGTATCTTAAGTTGCATGAAAGATGTAGTCTATATAGATATAGTTATATAACCATATAGATATAGTTATCTAATAGTCTGTTTCTCTTGCAGCTGCTGCACTGGAGGGATTTGAAACCCCACATCTTTACACAGGTCAGAGCAAAATGAGATGGCATCAAATCTTTGAGTGTGAAGGCGGTGGGGGGGACACATTCAGCCTTGAAATACTTTCACAAACTCACACTTCCACATCTATTGGTCCTGATAATTCCAAACCCTCTCCACATGGAAGTATCCTCCGCTGGCCTGCTTTCAAACTACTGCAAAAGCCTGCAATGGCTGTTAGCTAATATACAGCTCTGTCCAGCTGCCCTCAAACAGCGGCATGTCCCTTTCTGCATGTCCCTTTTTGTCACAACCCCAGACCACAATGCTGAGTCTCTCATGCTTGGTGAAGACAAGAATACCTCAGTTTACAGAAGCTACCCAAAGAAATATTTGCAGCTAGAATGAGCCATCAAATGAACCTATTGAGAGTAGAGATTGAGCACAAGGGAGGTATTTCACTGGGCAATACGTAGTTAAGCTGGAGAGATCCCTCCCACAGCTGTTGCAGGTTATAAATTCATATTTTTTTTAAAGGTGCCTGGAAATAACCTCATGGACAAAAAAAAAAAAAAAATCCATGAAGTCTTATTAAATTCAAAGGTCTTACTTCTAAAGTAGGATAAATTTCTAGATTACTGATCTCTAGAGATTAAGAGTTTATTCAGGGAAGTATCTGGATATGCTTGCCATGCTCTAACAGCCTTTCCTTGGCACCCGATACCTGCACCACCTAAGACAGGCTACAGAGTTTAATGGGCTTTTCGACTACACAGTATGGCAGCACTTGTGGCCAAGAAGAAACATTTCAGGGATTGCACAATTAAAAGGAAATGAAGAAAACTATGCAGCTGTAAGGTTTCTCTGAAAATAGGCAAGAGTTTTTGTAAGTCCCAGCCTTAGGCTTTATGTATAGAGAACAGTCAGCAAACGATGTTTGAATTGCTTTAAGAAGTGGCTTAGTTATTATGCATTACACCCACTTGTTCCGAATGCTGATGGTCTTTAGCCAAAATTGAAGTACCCTTTGTTGGATTCGGTTTATTTTATTTTGAAAGAGAAGTAAAAGGAGAATTATGGGGACTTGAATCCTGAGAAAGAGAATCAGCAGCTCTAGGACTTAACGCACTGTAACAAATACAGATTGACTTCATACATTGGGTCAGTGTGCTATAAAACGAGAGTTAACCTACGATAGGAAACTGAGGCAAAGATCTGGAGAACAACAGCTTCAGAGCCTGGAGTAACAAAAGAATTATGGCCACAGGAAGAGAGAATTTCACAGGACAAAGGCCCAAAAACTTCAAAGGACCAAGCTGCACTCAAGAACACGTTCCCGTGTGACAATTTCAATTTTCCATCTGTAATGCAGAAATAACAGCATTTTTTCTTTTGTCACAACACTTACACACAGATGAGCTTGCTAAAGACTGAGATGCTCAAAAGCTATGGCTCAGAAACAGCAAGGTAGATCTACTGATCTTCAATGGGGATTTTCGTAATTTTTTTCCAGCTACCAGGTGAATAATAGCTTATCTGAAAGACTCTAAAGAACATCATTCAGACTCAAGCAAGAGGTCTTCAGACAGGCAATTCTAGCACTAGGAAGGAAAGAGTAATTCTGTGTAGATACCTGTGATACCAGAGCATGCCCCTTACAGCAGCTGCTACTTATTGGGCTGCTCTGGTCTTTCCAGCAGAAACTAAGCTCCCAAAACTCACAGGCCAGACTGTGCATGGCTCAATTGGTTTTTAAAGACCCTTAAGACAGCAATGCTGAGTGAATTATAAACTTACATATCCAGAATTTCATTCATTGCCTGTAAAAACCACCCCAATGCAGAAGGTTGGTGGAATGATGCTTTGCCAGCTTTGCTCCAAGAGAGCAAACCTGAGCTCCACGCTGCAGAGCCTGAAAATGAATTCAACGATGTGGCACACCACAGGCACTGCTACAGCTCCTCTGCTTATGAGTAAGGCATAAACTAATAACACCCTCAAATGATTGCTGTATCTGACTATGGGAGTGCTTTTTAATTCTATTATTTTTCATTCAAGTTTCATTACTGAAGGAAGAGGGGGAAGAAAAGCAATTAATGGGAAAAGATAATAAACAAAACCCACGTAGATAAAGAATCACCCGCGCTCACTTGATCCATTGCTGCAGGCAAATTAGATAAGAGGAGAGACAGGCGGTTTTCTGAGCAATATGTTCTCTTGCAAGCTCAAAATCTTAAAATTTAGACCTCTAATGTATTGAAACAATTGCTACAATAAATAACATTAATTATAATAATAACACCACAGTGCAGCATGCTGTTCTCTTGCCCACCCATACCCAGCAAGAGCCAAACAGAGTGTGTTAAGAGCTCTTATGTCTGGCTGCAAGATTTGGGTCTTTTTGTTAAGAGATTTACACCCAGCTTTGCCAAAGCTTTCCTTTGCTCTTTCCCTTTCCTTTCCTTTGCTCTGTCCCTCAGCTTCTACATCTGCGAAATGAGTGACAACCCAGAGCCCCTTCAGAAATAAGCCCTGTCCTAATGGTAGCTGAATGGTATTGAACTGAGTGTGGGCTTCTCCAAAGTGACAGCCTCAAGCACACAGAACTGCCATGTGAGACCATTAACTATTCCAGCTGTGCCACAGCTGTACTTTGGCCATGCTGTCACCTTAGCTGGTCTTAAGGCATGCAGAATTAAAACCAGAAAGACTCCACTTGTCTTCACTTTGTCTCCTCTCTAAAACTCCTAGACAGTGTGCATGCTTTTGCAGAACTCCCAATGGATGAGGAAGCTTGGTATTACCTTGTTATTTACCGAGTAGGAAATTCTGTAAACACTGCCATAACAAAAACGTACAGTCAACTTCTTTATCTAGGGCAGGGTACAGTGAGGGTTGAAAATACCAGTTACGGACTGAATTTGACATTGCAGAAAAGATATTCCTGCAAAATCACAAGCCATTATTTCCCTCCACCCCGTTATCTTGTACCAGCAGCCTTACATAAACACTTGCAAAAATTTACAGAGGGCTGCTGATTATTTGAACCGGCAGGTGAAAGCAGAGCACCCTTAGGACAGCCAGTAAAGGGATAGGACTTTGGCAGACTGTGCATCAAATGGTATTCACAACATTTGTCAACAACCTCCACGCGCGCTGCATTTCAACAAGGGAAGGGGGACCCTGCGACAGAGACTTAGCCTGCTTGCACAGCTTTAAACCTCCTTTCTGCATTCAGTCCCATATATTTGTGTTGCTCGGGTGATACCAGCACTATGTGTACTTGAAAGTGCAACCACCAAAAAGTAAGGGAATAAGGACTGAAGCTTAACTCAACTGTAGTTTTACCATGAGTGGAGCAATATGAAACTCCCTCAGTAACACTGCTGAAGGTGAATAAAAATAGTGGGAGATGTGCACAAATGGGGGTTTTGGAAGTTCCTCCAGTTGCCTGAGCTCTCTCCCCCCTCAACGTGAAGTAGAAAAGCAGTTACTGGGGGACTACAGTTCCAAAAGCTGCAGATAAACACGTTTACCCGCAAAGACCCCAACAGCTTTGCAGTTCAAATCTGCTTTCTCTGGAGATGTAACTCTCTGCTGTTAACTCTGAGAAAGAGGCTGGGTGGGACAGCTCTCCCTTGCATACAGGTCAGGGCTTGTGGCATGAGGGTGATGTGAGGAGAGAAGCTTTTTCTTGTGTAACCCACCAGGCACAGTCCCCTGCATAAGGTTTGCCTGTCACCACACAGGCGCTCACTTTTCCCTCATTTCCCTGGTACCTTCTCATTTAAGGCACAGAATTGCTTACCTACCAGACACAAGCTAATGCTAAGCTATCCCCCTCCTTAGGTTGCACAGGAGCAGTGAGCTTGGCACTGAGATTCCCGGGAAGAAGAATGAGAAAAATCAATATAGAAAAAATCATTTTGGATTTTGTCCTGGAGGCATTTATACAGCTTCACAGTCTTGTGTAGTATTGATCAGCATATGCATAAATGGTGAAGGACTGCAAGCTTCAGAACAAGGCTCTCCAAACAAAAAAAAAATGATGCTGTGCTTATTTTGAGACTATGGATTTCTCTTTAGATGAACAAGGAATGATTTTAATGCCTGTATCGAAAAATCAAGAAAGCATTCCCTATAAGCCTTTTTTAAAGGAAATGAGAGGAAGAACACTAGCCCATAGGAAAATCCAGTAATTCTATACACTACTTAGTGTTCATACATTTCAAAGCACCCCTCCAAAGATGGCAAGCACCACAAACCATCCACAGACTAAGAGCCAAAATGCACAAGGAGTCAAAAAGATCTTGGCGTTCAGCAGCACGCCTGCAGCAGCACGGGAACATCTCCCGAGGCAAACTCCGCTGGGCCGCACCACCACCCTGTGGCACGAGTCTTGTGGCATTAGTTACTGCTGGTGCAATACAGACAGCGTGGTGCAGTTATGAGGCTGTTTCCTTGTCAAATTAATTTTCGATCATGTACAAGTAGGATGTACGCAGCATCCAAACCCGTATCATCAGTTATCATGAAATATATTTTCGTTCATATCTGATCTTTCCCTTAGTTAAGGTTATTAGGGTATTTTGTTAGTTCACCAAGATAACGCTAATGCAGATGCTGCAACATGGCCAAATGACCTAAATGTAAACCCCATTTTTAAATCCTTGTTTACTATTAGTTAATTTGCTTCATTGAACTACTACCAAGCAGCAAATACAGAACAGAAGCAAAAAGTATCTCCAAACAAGACTCAACATTCACATGCAGCATACATAATAATTCACAAATATTAAGTATTCACAAACATCCTGACAGTTTCTGGGAATGAACTTCACACAAACAAATTCTTAACACCATAGAATTTCTCTCTCCACAGTGACCCAGAGTTCTTTTCGGAGCACAAATTTGGGAAATAAATTATTTTTATGAAATGCTCCATCGTGAAAATGCAAGCAGAAATTACACTTTGATTGCCATAAATGCCATCAATTATTTATTTCCTGTGCAATGGTTACAGACGTAACTGCTATACTTTAAAAGCATCATGCAGACAACATGAAACATTTATTTAAGTGGTCGCATACCGCAGAGAGCTTGATTTAACCAGACTTTATCGCATTCCTCACTGGAATGAGGACTGGCAGTTTGATAGTCAGCACTTTTCATGGAAGCTTAAGCTCATTCAGAGCCACTGAACGTAAAATTTTTACCCTGGCAATTAAACAAGTATGCAGCTTGGCGCAGCATGACACAGCCAACTGTATGTGAATCTGAGAAAAAGACCATTTATGAATAAGAACCATGACTGTGCCCAGAGGTAGCAGAGAAGTTCCAAAAAACAAATTACAGATAATGGGAAAAAACAGGGCAAAAATCCTGCCTCTCAGCCAAGTTCTTAGCACATCCAGATTTCACCTCAGCCAAAAAAGTCTCCTTTTACCCTTTTTTACTCAGTTTATTGTTTTGTGTGGTCTGGTTACAACTCTTGCTGTAATTTCACAGATTACTTGGAACTAAATTGACTGGACAAGACTCCATTATTTTCAATGCTGCAAATGTGTATTTCCTGCTGATTTTCCTGCATCATTGGTGCATCATTTAGTTTATTTTTCTTTGAGAGCTTACAAAATTTATTTAACCCTCTGGATTAGCAGATCTGAAGAGAGCAGACTCTTACTTTATGTCATTTATCCAAATAGCAATACAGCACAGGGTTCACATGAAGGTCTGTATCTCTCTGCTAGTACGTCTGCTCTTAAGTACTAAGTATCAATAACTCCTAATTTGACTTTGCATCCTGAAGGGAAAAGCTGTGGGGTATATGAGCGCAAGTCTCTGTGTAACCAGACAACACGCAAGCATTGCTCAGGTCTTCTGCCTTCAGTTCTGGAGACCTTTACCATGTTTGTTGGTTTTTTTTCTTTAAGTCAAAGTAATTTCTTAGCACATGCTGTTTTCTTTCTTTGTGGAAGTATCATCTACAGCACCCAGGAAGAATAATTCTAAGAATCAAAATGAAAACACACTCAGCAGGTGACACACGCTCAGTACTTGGAAGAATTTGCATCCCAGGCAGCAATGAGACATTTCTGTCCACCCAGAGACTCCACAGACAGAGACAATCTGCCATCGTGCCACCTGGTGCCGCTCAGTTATATTACACAATCACCTTTTTAGAGCAAGAGGAAAAAATATGCTTTTGCCATAATTTTCAAACACACTCCCAACTAAATTGCTGTTTAAGATTAAGAAGCCCCACGTTACCCATTAGGTTGAGGATAGGGACAGTATAGCACTCTCATATCCGTTATTTTACCAATATACAAGAGGAAAACATAAAAAAACCCACTGTGTAGGGCAGATCGCAAATACAGAAACTCAGATTATGCTCAACAATGGAAAATAAAAGGGCAAAGGGTTCCATTTGGATGAGATGTCCTCTATTCTAGTCCGGTCTCTTCTTCTCTGTATTTACACGAACAACAAAAAAAAAGAACTGGAACATCTGCAATTCCACCAGTTGAAGAACCAGAAAAGAAGTGGCAACAAACAGAAGAAACTAAATATATTTTGAAGAGTTAAGTACTGTCTGAAAGAGAGACACAGTGATTACCTGAGGCAGGCAAATGACTGGCTGAATAAGGTGGGGTTTTTTAAACAAAATTTAAAAAAAAGCCTTTTTGTCAGGTGCCTGCGCACAGGCAGTAGTACACCCTCGTTCCACTGGGGTGTGCTGTGTGTTTGCAATAGAAGCATCAGCTCTCGGCTCACAGGGGCTGCAGGTAATGCAGCCATCTCCACACCTTCGTACCCCTGCATGCTGCTGCGGGGATCTGCAGCAACCCCCGCTCTGGACCGGCAGCAACCCCTGCTCTAACCACGCGGATGTTGGCAGGATTCAATCAGCTGCTCTCTTGGCAGGAGCCCACATCAGCAGCAAAAAGGCAGCTACTCCACACCAGTGCCGCTCACCTCACAGCTAACTTTACCTGGGACTCATCCCAGGCAGATCTCCTTGCCCTTAACTTGGCCAGCCTGGAGGCTAAGAGAGCTGGCAAGTGCCGTGGCACCACCACAAATACAGATCTTTCCTTTTTATTGCTTATTCAATAATTCCACTCCTCAGTCATTGTGCAGGTTAATTAAAATAGAAAGCAAAGAGGGTAACAGCAGTCTGTACTTTGATTGAAGACTGTAAAAGGTCTCAAGTTTGCTTCCTTTCAGAGAGAAAAAAAAAATAGGAAGAAAGATCAATGCTGTTGCAAACATTCAGTGCTTGAATAACTTTGCCATCCACAGCAAATATCAATAGCCAAACCTCCAATTGGGTAAGCTGGTCCTGATTCAATGAAGCCAGCACAGGTTTATACCACTACAGGCTTTGACCCTTAGGACCCAATTTATAGTCAGTCACTGCTCATGCAGAACACAGTCAATCAGTGGGAAATCAGTGGAAAGGAGTAAAATCTGAAGCTGGATACCTGAAGTTTTTATTCTCTCCTCACAGCATACATTAACAAGAACTGCTCTGTACAGTAGCAGGGAACTTAAGGAAGCACATTTAAGAAGAAATCTATCACCAACCCTCCTCATTCTTTCATCTATTACTGGTATAAAACCATCACACTCCTGGCAGGCGACAAAAAGAAAAAGGTACCACCGTGATTAACTTGCAAAATTTTGCTCCTGTGACTTGACAGCATCCTCTTAACAGACTTTCAAATAAAAAGCCATTTGGGTTCGAGCTTCAACAGCTGCTGCCAGAATCAGGACACTAAAGTAAAGCCAGGACAGAGACAGTGAAGTCTCAGAAGATTTCCACTTGCAAATTACTACATAAAAAGAGAGAACAAAAAGACCCTGCATAGTAGGGTAGAAAGATCTTTTGCTAGTTCTTCACTTATTTCAAATGAGAAACGGTAAAAGTAAGTCAAGGAAGCCCAAGCCTTTAGGCAAAAGACTTGGTGCATTTTTGAAAGAGAAGTTACACAGTGGAGCAGTGATGAAATGAAGATGGAGACATGAATTTATCCAAACTCTGCAGTAAGATTCTGTATGTATTCATTACCTTCTGTATCTACTCATGACCTCCCTCGACCTGCTGGTCACACTCTTTTTAATGCACCCCATTGTCCTTCTTGGCCACAGGCGCACATTACTGGCTCACGGGCATCCTGTTGTACACCAGGACTCCCAGGTCCCTCTCTGCAGAGCTGCTTTCCAGCAGGTCACCCCTAACCTGTACTGGAGCACGGGGTTATTCCTCCCCAGGTGCAGGACCCTACCTGTACCCTGGTTGAACGTCATTAGGTTCCTCTCCACCCAACTCTCCCGCCTGTCCAGGTCTTGCTGGATGGCAGCACAGCCTTCTGGTGTGTCAGGCACTCCTCCCAGTTTTGTGCCATCAGCAAACTTGCTGAGGGCACACTGTCCCCTTTTCCAGGTCATTGATGAATATATTGAACAAGAGTGGGCCCAGTACTGACCCCTGGGGAACATCGCTCATTACAAGCCTCCAACTAGCCTCTGCGATGCTGATCACAAACCCTCTCAGCTCTGCCATTCAGCCACTTCTTTATCCACCTCACTGTCACCTCACTCATCTAACCCGCCCTTCCTAAACTTGCCTCTGAGGATCTTATGGGAGACAGTGTAAAAAGCCTTGCTGAAGTCCAGGTAGTCAACATCCACTGCTCTCCATCCACCCAGCCAGCCATGCCACCACAGAAGGCTATCAGACTGGTCAAGAATGATTTCTCCTTGGTGAATCCATGTTGACTGCTCCCAATAACAGGTTCAAATAAAGCTGACAAGATCGACAGTTCCTTCTTTAAAATTACCCAGCAGCATGCCATGTGGCTATAAAACAGATTACCATCAGTTTTTACTACACCGTATATAGTGCATACATACATAATGCAAACACAATCTACTGCCCTAGCCCACAGAAGGGAACAATTTGTTTCTGAGATGAAGTTTGCTCGCTAATAATGGCTGGCAGCAACTGCTGCTGCTGTCATAATGATAGCACTTTCTTATTTTTATGTCTCTGTTCCCTGCAACAGTCTAGGTGTCTTGCCGTGAACTAATGCTGCCATCTAATAAAACATTAAAAGAGTCATTAAGTACAGCACTGTGCCAAAAGCTACTGCAACTACAAACAGAAGTGTCTAAATGACCCTGTCTGGAGCATACTAAGGAAAATGTGCCTACATCACAATGTCCACTGTACATTCCTCACTGAAAGCCTAGGTTGATGAGGCCAGGAGCAGGTCTCCAACATGTAGGGGAAAAGACAAAATTTTAATCTTCTTATCAGTATAAATGGCTAGGGGCTGCCGTGGACCATACATACCTCCCCATGGCCCCTATATGCAGTAGAAAGGTGTGAGCCTTTCTACTGCTGTGCTGTACTCCCAGAGCAGGTGAAGTAGCAGCTCTTTAAAACTGCTGCTGCAAATGCTCATTTGGATCTATGCACCCTTAAAATGCACAACCAAATGAACAGAGATATGGGGGTAACTTAATTTTTCCTCTTTAATCCTCTGGGACATAAGAGCAGCCCCTATGCTGAAAACATTGACAACGGAGGGAGGCACTCCTTTCAAAAAAGGAGCAGATGCACCAGTGAAGCCGAGAGCGCAGCTGGCTTTGTACTGCCATTCTCTGAGCAGGGACACTCCTTGTCTGGGCACTCTGTGGCCAAATTGGAGCAGAACCAAGCCCACCATTACAAGGTGCATTGTTAGGTCACGGTACATGGGCATTTCTGCTGATCGGCATCCTCTGCGCACTGTCCCACGTCTGCCTCTCAGCTACTACACAACGAGCTTTTGCATCACACAGGATATTAAAGCTTTTGAGGAACGTTATTAGCCCAAATACCCCAAGAGATAGCTGTGGTGAGTGCTGAACAAAAAGATGGCACAACTCAATCTGACCCCAAGACCCTTGCAGCAGCCCCCAGCGAGGAGTCGGGCTCGCCCTGTGCAGGGGGCTGCCCAGCACTCAAAGTGATTTATCCATCCTTGGGATGAACCTCCACGGCTCAGGCAGACCAGCCTACGAGCCAGGAACAGCTCGCCTGTATGTGACCATCAAGTCACTCCTAGCTCTGAAACACAAGGCCTGTGCCATAGCTGTTTCACACAATTAATGGCATGGCTGTGCTGGATAATCCCTGCTGCCATCTGTCAAATGGCTGAGGCCAGCAAAGTCAGCTCTGTCTTAAGCTGGCAGCCTAGCATCATCCCAAAACAGAGCCACGGGTTTACTGCAATCATCTCCAAGGCATTCCTAGGGTGTGTGAAAATGGAATTATACTGTTCACCACACAAAGAAAGGGCTACTGACAGGAACTTCACTGACTGTCTGAGCATGAAGCACTGAACTTTTACGGCCTCTGAAAACCCTGTTGTTTTCCCATCCAATCTTAGCCCAAGCAGAAAGTGCAGCTTGTACAAGTCAGCTGCTGACAAAGCAGTTTTTTGAAGAGCTGTTTTAACTGTGTGCAGGAGATCAAGCAGTGAGAAAGCTGGGATACAGAAGTGCCTTCTCACCCATAGTCTTGACTCTGCAGTTCTGATTCTCTCCAAGTGTTGGGCAGAGATATAGACATCAAACGTAAGTAACAGCACAGACAAGCCAGACCAAGTAGAAAGAGTGATTTTTGTTGTTCTTGTTTACTAGTTCTAGTTCTCAGTTAAAATAAGTAAATAAAAAGAATGGCAGCTGACAAAATACAGCCACCATCACATTCCACCGCACAGCTGGAGCCTCAGCTACTTCCCTTAGCTGGGGACAGAGTATTCAGCCAGAACTAAATGCTGCAACCTCAGCACTTTTGCTGTTTTCCCCCAAACAAATATTGAAGCTGAATATTCAAACTCCCTAGTGCAGCTGAAGTGATACATGATTTTACTAGATTAATAACTACCTTTTTCTTTCTGCACTGATACATTATTGGAAGCTTTAGAAACATGCAAAAGGGGGAGAATTTCCCCAAGGCTGTATTAAATATGAAATCCATTCATTATAACAGAACACCCTTTTTATTACAGACTGCACTTGGCAACAGCTCACAGTTGTGCTCGTGTTAAGATCTCATCTCTTTGGAAGAACAGTGAGTATCTTTAGAGGACGTGTTAAAATATACCATTCCAAAGCTAGTAATTTGCGAGAGGAAAAAAAAAACCTCCAAAACCAAAATACAAAAAACATTTCTACCTACTCAGAAACATCTATTAAAAGTCCTGAGGTGTAGTTATTTTAAGAACATGAAAATTATTTCCACACTATTGCTAATAACACTCTGACACTTTGATACGTCCCTGTCTCCAGAGAGCTCCAGCCCTCCCTGGAGCAGCTGTCAGAAAAGCAAGTTCAGAGCTAAAAGCTGCTGCGTCACATACGCATTGGGAGAAAATCATCCACGGAGTACCTGGCAAATATTTTCCATAAGAAACAGAATGAATACTTTGGTTTAGTTCATACAACATTGATCTAAAATTCATCAAAAATGATACTACATATACTGGTATTCTTTTAAGAAAGGTATGCAACTTGGTTGCTCATACTTCTTTTTTATTATTACTATTATTTATAATTAGAGTATGAATGTTTGACAATATTTCTTTGCTTGACCATGGAGACTGTTTGTTGGTTTAAATAATCAGGCTGCTTTTTTTAGGAGCTGGATTTTACACAAGCAAAGGGAAGGAAATTTTCAGGTATCCTTGCTAGAACAGGGTGTGATTACTAAAGAACAGTGTTAATAAAATTAAAAAAAAAAATAAATCCCAATGGTTTAGATCCCCCTGGTCTAATCTTTATTAGAACCTATAGATAGCTCTTGCTATTAAAGAATATTCCTCTCTGGAGGGCAAGATGAGCTGGCCAAGAACGCAGATCATTACAGGAAAATCAAGGCAGGAGCTCAGGAAGAACTGGGAGAATTCCCATAGCCGAACCAACAGGAAAAGTGGCTACTGCAAAATTCCAAAACCAGACTCAGTATTTGGAGATTCAGGCAGCGGTGCTACAGGAGACATGGCCTTCAAGGTTCGCAGGGACCTTCAGCGTCTTTTCTGGCCAACGGTGCTTCAGCACAGCTCAGCAAGAGAAGCGAGTCCCCACTGCAGCAGCCCCATGTTCCAAGGACATTGCCCTAAGCGGTGGGGGCTCGGGGAGCCGAGCACGTAGCCCCAGCTCCTGCACAGCCATCCTCCTTGGCTCATTGCATTTCTAAGTTTTCCCTACTCAAATATGAGGGAAAGCCAGCACTATGAAAGAAACGTGGCTGCTAATGCCTGAAAGTGATAACCTAACTTAAATCTATAGTAAACAGTACTTAAGAGTTACTTGGAACAAAAAGCAAGCCTTTAGAGTGTTTTTTTTCCAGTATCTTAAGGAAATAATCTTTACACAATTGTATTGTCTCATCACAGATCTCTTGCCCCAACTGCCTGCGTTGAGAAGTGATCTCCAAAACGATAATCACCTTCCAAAATCAAAAAAATAGACAGGTAGGTAGAGGTGAGGTGCTGCATTAATGCCTCTGTATGGGTAAGGCTTGGTTATTGTCACAAATCAGAAAATCCACACAACAGAGAAAGGTATGAACACTCCAGTCATACAAAAAACTTAACTCTCAAGTTAGACACCACCCAGCCTAAACATGAGAGGCAAAATGAGATTAAACCAGATGTCTGCTACTCTGGGAACTACTTGCCTGGTTTCACACCGTGGTAGGGTCTACGGGGGAATTAAACTGTACCAAACTCAGCAGGCTTAAAATCCAGTTGTAGAGAGTCACCAGAAGTTAATTTAAAGTTTTAAAATTATTTTAGCTCCTGCTCAAAGGGTGTCTCTGTTTTCCACAAATATGGTGATGTTGTAAAGCAAGAGGTGAACGAATACACAATGGGAATGGTTAAATCAGTGGTTAAAAGTGTTAAAGCATCGGGGGGGTGGGTGCCTTTAACCTAAGCTATTGGCTTACTATTGGCCTTTCAGCAGCAGCACAGTAGTGCTTGCAGCATCCTGCTGTGGGAAGGAGGCCAAATACCCCAAGCTGATGCCGGGCTCCCAGGTTTGGACACCCAGGACAGAGGCTGGAGAGGGGGAATGGTGACCCAGACCTTGAGGTGCAGCAGAGCTGAAGCTCTCCCTGGTGAAAACTGTAGATGGCACCCAAAAGCTATGCACTGTACTACAGCCAAACAAAGCCTCTGCGCAGCCCGATTCTGCATGCAGCTTGTTGCCTGGGTCACTTCTGCCAGCACTGTGTTCTCCAACAGTTTGCTTTTCTACCCAAGCCTGGCAGCATTTAAACACCATACTAGAAACAGGGACGCAATCCAGACGCCAGCTGCTACATGGTTTTTCTGTTTACAGCACTATTATTCATGTTTTCCTGACAGGGTATTTAAAACAAGGGGGAAAGATGTCCAAATTGAAGCAAACTTCTACACAGAGTGTGAAGAAACCACACAGCTGAGCAGCTAATTACTCTGCACAGCTTCTCTCTGCTGGGAGAAAGGGTCTTCAAATATTTACCAGACAGAATATGCTAACAGGGAGCTGTCTAGTACTTTTGCACACCATATCCTGAAAATAGATGTCACTTATTTCTCCACATTATTATAGTGGTAATGTATTGACTTTAGGAACATACAATTTGCAGATTTGCTGGTTTGCAGACTCTTGCATTTGTCTCACAGTTGCAGATGACAGGAAATTTGTTTCCCCACAAAAACACTACAGTGTTAAGTGATACTTCTTGTCTCGTTTTATGTAATTACCGCTGCAGTAACTTGGTCAGCTAGGTTACACCCAAGAAAACTTTTTCCTGTAACTATCAGCTTCACCCCAGAAATATAACTTCAGTTTTCCAAAACCACTCAAATTCAAGTCAAATTCAATACAAAGTTCCAGCTGAAACAGCCCCATTGACTATTATGAACAACCTGAAGAGACACATCAAGAAGCTGGTGGTGCCTCACGCTGTACTCAGTTTTAGTTTGCACAAGTAACTGCATTCACGGCACCAACCTGGGAAAAGAGATACCTGGGTCCCAGTCCCTGCTCTGACAAAGACTTAATGTTTCATACAAAAGGAGATTTAATAATTAAAGACATACAAAGAATGTGGCCTCCCACCTCCCTGTCTAACAAACTTTGGCTCCTGGCTTTTCCAAAAAGTGAAAGAGGAGGGTTTGGGAACTCAAAAGTATATCTCATTGTGCTTGTATCTCTCCACCTTAAACGTATGCTGTCAAACCCCTGCAATATTTGGTAACCCCCCTTTCCAAATGTTTTATTTCTGTCATTATTCTATACATGTCCACAGTAAGCTAACCTCTTCACTCTGCAACAAATGGAGATTTCCTTTTAAAAAAAGAAATTTTTTCCACCACTATATTTGGCAAGTAAAATTTATTGTTTATTTTATGTTTATTCCTGTCTAAAATGATTCCCCATTTGCCAGCTCCGGGTACAGCTGTGAAACTGAAAAGCCTTTCCACAGCCCTAATCATGACATCTCCAAAATCATGGTGGAGTTGAGACCAAAACCAGAAGCACATCCCAGAATTAACGCAGGGAGGAATGATCACAGGAATTACTTTGTTTACTTAAGCCCTGTTTTTCCATAAGAGCTCAGTAATTTTGGTAATCCACAAACTCTGATGCAGTATCCTTTTCTCTCAGAGTCATGCATGTGTTTGTCAGAAGTATATAATAAGATGCAAGGAGGTTGGAAATTTGGCCTAAGCACCCTTCAGCAACATTCAGGATAGATGCTTCAGTTAGAAAATATACCAGATTAAGAAGAAAAAGCTTGACTTCGCATTCACCTCTCCCCCACACCTTAAACTGCCATTTCCCTTGTACTTTTTCATTGAGAGCTAATAATCTTACAAACCGTGCTTTCTCTTGAGCTGGAAACTATGAGCTTCAAAATCAAGTACCCACTTATTTCAGGAATTAAAGGGCAATAGGAGCCACAAGACTGTGATCTGTTCCTATTTTGCTCTCGGTAAAGGTGCAGCATGTAACTTGGAAGCACGTTCAGAGTGATGACCACCTGGCCGTCAGCATGGACAAAGCCACAGGTCATCATGCCCATCCACAAAGGGAATCCCACACAGATGTGTCCACAGATTTCCCCCCGCCTCTTCTCAAGGGCTCGCAAAATTTTGCATGCATTTTTAAGCCATGGATAATATCCCTGAGTGATCTACATACCAATTATATCAGCACCACACCTAAACCATGCCCAACTCATTGAACTTTTCTTTAGTGATACAAGAACACAAGCAGTCCTTGCTGGATGCAGGTGGCACATGAACTCCTTGTGCCATGCAGCACCCTGAAATCCACATTTAATCACAGTCCCCACAGTCCTTGGGAAACATGAAGAGAAAACTGAACATAGCAACTTTGCAGTGTTTAAAGAGCAGGCTGCTCAGCTGGCATCTCTTCTACTCACGTTGCAAAGTTGTTTTCATGCATCAGAAAGGGGCCTTTACACCAGCTGATGCAAGAAACAACAGAAAAAGAAAAGCAGCAAGTGGTGTCTTACTCCTGCAAACCCAAGGCTTTCTAAGGACCTGCATGCAGATGGTGTTACCTGGTGACAGGGAAAAGGGCACAGCAAGCAAAACTTCTTGTTGCTCTTTTATTCATATTATTTAATTCTGAAGGTCAGACCAAAAACAACCACCAGGACAAATTCAAACTCCCTTGGAAGAAGGGCTACATCCTGCCCCATGACTTTCTGAGTGCTGGGTTCACAACTGACAGTCAACAAGAAGAGATAAATAATCATAGTAGTGCAATTACAAAAACAAAAAAACAAAAAAAACCCACCACAAAAAAGGCCCTCTGTGCTATACAAAGAATATGCTTTCTGATGGATGTGGGTAGGCCAAATTTGTTCTGAAAACAGATAAAACCATGAATCTAGGAAAAAACCCCACAACCAAAAATATTCTAAATGAAGAAAAAATGGTATTTCATTTTATGAACAGGAGGGAAAAGCTTTGTGTTCAGTGTAACATCTCCCACTGCTCTCAGAGCGACAGTCAATAGGAACAGCAGAGGGATCTACATCCTTGGTGAGTGCCCAAGAAATGATGAACGGGTTAGGCAAGGCACTATGGAGGACCCAAACTAGGGGGAACTGTGGCAACTACAACATCTCCCTCAGGGAGATTTGTTGTTGCAGAACTGCCTGAACAGTGAACATGCCGTATCACTTGATGGCTTTGTCACCACCAGCCTCACTCACACGGGCCTCCTCCAGCTACTGTGCCTTTCTCCGTTAGAAGATGGGAGCTTCCAAGTATCATTTTTGGGGTCGCAACCTATTTTTATCTTGTGGGCTAAACTCTTTAAAGAAAGTAATAGTGATGAAAAGGCATAACGTTTCGTGTGACCTGAAAGAACAGAGCAAAGCTAATTATCCCTCACTGTTTCTGCTCACAGAACCTAAAAGTTATTTTGATGGCTTTCCACAAGACAGTATTTCAGCAAGCTGGACAGATAGATAAATGTTATCATCAGTCTTATCACCAAAGGCCAAATCAACCCTGGAACAGAACTCCTCAGGAAATAGGTTATGAGTATCCGTTTTTAAGAAATACGACTGTTTTCAGCTCTTACTTCCCCCAATTCCCAGGACAGCAGGATCCAACCTGCCACACTTCACAAGTTTTGCTAGTCTGGAAGAAGAATGAAAGTAGCATCAGCCATTTGGAGGAGCATAAAATGCAAAGAAAGTGCTAGGGTAGAAAGTGCTAGGGTCTGCAGAACTATTTCTATACAGCATTTGGCTCCCTTTGCAAAGTTTGACATTAAGTCTGCAGCTGGATAATATTTCAGTTTATTGCTCTGTGCAAAGCCTCACATGAAGCTCTTTGGAAAAGGCAACTATTAATTAGTCCTAATGAGGATACAATTTGCTTTCAGCAGGCTTACTTTATTGAAAGCAGAGGAAACAATTAGGCTGAACAATAAACCAAGCTGCAATTAGAAGCTGAATGTCCACTGGCCCTGGAGCAACATGCCCAGCTGATGGGTAGTGACAAATTAATCTACATCTCCCATACTAAATTTTGGCTGTAAAAGCACGGGAAAGGTATGGTATGTATCCTATCAGGCTTGAACTTCTCAACTGAAAGTTGATAGGGGAAAAAAGCCCTCAGCGCTATTTTTATTCCTTGACAACTCAACAATTAGGAGCCAAAACGCACCTGGAAACTGCAGCAGCAGATCTGGAAGGGAATCAGGAGACTGTTAGCTCTTTGACATCCTCAGACACTCCAAGAAGTCAAAAGTATTCCCAAATGCTGAACTCAGTACTGTGTGTGGAAGCATACTGGATTAGATAAAACACTGTTATACACACAAATGTAAATTCCTGAACATTTGAAGACTACCATATCAGAAAGGAGTAGGGAAGTGGGTGAGGGGAACGCTTTAGATCGCTGGTGACAATTAGTAAGCCAAAAAGGTCCTACAGAATATTAAGTTTTAGCAAAACCAGCAAACTGACCTTAATTTTTCCAGATGTCTGGTGTCCAGGCATATTTTCAGGTAATGTTCTCCTTTCCTTGCCACTACAGACAGTGCCATCAAACTAGAACTGCAGTGTGTACGCAACTTTACACTCAGTTTTCCTGGGACTCAAACCCTTGAAAGTGAAAGGACATCAACTCCTTCTCCCCTCAGCACATAAAACACAAGTTCATCTGAGCTCAGATATAAACCCGATTAACAGTTTTCCGTTTCCCTTCCCTCTTCCCTTTCTTTGGTCTTTCACTCTCTGTATTTTTTTGTCTTAAACATTTGCCTGCCTGCAATCTTTTCTCATATTTTGACGTGTGTGGGTGCAGATGCACATTTGTGTGCAAATAACCAAGACTGGAAGAAAAAAGCAAAAGTATACCAAGAAACAAGACTCTGTCCAACAGCCTTGGAAGGTTAATGGTGGAAGAAGAGCAAGTGACCTGAGGAGGAAGGAAGACAAGGACAAGGACAGCGAAGGGGCTCCTGAGGACTCCAGAGGAAGGAAGATGAGACATGTGGAATCCTAAGAAGAGAGGGTAACAGGATGGGACATCCTTGCTGAACTTACTTACCCAGTCTTCCTGTTCAACAGCCTGTACTGTTTTGGCAATACGTACAGGATCGGCTTTACTTCTAAGGAATCAGGCAGTTGTTACTCTACATACATGCTATGATTTGTTACCCTCACTAATCTCCTCTGAACTATTCCTGTTTCAAGTTATCCAATAGGATTTTAGAATAATATTTAATTCATTAGGGATGGCTTTAAAGTTTCATTTTACCTTTTCTATCCCCAGTAATTTCCTTTTCCTCACTTCAGTAGCTCAAAACACAGAAGCAGAAGATCAGTTGTTCAAACCATGCAATCACTGCGTTTTGCATCCCAGGACGCCTTTAATTGTTACTGAGTTTTGAAAAAAACCTTTGAAAGACAAAGTCATCTCTGAATTCTTATTCCCTGGAATATCTCAGAAACTTGCCTACATACTGATCTGGCTTGTTTTCTTTGGCCTCTGTACATCCTCTGTACCCCCAGCTGGTCCTGTTTGCATCTGGAAAGGCAGCAGGAGAGACACCAACAGAAAAAAAAGCTTGACAGGTGTCATCAAGGCTATAATCTGATGCAATGGAGTTGTAGAGGAAACCTTAAAAAAAAATTTAAGAAATCTGATTCCAGCCATTTCTGCACATGCTTTTTTCCCCTCTCTAATCCTTGTTTTGCTCCACAGAGTATTATTTCCTATACTTCCAGTAGAAGTTAATCCATCAAACTAATACAAAAGAGGCTTTTTTTGCCGTATCTCTTGACCTTGGATCATGACCACATTGAGCTGAACACAACAGCAATTTAAATTCTTTTCCAGATGCTCTTAGGCAGCAAGAACTATTCTAACACTCATTTGCTGAGCCTTGGTTATTTGTGGTACTCTGCATGCTTGGGGGATACGTTAAGAATTATAGTCAATCTAACTTCTACATGCAATCAATATTAAGATTTTAAATAGCTCCTACTGTACCAAAGTGACCTTATGCAATCCAAAAATGGAACCAAATAGAACAAAAAAAAATTCCGAGATTTAAAAAAGATAAAACGGCTTTAAAAAAGCCATATATACAGCTGTACATGCCCACTTCAGTGAATGAAAGAAATGTTAAATATCAGAAAACAAGCAATACTGAAGAATATTAAAGTGTAAATTTCCTTAGTACCAATGAATCAATCTTTTCCCATACTCCTTTTTATTCAGGAATATATGAAACGTAGTTATCAGAAGCTGAAAGAACTGAGACTTCACCAGTCTTTCAAAGTTTGGTTAAAGGGTACCCTTGAGCCAGTCCAGCCCCCAAAAAGCAAGTCTCCCCTCCATATCACAACCTCCTGCTCACCTTCGCTTAATCCAGAGGTCACAGACAGGCAATGAATCCTGGATCTTACTGATTTAAGTGAAAACTAACCCTGCAACAAAAAGAGTAACTGGAAAGATCCCTGACTTGCAATGTGCTCATGGGCACTTTGGATCCAATGCAGAGGAATGGCAGGAAAACACTACATCCTCGTCATTACACCAAGGGGGAATCTTGTCCGTTGCACTCGGCTGCTTACACAGTTTGCATCAGCTTGCAGGGCTGGGCTGAATGGATGGAAGAACGAAGTTGGAATGAGATTAGATACAGAGGGTACAAAGATGGGTTTGGATGCAGAGCTCCCAAGCGGCAAAGGGCCACTGGGTCCTACTACAACCCTTTGCTTTCTGTTGTCCGAGTTGTCCAAGCCTAATCTGAACCCATAAAGTCCAGCTTGTCCACATTTAATGCCCTTCGTTCTTTTAAAGTGTTTGGCATTGAGAAATAGAATTGTTTGAAAATAAATAAATAAATAATCAAAGTGATAAAACTCAACCCTGGAGAGCCCGAATACCTAATATAACTTTTCACTTAAATGCTTCCATTAAAGAAATAACTCATTAAAAAAATAACACAGCAGATGATTCCGAGTTTTCACCACAAGATATGAATTTTGGAAGGGCAAATCTTGCACTCAGCCTAAGTTATTCATGAAAATTCTTTCCAGTTTTCTGCAATACGTACATATATAAAAATTTTAATAATGGTTGTCTTCATTGTTTTCTACTCATTTTTTCTACAAAAGCTTTTTGACTTGGTGCAGAATGAAAAACTAATTAGTATATTTAATCTGTGAACCCTACTTTCAAAATGGCTTTGCCACTATTTTCATATGTCCTTTATGGTATAAAATCAGTGAAATGAAAAGTCCCACCAGTTTACAAGTTTCGAAAACTCAGGACAGTCTCTAAGGAAAGGTATTAGTGCATGAAATTAAACTACATATAGAATTGTTCCACTTGAAATATTTGAGCATGACTTATTTTATTTGTGATAATGCAGTTTCTTCACATTTGCAGTAAAACAGATACTGGCCAAGAACAAAAAGTGTGAAAACTGATTGACTAAGATTACCAACATCTCCCGAATACCTGAACTGAAATCCGGCTTTCAAAGACTTTCCAAAATTATTTGTTCACACTGTAGCTGCAACTTCTTCAGTCTCCAATTCAACTAACGGAATATTAACTACTTACACATTTTGGACCCGATACTCAACTGACATAAATTGAAGTTTGTTCCAGTGAATTCACTACATGTATTTAAACCAGCACAGCCCAGTTTTATCTTTCCAAACCCTAAGTGCCACAATATTTCAAATTCAAATTTTTAATAAGCAACCACAGTGCACACTGATGTGAATCTAGGACATGTCTATATTGCCAAGCTATGCTACTACACTTCTGCCTTAACCTGCAGAGTTACAGATTAGCCAAATTTAAAAAAAAAAAAAAATCTTCTTACTAGATAACACATAAAACTTTATAGTAGTCAAGACTTTTAGGGGACAGGAGTCAAATAGCTTGGTACCTAGCTCCAAATAGACTAACACAACATTTGACCATTATGCTCCCCCCTTCCACACCAAATACCATTTTATTATTGCAATTTATGCCATGAATACATGTTTTTCTCTCTTTCTTCCACTCCTCAGAATGCTGCCTTCTGATAATGGATATATTATATACCTGTGCCCTTTTGTAGCAGATTCTAGCTGACAAGAACCCCAAAAAGCACTTGGATACAATACATAAAGGGTCAAAACCTCAACACAGGACTAAATTCCTCATCTGTCATCACCTTTAGACTAAGCTGCTTCATCGTGTGAAAAAAGGAGCTTTAGGGGGAATGTAGAAATGCAGTGCCAGACATACTTAATCAGATGCTAATTCCATCGATATTCTTACCACACACATGTAAAGCCGTTTTTGAAGGATACAAAATTTTGTAATTTTGAAAAAGCAATATTTGATTTCTGTTTTTGAAACAGGTTTCTCTTACCTAACTATAGAAATTTTTACCTCTTGTGTCAAACAAATTATTTATCTTTGTTTTGTAACATGTTTTCAACTGATGCATATTGAAAAGCATATAGTATCTCTCCATAAGGTTATAGTATGTCTGGTATTTTTTCAACCAGGAGAATAACGGTTTCCTTACGTGGTTTGCCTGTGCAACAGTACGAACTGTTAGAAATGATGCACTGAGGCAGAAGAAGTCAGACCTGAGGTCTGAGCTCAATATGCAGACCTGTTATTGGGAAGTCAGAACAGACTAGAATAGTCATTTATTCTCTCTGCATTTCAGCTTCTGTAGAAAATCTAATAATGCTGTCACTCTCCCTCTTCTTTTGAAATTTATTTTCTGAAAAATCTACAACATCCAATATGTCACAGTCCATCACAGTGAGGCTACAATAATAAAATCACGAATGAGTGGTATATACAGCACATTTGGTGTATGCAGTAGCTGAGAAGCAGGTTAATTACCTAATACAAAGTTTAAGGCTCCTGTGTTTCAACCACAAGAAAAGATCCAGTGCATTCCTAAGCAGCGTGAGTAAGTCAACAGCGCAATGCAGTGCTCCCTCTCTTACAACGCAGCATGGGGAGTTTTAATAACGGGTTCAGTGGCTAAGCTAATTGAACACTTGCCTGAAAGCAGCTTCCTAGTCACTGCCCTGATTTACACACGACTGCCAGGTACATGTTTACATGAATGTTTCACGCAGTGGCCACAAACTCTGTACTTCAAAGCTGCAGTTCTTTACACTAGCATGCCAAATGCATAGCTTCACTGCATTAATTTCGCAAGTTTGTCCACATTAGCTTAGTTCTGAAAATACTGAAGACATGTTCTACTCTTGAAGACTATATTTCCACAAGGACATGCTTTAAGACTATGGTAATACAAATGTAGAGAATACACTGCAGAATTTTTCTCTAACAGTTAAGTGATGGTGAATCACATGGTAGCTGAATATTCAGAAAAGAAAATGCTTGAATAAAATGTGTGATATTTCACTCTAGAGTGGTATCCGAGATAAAGTGTCATCTGTAGTTACCAATATTATTGAAAATTAGCAATTAGTCAAGAACATTCATTCAAAGGTTGAAAGCAGTTTTGTGTGAACACTTTATGGCCCAACTATTTAAAAAAAAAAAAAAAAAGAGAGAGACAACCTATGAAGTACTTATTTCACAGAATCACAGGGTTGGAAGGGACCTCTGGAGATCATCTGGTCCAACCCCCTGCCAGAGCAGGGGCACCCAGCGCAGGTTGCACAGGATGGCATCCGGGCGGGTTTGGAATGTCTCCAGAGTTGGAGGCTCCACCACCTCTCTGGGCAGCCTCTGCCAGTGCTCTGCCACCCTCCAAGGAAAGAAGCTCCCCCTCGTGTTTAGATGGAACTTCCTGTATTCACACACTACAGCAAATATGAGCCAGGGATTAAAAAATAAATAAATTTTAAAAACCCCAACAAACTGAAAATCCAAAAATTATGTCAATTGAATGTACATTTAGCAAGTTCCACAGCCTTCAACAAGTTCTTTACAAAACTCAGTATCTAACCCAGGGTAAAACATAAATCTTCATTTGTAGGAAAGAAGCTGCTGCTGAGAACACAGGATAATGTTTAATAAGTTCAAGTTCTGCCTCTTGTTTTGCGGCATAGCGCAGACCTGGACAAGGCTGCTAACACCTCGGTGGAATTCATCCTGTGTATCCTGCCTCAGCCAAAATGCGTCCTCCATAATGAAAGGACATGCCAAAGCAACATACTAGTTCAGAGAAGCCACTACCCCATTTCTGCAGGTGAGAAAACATCTAACCTGTATTACAGTACCAAGGAACCACCCGATTGTAACCCCTCACTGCTGTCACAGACTTCTAGCCTCCTCTCTACAAGCCTGTCACTATTGCAGAGCATATGCTACTGAATGCCTTGCAAAGCAGAGGGATTTCCACATAGTAGCTGTGCCGGCTCCCAACGTGCAGCTACCAGGCACCAGAACAGACCAAAGCATACCTAACCAAATTTCGCCTAATAGGCTTTTCATACAAGTAGAATTACTTGAAGGAAATAAATAGAAGTCATACAAGCTTGCCACTCCTGAATTTGCTTGCTGATGTTCAGACACTATACCTATATGCACTGATGCAACGGAGCCCTTACGGCAGAGAAGGATCTTGACAAGGGCTGAGACGTAACATTGGTAACACTCCACACCTTGTATGTTCCTGAACACGATTGAAGAGTCACTACCCAACTGAGTTCTCAAACAGAACGGCTTCAGTCAAGAAACGTTTCCTTGTGGCAAACAGCTTTGCAAACAGCACTGCAAAATCAACATGTTCATCCCTGGTGGAACAGCCTGAGCCTCACCTTTTGTTAGAGCTGCACCTCATTGCTCTTGGCCCTTCCTTTCCAGAGCAACATCAGCCCGGTTTTGGAAATACAATGTACCTGAATTATCTGTTCACTGCTCTTACATGGGGTTGGGAGAAGTAAACGAAGGAAAAGGCTCTGCTTTCCTCAGTCTAAGTTGCACAAATCAACCATCAAAGCAATCACTCTAGAGTAAATTCTGATTTCTAAGAGAAGTGCACCTTGAAGGCTAAGTCCTGGTTTGCTTATTTAAGTCTCAGGCCCGGGAGCAAGGGCCCGGTTCTACCAGGCTGCCCCGGCTGTGTCTCTGCACACACAACTGTACTGTGAGCACGCAGCTGGGCTGTGAATCCATGCCTAGATGACATGAGCTGTAACGGTGCACGCTGCTTTTATTGCAGCCTTTCAAGGATAGTGGAAAAGAGCATGAATTTGGATAAGCAGCATCTAAATTACAACCCAAACAGGCCTGCTGGCATGTTGGAACCTGTTGGAATCAGGGCAGCAGAAGGACCTAGGGCACAAACCCCCTGAATTAGGAAGACTAGAATTCAGCTCCTCCCTGACACTCCGTGGTCTCCTTTTGTCCTTAGTCACCCATCGGTAGAAGGGGGTTTGCCACCGTTACCTCCCTGGTAAAGCACTCGGAAATAACCAGGTGAACAGCCTAATGAGAGTTGTCACTGCAAATCATTTTCCACCACTCTGAGCTCCTAATTTATGAGGAAAGAACACCATAACTGAAGTTAATGGGGCTTTTTATACATTTTTCTCTGCACACTCCCTTCTTCTAAAATACCCGAGTTCAAAGATACCTGCACTCAGCGTGAGATTTTGGCCAAAACAAAACCAGGCAGTTGCAGAAGAGGTCGTGCCTGTTAGCAGGCTGCAGATGACAGGGACCACACTGCAGCAGTGCTTCTCAGGAGGGTGTTTCCTCCTGTGCCCCCTCTCCTGTACCAGTCATAATGGCTATGTAGGACAAGACAGACACCAGTGTCACCTTCCAGGAATGCAGGGAGAACTTATGGCTGATCTTCTTCCTTTGCTTGCAATCCCCCCACAGGACAACCTGTTACAATCAGCTCTGCCATTTATAGCTTTTGTTCAAAACCAAAACCAAACTTTAAACCCCTCAAACCAAAACACACACACAACACCACAAAACAAACAAACCAACCCAAAATCACAACAAGCATTTTGATTGCTCCTTTAGCAAAGAGTGTCTGTTATCAAGCAGAACACACTGTCTTCCCAGCTGCTGAACTGGACAGGCAAATCTTATTTGTGTTCCCCTGCTTGGCTCTGACAGCGCATCACAGCCCTCCCCTGCGGTTCCCCCAGCAGTCAGAGCCGATCCATAACCAGCAGCACTTCCCTCAGCTTGGTTGGTGACGAGGCACACGTGCCAATGAAAAATATTGCTCCTGAGCAAGCCAATACCAGAAAAGGAACTAACAAAATGCTCCGTCTCCTTTTGCTGTGCAGACAGAATGAAGCACGCATCCTGTGGAGAAAAGGAGTTTTATTGGACTATACTTTATCGTTTGGAGAAAAACCACCCACACATGATCTTACCTTGACACCAGCCACACTGAAACCCAGCCCAGGGCGTTTGCTTCTGTGCACTCAGTATGTCTATAACATACCAGAAGGGCAGAGATGGAAATGAAAGGTCCCTGCCCAAGGAGGCTGTGAACACAGTGCACAGAGGTTTACCGAAGCAACCTTTACTCTGTATTAGCCTCCACAATGGCGGCGAGGGGACCAGGGGAGGAGGACAGGACCTCAGTAAAAGCTGAGCTAATTCCTCAAAGATCAAAGCCCATGTAACTGCATCTCTTCCACTAATCATACTATGCATCTTCTGCTACAAACAGTTATATAGGATAATAAAAATCTAATTAATAAAAATAGGCTAGAAAGCTTAACAATTAAATTAAATACACTAAAGTTATCCTCTTTTGATGGTTCTTCTTGGAGGCACTGATCTGCTTGCTTTTAATGCAGGTATACTGCTGCATGCAAGGGCAAGTGATTTGATGACATTTTAAAAGAAAAATATTTGAAATGCAGAACAAAGATGATCTTTACATGCCTTAGATATGAGCAGGCAAAGGAATGTAAATAAGCAATTATAACATTTGCAAACAACGTCTTACAGTACTGACTTAAAATGGTAGCTGAGCAATAGTTTGGCTTATCTCTGTAAAACTTAAAAACAAAAAAGGCAGCTGCCCCTTTCAAATACCATTTGACATTTACTGTTTGAAGTTCATACTCGAAGTTTTAATATATGCTAAAGCCAAGTTTATTAACAGCACAAGAGCACATGGAAGTTTTCTACGGCCTTCACTGTCTGGTGAAGAAATAGTAACATCTCAATGGGTCACAAATACATCCCCATAAAGCAAAACTACAGAAACTGTTTACAGCATCCTCCCGATTTACATGTTCGTCTACACATAATTCTCAACACATGCAAACTTTGCACCTTCAGTTCTATTTACTGTTCACCAGCTACTTGGTTTAACAACAAGTAAGAACTCAAGGAATTCAAAGAAATATTTCAACAGAAACTTTGACTCCAGGCAATGTAGGCACTCTCAGGATGGGAAAATATGCCAGAATCTGAGACAAAAATTGCTTCTATTTTAACACTTGTTTCATGGTTATTTGCACTTTCTTGCAACCAAGCATCAACACTTACCAGTTTCTTAAAATTTCCCTTCTGCTCACACTTAGCTTGACTTTCAGTTGCCATGTGCATGTAAAGTGCTTACTGATTTCATGTAAAGTGTTTGAAATAACAAGTGATTCAGCTCCCTGCCTTAAAACAGTAAGTCAGTAACAATTATGCTTCCATACACCCCTCCAATTTTTATTCAAAGTATCTTTTTATTCATTCGACCATCAATTACTCTGTGCATATTTAAGCAGAGACAAAGTGTTTTAAAGTGTCTGAACTCAAAGAAATTTTAACTGATTTCGTCTACGCTATACTACCATAGTGATGTAATATTAAAACTTTAAAACTTCATTTTCAGGTTGGGCAGTTTAAAAGAAGCTGAAACAGAATAGTACATACTAATAAGGTTAAAATTAAGTTATAATTGAGTAAATATTTATGAGACTTGCTGCTCATCAATTATGTACGTCAGCGCTTCAGAGCAACATGGCTTAATGGAGGTTTGTCCTCACAAATTGACAGAAGGCCTTCAGCTGAGGAACAAACACGTTCTCAAAAAAAGAAGAAGAAAAAAAAAAAAATCACACACTGTTGACATTTTTTCCCTCAATGTGAGGCTGATCAGCAAAATACAAGCTCAAGGCTTGGGTGAATTTTTACCTTCAACAGTTGGTTTTAGAAGCAGAGTTAATCTATTTATTTTATACTTGGCTTCCTATTTCCTTGCACCAATATAAAATGCAATTTGTAAATATTAAAAATTCATACAGAAAAAATAATCACTATAAAAATTGTATTAAGCATGAAAGCATTAATTCAAGACGTTAGTCACTCAGCAAGAGAACAGTAGATGGTACCTCTTTTTCTCCTTTTCAATTCTTCTAAATGGGCAAAGGATCCAAAGCCCAAGAGTGAAAGCCAGCCAATTTGTTGAAATTAAATTGTAGCACATTGAGAAAAATTCCTTGCTTCTGAAGCCCTGTCCATTTTAAGCCAATATCATCAAGGGCAAATACCCTGATCTACTCCGTATAGCCACAGGTTCACGCTTGCTGCTGTGCCTCGCATCAGGCTGCCCCAAGCCCCGGGCAGCGGAGCTGGGCATCGCTCCAAACGCCTGCAAGGTAATGGCAGCCTCTGCTGCAGGGTCCCCTGGGTGTAACAGCCTCAGATTAGAGACTCTTTTAATTTGATTTTCTACTGAGTAGGTGGGTATTTTCTTTTTTTGCTTTATTCATTCATTTTATATGGGTTTGCATCAGCCTGCATCTGCGCATTTCTCATTGAATAGGGCAGACCAGCTGAGACAGGTGCCCGATGGCGAGATGCTGTGCAAACTCATCCCCAGCTTTTCAGCAAATGGCCAGCATTTGTGCCAACCTATAATACAGCTTCTGACCTGCAGAGGAAGCCCTGTAACTTCAGTTCACACACTCCTAGGGCCTGTACATCTTCGTGGTGGAATTTCAAGGTATTTCAGCAATAGGAATTTCCTAAAGCAGAGGCAGTAGGGTGGTTTGCTAGATGAGCTAAGGAGAAAACCGATAGAAGACAGACACGAGAGTTAGTTTGTCCTTCATGTTCTAAAAAATAAACACATGCATAATTTTTTGTTCCCAAAGCAATGCTGTATGCTGAAGAGCCTCTGATCCAAGCTCATAAAGGCAGGTGGAAGCTGGGATAAAATGCCTTTTCCTTTCTATGGAGATGAACCATGCTACCAGAAAGCCTGGTTTTGGAGCAGAAGGACTAGGTTACCATTTGACAAGGTCTGAACAAGAAGTAGCTTTTGTTAGACTTTCAGGTGATGCATACTGCACATTTTCCACAATTAAAAAAAATTTGCTTCTGACATCTAACTGGAACACTCACACAACAGAGGGTAAGTTTATCTGGATAATTTGACAAAATAATGCCACATGTCCTCAATGTAGAAAAAGAAAGGATAATGTAGATGTATTGGACAGACATCAATACGGTGTTGGAGACAATTTATCTTTCCAGCTCTGTGTTAGGTTTTCAGTACCTGAGCAGGGGAACTGCTTGCAACTAATGATTTCTTTCATTTCCAGAAAACCAGGAAGAAAAATAAACAACAATACAACAACCAAAAACAAACAAACAAAAAAAACCACCCCCAAAACGCAAACACCAAAACCAAACATGTTCACGACTTGCCTCTTCCAAACCACAGGTGGAGAAGGATTTCTGGGTTTATGACCTGCCAGGACACTCAGCTGAAAAGCACTATTTGTGTTTTTACAGGCTAAGCTGGTGCTGTTACACTGTTGATGACATTGTCAAGGCTGTTGCGACAGTTACCTACACTCCTATTAACAAATGTACAACAATCCTGAACCTCACCAGATGGAAGAGCAGAGATCCCAGCTGAGGGTACTCGCTTTTACATGCTATGCTGTGCTTTCAATCCTGAATAGCACTACAACACTGAAACTGCACGGAAATTCCACTAATGACAAGAACTTTTAATTATAGGGCATATAGAAACTGTATCGAGAATTTTCTTACCTAGTTGGCTTTATGGAAGAGGTCCAATATTCAGATTTTCTTCTTGTACAACGGGGAAAGGCATGCATAGAAATGAAAACTAGATTATAAAAAGAAAAGTTTTCTATAAGAATACAGCAAGTTACACCATCTTCAGCAAAAAAGGGT
Organism: Chionis minor; assembly: GCA_013398295.1. Taxonomy (NCBI): domain Eukaryota; kingdom Metazoa; phylum Chordata; class Aves; order Charadriiformes; family Chionidae; genus Chionis; species Chionis minor. The sequence continues at coordinate 505,524 of VZSF01008493.1, read as the reverse complement.
ATGAAAATCATCAGGAGACAATTGTAGGGTTGATCTTTCGTTCTTTTATGACTTTTGAATGTAGATGTATATTAAATTTATGTTTTTGTTATTTCATAACTTTCATTTTCAATAACAGCATATACTTTACTGTAGCTTAAGATGGTAAGTTTTGCAACATGTACAGAATTTGAAATTGATCCTGCTACAAGTATCTGAATAAGAAAATAAACCTACATCAAACAAATATACTTGGATATCCACATGCATATATATGACAATACTAATATCGGAAAAAGAAATAGAAAAAAAAATATTTTTTTTTTACACTAACTTTGTAAAGGACTCTTGAACAAAACAGACAAGACTGTAATCTTCTCAATATTGTCTCTTCTGAGTGCATGTGGCAAAGCGACACTCATTCTTCACCAGTTCTACTCTAGAGATGTTAAAAAACCAGCACTACCACATTACCCATGATTTTATTTCCTGACTGAAAAGCTTGGCAACTCCACAGAGCTCAGCCTTTTGGGCCCAGTGCCTCACTGAGGCAGCTGTGCTGTTTTGGGTGTAAAGCTAAGCCAATACTAGCTAGGACAGATTTTTTTGGTTTTAATTCTTTTTTGGCAGCTGCTCTACTACACAGCATACCACATCTTGAGCCAGCAGCAACACCTCCTAACTTGTGGGCAGTACATTGCCATTTTGTATTCTCCAAAAGTTTTAATGGCCACCCAAATTTAAAAAATGAAAGACAGATTACACAAAATCTAATGCTATTCACAGAATACTGCTTGTTGTACAAAGCGAGAGACTGGAGATCACATTACAATCATTAAGTGCTATTTGTTCCTTAAAAATAAAGATTCACAGCCTCACATAGTATAGGAATAACATTACTTAAGATGAAATAGGATCAGTCCTGTTCAACTCTGAAACAAAAAGGAAAGTGATGGAGCATACATCATGCAGCAGAACGCGGCTCTGCGAGAGCACGCATCACCGCATGCTGATCACCCGCTGATCACCCTCTCCTCCTCTGTACAACCGGACTCCTTCCTTTCCTGCTTGAACTCTCCGAGCCCTACTGAGAGTTATAATTACGCTTGCTTTCTAACAACTCATTTGCTGACTTTTCCATCTATTTGCTTTCAAATGACAGCGGAAGGAAACTAGGCGTGCTTTCACAGACTTACTTAGAAATACTGACATACCTTTCACTGCGAAAAGATCTATTTTTGCTTCTTTTGATCCTCAACAAATAAACTATTCTTAGAAATAAAGGGCCAATGTAATTAGATAGGCTAATTTTAGACATGCTGGCTAGCTGGCTATTTTCTGGAGAAATCTTCTCAAGTAACACAGTTGGTTAAAATAACAGCAATTAAGAATGTGTAAACCAAATCGTACAGAGCTCAACTCTAAAAACAAGCAAACCTAAAAATATAATGTAAACAGTTTGATTATACAAGAAAGCATTGTCTGCACAATTCAGAGGCTAACCTAGTTTCAAATTTCAAAAGCTGTATATTTTGCAAGTTCAGGAGAGCAGTAAGCCACATTTTAACTACAAGAATCCGCGTAGGTTTCTCCTCTTCATGATGAGGTTCGTTTGAAAAACTTTCCTTGTCAGAGAATCTGTATGTAGATCCCCAAGATTTGAGAGGGTAACAGTTTCTGCATCTCATTTGTCCTGAAATGACCTGTTGTTTTCACAGTATAATTTGTTCCTTAGGTCTAGCTATGCTGAATGAAAATCATCACATAAAAGTCCAAATTGTGGGGATTGAAGAAAATAACAACTTGACAGAAGTGTTACATGAAGCAGCCTGCTTAGGGAGACTCAAGTCTCAAAGTAATGTGACAAAAGAACATCTCCTGGGGGAAACATGAGCAGTGTAAAATGGAAAAACAAGGACAAAACAGAATAAACTAATGTGAGATATACTGAGCGGAGCAGATGTTTACACATCTAAGACTGATTTTTTATCATTGGTATCCATTAGCACTGTGCTCTTTGGGGAGGGTATGTTACAGGAAAAAGCAATCACCAATAAAGAAAAACAATATTTGCTGGTTTAAGAAGAGGAAGGAAAAAAAAGAGCTATGAGATGAGGGGGGAAAAAATGAAAAGAAACCAATGCAAACAGAAGCAACGCTGAGACATCTTTCAACCTCTATCTTACAGAAGAGATAGCTGCAATAACAGAAAAGAGTTGTGATTAATATTAATCAGGTAACTTTCAAGAGCAAGCTTTTTGATTTTAACTGACAGGCAATTTCATCTTCTTAAAATAATAATAATAAAAAGATATACACGCATTTTCTTTAAAACTGCTGAACTTAATTAATACAATTTAATTGCCATTAAAAATATAACTATGTTACAATACAGATTAGAGGGCAAATCTCTGCAGACTCCTTTTTGCACTTGAGGATCAAAAATCACTAAAAAGAGATTAACTTAAATAACTTCCAGAATCTCTCTTTCCCTCAGTATCTGAAGTGAGTGATGGCACAGAGGAGAAAAAAATAACGTATAGATGCCTCTCTACTACATTTCAGCAAAAAGTAGTTTTAGAAGCATAACTGCTTTGCACTGAGGCTAAGAACTTGTGCAACACCAAATGGGTTAATGACATGATCATGAAAACACTTTCTGAATTCTGTGGAGCTGTTTCACAGAGCCTGCTCCATCCTAATAGTTTTTAGCAGCTACCATTAATGCCTTGGGGACCAGAAGACTAACTTTTGCTCACCTGGGCTGCCTGAGCAGCCCTTTCTGTACTGGTGCTCGTGGGCAGTAAGGCAGGAGGAGGAATAATTCCTTGAGGAGAGCTAATGTCACTGCTTTCTGAATTGGGCAGCTGCCATCAAGGCAGGTGATGACTTTTAGCAGGCTGGAGTTGCTAAGACACATAGATTCCATACCTCCCCAACAAGTTCAAGGCTGCTTCAGCATCTTTCCCTTTCTTGCTCCAGGTACCATTCTATGCCTGTACAGACTTGCGTGTAGCATGCTGTGGCCCAGGAAGGGAGTACCACACAAGCACCTCCCTCAACCCAATACTGCCTGGAACAATGTTTTAGACTCAAAGAGGCTAGAAACCAGTTTTATACCGTGCCAGAGTCTCATGCATTCCAACTCATTAGATATTTCTCAGGCATCCTGAGACCCTGGGAGGAATTTAATATTGTTTTATAAATGTTTCTGGGCAATTTTCCCTGCTAGCACAATCTTACAGGTTAACATCCTCAGCACAAAAAGTAACAGCCACCGACTGATCCTGTTCAGTGTGAGTCATACTCCTACAACAGTTACACCATCTTTCCTTTCTCCCAATCAATGAATTTACAAAAGGAAAGCAAAGAGATGTTCAGAACTACACTATATCTTATATAGCTACAGCCAATCCCATTCATCTTGTATGTTCTTTTCTGTTATCTTTATGTAATAAATTTTCAAAGATTTAAAAATAGTTTTTAAAAAAGCATGAAAACACTGTGGACTCTCTGATCTTCTCTACTGATAACTGTCTCAGCAAGTACCTTACTTCTGGTAAATCCATTCTTTCAAAGGCCCAGCATTGCTAATCCCAGACATCAAGGCAATCATTGTCACATTAGTTACAGGAGCCAACCAGGTTTAAGATCCTATAACTAAGTCAAGTGACCACGACAGTGATTAATAACCCTTGAAGCATTTAGCAACTAATGACTGCTCCAGGTAATAATAGGGAAGAAGTATTTCTGGTTGGGTTTTTTCATAGTCGAATCCATTCTCGAATGACAGAACATGTCTGTGTCAGGAACATATGTTCATCCTAAGTCTTGACTGCACCCACGGAAAAATACCATATTTCCCAAAATACAAAAGGCTCTTTGCTGCTCTAGATACAAATACCAGATGTAAGGAGATATCCTAATCTTCCTATACTTGCTGCTAGTCCACTGTATTTTCATCACCTTATCTTGGTTTTTTAAAGGCACAGGATTTGCCATTCTTAGTCGTTGATAAAAATATTGTCAACATCCTTCAGCAAACTTAGTATTTTGACTCCCTGGCTCCATCCTTGTGACAGTCATCACTTTGGCCGAGTAAAATTCATTCTGCAAGTCAAGAACATAGTTACAAACCAGGAAGAATTCAAAACTAAGGCTGTCATTTTCTCAGGGAAAAGTTAAGTCAGTAAGAGTAGGGCTACAGGAAGTGGCAAAACTCTAGTATTTTGCAATTTGCATGTTAGGGGGAAAAAGTACTAATTAAAAAAAACCCCACCACTTCAGAGTACTCCCAAAACTCAGATCTCTGTCCTAAATAGGTTTTGGAAGTGCTTTCATAATATGCAGCTTTACTGTTTTCTCAAAAAGAAAACAGGTCTTTAAAGCAAACAGTGTAAGTCTAAACATTAGTTTTGGTACCTGTCCATAGCTATGCATATCCTGCCATTACACAGGCTGTATTTGGAATAGAAAGACTTTACACCAAGGTACATAGCAGACAGTTTGCCTTGCAATTGAAATGGTTAAATAGATAACCAAAATTTAAAAGGTTACACATATCAAGACAATTCTTGAAATCACACTGTTGGTCCCATTCTTCACTCTAAAGAAATATGAGACCGAGCACATCCCATAAAGTTTAGCTCTACAGCACAGCAGAGAGATCGGGGACGTGTGCTAAGCAGATGGAATGATGGATGACAAAGAAGTTTTAAAGTATTTCAGCTTCTTATCTACCTCTTTGCAGTATACCAGGTAATAAAAATCAAAAAAGCACCCATTTCCAAAAGCTATTCACAGGCTCAGAGATAAGCAGAGCTCAGCGTGGGGTGTGATGTGAACACATACTTGTGGAAACATCAGCTTTCAACAATGTCTTATGACAGATTTTAGTTCTTGTTGCTAATCTTCCTAGTCGGATATCATCCCCACAGCGTCATGATTACTGAGCTCCACAGCTGTCACCATCATGAAAAAGGAAGCTGGATATTGCTCATTTTTTCTGATCTTTCTTATCACCCTCAGTTTCCCTCTTCAAGTAAACTCTTCTCATAATTTCCCTTCTTTCCCAAATTATTTTTTTTTCCCTTTGGTCTTCTTTCTGCTTCTCAGCAGAATAGATAGTGACCTTAATAAAATAACAGAAAAACACTTGCATCTCTGTCATTCTGGTTCCCATACAGCTACAAGTCATAACAGTTAGGTTCAGCATTTAAAAAGGCCAAAATTTGACTGCTAGTAAAAGAAAGAAACCATTTCCCCCAGTTTGAAGTCTGGTGTCATCAGAGAGAAGATGCATATGCAACAGTACCAACTTATGCTTTGTTTCATTATAGAAATCATCCTTCATTGCTCAGATTAGTAGACTGCGGACTCACTGTTTGGGGTTTAAGTACATGTGCTATTAAGGAAAGGTGTCACGGCACATTTACTTGCCAACCTTTACTGGAGGTAAGGCAGACTGGTGGGTGTAACGCATACCAACACCCTATCTCAGCCCCCTCTTGGAGGCATTGCCTCTGCTAGAACTTGATCACATGTTGAACTACTGTGTTCAATGTAAGAGTCCCTTCCCCATGCTGATAAATTTTGTCTAGAAGAGACAAGGGGTCTGGGAAGTTACTTCCAAAAATTCTCTAAGCCTCAGTAGTCCGTACCAAACCGAACCATTCATGTTTTCTCTTTCTGGTGTTTTCAGCACCCCGCTAGGATGCTATTTAAAAGAAGATGCTAAAGAACTCAGGTTGTTTTTAAGTTATTTTCAGGAAAAGCGTCACAAGATTTGGTCTATTTTCAAGTTAGCTGCTGTCACCAAGAAAAGTGTCAGTCTTTCCCCCTCCTCCCCCTTCTCTTTTTTAAAAAAGGACTGTTATGAGGAATTGCAGCAAAATGGAAGCGGTCCAAAGTCACTAGAAGAGTTGCATTACTAAGTTCTGTGGACCATAAACTGTCTTGAGAAAAGCCAGGACTCTGACTGCAAACAGAAGCACATTGACAGGAAATGCAACAATGAAAGGCAAAATTGTGACTCCTGAGGTGGTAACAAGTGTGCGAAAGCTCTGAGGGAGCCAAGAGATTGACTTCAGTCTCAGAAGCAAGTCCAACAGGTTCAGTGTGGATCTGTAGCAGTTTTTAATATCAAAAGCAACGAAGAGGACTAAAGAAAACCAGAATACTACTACAAAGCAGACAGCCTGTTCTGCCCAACTAAATCCCTAGCATAGTCCTTCTTTTGCCCACAAGCCCAGTATCATTGACCTCAAAGCTGAGGTAGCTAACTACATGAAGACTGCTTGCCAATGTTTTGAAAGTCTTCCTTTCTACATGCAAAATATAATAGTAGGAATTAGAAAACACTCCCTTTTCCGAGCACCTGCTGAGGGTACACAATATTGTCTCAGCACCCCTGCTGTAAGTAGAACATAAGGAAACTGGAAGGATCTAGGATACGTCTTGTGGTAACATAATGCAGGCAAACGAGGCAATATGTTAGAGCAGCTGGATATTGTGTCATCATAAATTCTTGGCATGCAAACAGTCCTAGTCCCTGTGCTATCTCAGCTCTCCAGCACAGATCCAATGAGCACAGCCAGAGTTCAGTTTTTTAGAAGTTTGGGTGCATTTTTTTTTTTGGCCTGTGACAGAAATCAGCAGGGCATCACGCAAAAAATTGATGCCATTTTCTTATTTGGGCATCACAGAGGTCTTCTCAGGTGAACAACAGGCAGACACATGCACATTCTGAGTCATGAGCACGCAATATGAACGCAAGTTGTAACTGTCCTCTTATCCTAGTTTCTGTTATAATCATTTATGGATCATTTGGATGTATTGAACTTGGCTCCAAAATCCAACAAGCAGCTTGCAAACCCTGCAAAAATAACCAATCAATTCTCTTGCCTGTTCCCAGAGATAGACACCTGCTAATTTCTGCAGATTTCAAGAGGTTTTGGCTAGCATGTCCTTAGTTATTTCCAAAATATTTTAATGAAGGAACTGTGGAGATGTTCCCATATGCAGCTATTATCCTGGCGTAAATACCTTTGCAGGAATCTGATCTCATTAATTTGAATGCAAGACATAAAACACTGTATAAAGGGCACCTTGTACACACAGCTACAAAAAAAACAACTGAACAAACAAACAAAAAAAAAGACCAAAAAAACCCCCAAAACCACGTATGCGAAGCTTATTGCACTTCCTGCACCTACCATGTCAGTGCCAGCAACCTGCAAGATTTTTGGAGCGCACCTGCATCAAAAGCAGGGATGGGGAAGGAGGAGTAATATTAATAAATATTATAAATATATATTTGGTTCTCACACAATGAGTCTGATTAGCCTCAAACAGTTTACACAGTAATACTTGATGTTTATTTTCAGGTTGAGAGCTTTATTATCACCCCCAAAAAACAGACAGCAAGCTTCATTTATTTTGTCAAGATGAAACAGGTCAGTCACGGTTCTCTGCAACAGGATTATTAATAAGGAATACCAAGGATGGGTACCTGGGCACTGTGGGCAAAACTCTACCCATATATACAAAATTGCACCTGGTATACCACAGACACTTAGTCTATCCCCTCCCATATCCTCATTCACTATTCCTTTAGCTTCTCCACCAGGCAAAAAGATGTCCATACATAGCTGGAGAAAAGACACTACATTGATCCACCAGAGTACTGGTTTCTGGCTTTGTTCCCTACATTTTTCTTTTTAGCAAATCTGCAAGAAATACTACAGAATAAGAGAGTCTTCTGTTCATCAAAATTTTGCCTCAGTTCCTTACAGTTTTAAACAACATCACTGCAGGTCTGCACAGACTCTCAGCATTACATCTTCTTGCCACTGAAGTCCAGTTGTGAGAAATCCCGTCTTGCCAACTCGAGAGGGAATGACATTTTGCTTTTTATCTAGTATTCTTCACCCACTCTTATACATTAATGTTTTTTAAAAAAATCCAGCTATTGTTAGAGACACCACCATCCACGTGCCCTTCACACCCTACTCCCGCTGCCCCCAACGTCTAAAAGTTGAGACCACTGACTTGAGGCCCAGTGCATGGCCTGCTGCTGCGCAGTTCCCCTATTTCACACACCGTCCCCACAAACAACGCACTTTTTCATAACTTTTTCTTCACACACATTCAAAGTTCAGGAAGCAGTTTTCACCTTTTCTTTCCTTTAGCCTGAAAAAAAAAGCTTATTCACCTAGAAATTGAATGAGAAAAGCAGCAGACTGAAAGAACCTGAGGGGGATAAAATAATTTTGCTAACAACAAAGAAATCCAGGGGGAGTGCAGAACTGCTGAGCTAGTACAAAGAGAGATAACAAAGATTAAACATCGCCACTGTTTATGCCCTAAAGTAGCGAGCCATAGCATTTCATCAAGAGGTTTCCAAATCCTATAAAGTGCCTCAGAAGTTCCTATTAAAGTGCATAGCACTGTTAACGAAGCTCACTAATGAAAAGCCGGGGTTTATAAGCTTGTTTTGGCTGGAAACAGTGTGTTGATACCAGTAAAAATTTAACACAAAACACTTGAATTTTCATAAGTATTGTCAAAACAAATTGTATTGAGAATAGTCACATAGAAACAGTTGATATTATAGTTTGGAGGCTGAAATAATATGGATTTTTTTGGTTTTATTTCTCAATGCTAAGTAGAAAAATCTTTGTTTCTCAAGTGAAAGCGAAGTTTTGGACAGAGGTCTTACAGTTTTGCCTATCAAGTCCACACACACTCTCCTATTCTCTTTAATTTTATAATGCGACAGATGAGCATTTCTCAATTTCTCATTCATGCTGGAGCTTTTCTACTTCACACACAAATAAATCCGGGGGGGGGGGGGGGGCACCTCTCTGGAAAGAGGAAAGTGTCCATATTCTGAGATAAGGTCACTGACTTGAGGCTGGGATAGCAGGTTCCTAGTCTCTTCTCCAAAGCATCTCCAATTACTTATATCGCAAAAAAGCTCCCCTAGAGATACTGGAAAGGATAGCTTATTCCAGGATAGTCTATAGCACAAAGATTAGGGAACTGTCCTAAAATTGCTTTCGGTTTCACCATGTCTCTGGTTTAGGCAATCAGAACTATGACCTGAAACTGATTTTCATAGGTTCTTCTTTACTGCACTCTAATTATGATACCATGAGACACAAAAGGGGATGAGAAGGATAAGAAAAGGAACTTTTTTGTGTTCAGCTCTCTTCCTCTGCAAGCAAAGGCAAAATACACACTATTGGGATCCAGTTCTCCAAGTATTCATTTTTAAGTGCAACATTAAAGCATTTCTCTCCCCCTCTAAGGGGACTCTGCTTAGCTACAAAGGTCTTCCCTCTCATAATCCCTTGCATTACAAGGAATTGAGTCTGCAAAACGAGGCTACAGACCATACGAGCATGAGCACTCACTGCATTTGAGATCGGACAAAAATACTCAACCTGGATTTACGGGACTAAAAGGAACGTCTTTATGGTAGTCACACTTGCATTCACAGTTAAGAACAAGGTAAATCAGGGTAAAGCAATTCCCACCACATCCTAGGTCAGACATCCTTCTTGGAGGCTTGTTAAACATCTCCAGCCCTCCAGAGAACAGACCATCCCTTCCTGAAGGAAAGGATGTGCTGAAACATTTAGGCCCTCACAGAACAGTAATTCTTTTTTTCCAAATGCATTTTTAAAACGAGCAGAACCCCATATCATACCTCCTAAACAAAGCACTCATTCCTTCCACTTCTAGCAAAGCCTCCTGGTATTGCAGAAGCTCTTTTCCTCTACAAGTGCCAGCTCCTGCAGGTGATATGCACAAACATCAAATTCCTCCCAACAGCCAAAGGTTTCTATCCTGGTTCATCAGTCTATTTCTTCTCACAACACTGACACATCAGCAGCAATAACACAAAAACCAAGAATATAAACACCAACAGTGAAAAATGTAGAGTCCAAGGGAGAAATATACAGTTGAAGTAAGGAAAGATGACATTTACAGAATAAAGTCTCTTGGTTTCTTCTCCCCATAAAAAGAATTAGTGCTATTTCCTCTAACAACACACATTTTATTCACATCTTTGAAGACTGACAACTCGGCCCGAGACAGCTGGCAAAACTAAATCAAATTTCAATTGATTTTCTATGCATTTACATGTAATCATTGAGAGGAGGAAGAATTTACACATTGAAGCATATTTCTATTAGTGCAAGGGAAGTTAATGTGGTGTAATTGAACCTATGCAAGCTGAATCAATTCCTTGCAGGTATACTCTCAAACCTCCCTGGTGGGGAGAAGAACTCATGGCAGAAGTTTATCTGCAAATATAGCCTATATATATTTCCAACAGTCCTAGTGGCTCAAATAATTTCTTTTGCTCAGCTTTCCTTTCCCTTTCCTCTTTAAAAACTTTTTTTTTTTTTTGAACACAGAACTCCTTTTTGCTCTCTCTGGTAGAATATGTGGGTGTTAGGCATTTCCGTCGGCTCTTTTTTGCCTGCCTGGACCTCACAGTGCCAGCCAGGTGCTGCATCAAGAGAAGAGAGCACTGCAGTAGAACAGGGGGCAGAAGCGACACTGAAATGACCAAGCATCACATAACCTTTCATCTTTTCCTGCCCTGAAGAATTGTTCCTCCTGCCCAGTATTCATGCCTTGTCCTGATATTTCAGTCTTCAGTTATCAATAAAGCAAAAAATTGTACTAGAAGCACAAAGGGCAAGATTACAGAATAAAAACCTTGCCAACCCAAAAGCATGACCATTTGGAAAAAGTGAAGTCTGAATATTAACTTTATTTCTGCCTCTAGTCTGTCAAGATAGGAAGTCAGGGCTTCCGATGTGTGAAAAAGACCATTTCACAGCAACTCTCTCCACCAAATTCCTGCCACACATCTCCCTCCAGCACTCCCCTCCTGTTCTCCATGTGCAGAGCAGCTGAGGCTTTTGTTTCTTTACATCAGCACGGAGTAAGTGTACTTCAACCAGTGAATCTGCAAAAATATGCATCACAAACTGTTCCCTTGATCCACCATATATGTCAGGCAGTCTTCAGCTGAGACACACCGCAAGCCACGGAGAAGTCCTACACCAGGCTGCTGCAGTAGTAGCCTGCACGACCTCGTCTTTACACAGGCCAAATTAACTATCTCTGCTACCAATGGGTCATTTGAGTTTTTATTCACAGTAGAAATTGCTCCATAAGCCTAAAATTTATCTACTGTTAACATCCTGGGGCAATGTTACTTTGAAATGGATTAAAATTCCCCAGGTAAAGGAAGAGCTCAAACTAACCGTGTTACTTTCATGAAAAGTGTATAGTAAAACACATAAAATGCCTAGATATCAGAACTGCAGTCCAAAAGGAAATTTAACTGCTTCAGGGAACACAGGATCAATGCTATTATATATAGATGACAGTCTCGTTTACAGTAACTTTCTGCAACAAAAGAATAATGTTAATGAAATGAAGATTTACTTTAATTCCTTATATCAAGCTGACTTTGGGCAAAAGAAAGAAAAAATAAATTGTGAATTTTTCTGTATAGAACAAGTGTGGAATAGATACAAAGGGCATTTCATAATATATTTCCACTTGATTATTTATTTTTTTGTATCCTGCCTTTAAGCAATTTAATTCCAGAAAAAGAAGGAACACAGCCCTTTCCACCACTACATTTTGTATCTCTTTTCTGGAGATTTCATAACTCGCCACAGCACGGCTGATACGCCTACAGTATCCTGTATTTTGGGAGTACTGGAACCTGAGGGTTAGCCCCTTCTCAATCCCCCTTTCCCAATACAGGAGGGCCGTAAAGGTGTGACAGCAGTAAAGGGTGTCCATGTGTGGGCATGGACGGACAAAGAGGTAGGAAGCACCTTCCGTATGGTAACGGTAGCACATCAGAGCAGAGCTCCCAGCAAAGGGAGCAATGGCATCAGGGATCATAGCAAGCAGCAATAGGCTCCTCCAGCTGTGAGATTTCTGTAGAGAGTTCACCTGAACCATCAACTACCCTGACTTCAAAGTATTATTTGATGAGCAACAACAAAATACCACCTATGGTATACGCCTTGTACTCCAGTTATCAATATTCAGGCTCCACAAGACAGAGGTTCTCCCTCCAGCCAGTAAAGAAAAAGGTTTTTATCATTTCTATATGACTTGCCATAACCAGGCTGTCTGTTGTCCAGAACTTAGGCAGTAAATTAAATCATGCAGAACACGCTAGATTTGCTTTAAGGTACTGGTCTGCAAATGGCATGTCAGTAGGTCTGACATATCTAGAAACTGTTAGACTGCACATAGCCATACTGGTACCTGGGGTTTGTTTGACAGCAATACAGGAGCTCTGTTTAGTTTCAAGAATTAAAAAGAAAGAAGTCCTAACAACCCTCTGATCTCTTCTGCTAAACAGTACTATGCAATTCTACTCATCTTCTCACAAATAACATTCCCACAGGCGGCTTATTTAGCATCACTGATATGTGTAAATATCTTATTTTGTGAAAGCTTCTTTACATTTCTCCTCTTTTCTGCTTGCATTTTACCAGCTTGGTGAACTATCCAGTATGGGGCGGGAAGGAGAAACACCAGTTTTTCTTTCATTGGCTAACATACTCAGCTAATATACTGAGTGCCTTCCATTATGAAATTACATTTCATTAACGTATTTGGCCTTAGGATAGTAAGAAAGGAAACACTGCTCCTGTTCTATAGATGAGGAGTTGAAAGCCCTTCTTTCAGATACAGCACAAACACCAAACAGACCAGATTCAGAAGCAGAAATTGACCCATTTCACTGCAGAATCCACCTTCACAGATGACAGTATAAAACATTAGCAACACTACCAGAGTCAGCCCTCCTGTATAGTATATTTCATACTTTATTGTATCAGAGTTGCTGTACTCAGTTCGCAAGTTCAGGAAAGGCTTTCCACTTGCTCCATGTTGTGGTTAACCTGAACCTGAGAAGCTGGAACATGGGTCTATGTTCCTAGCAGGTTCTGTCTACCCGAAATCGGATAGTAATCAGTCATTGCATAAAGCTTCCATCAGCATCACGTGTAATATGATATGCATTACATGCTTGCAATAAAATTTCAGACAAAAGCAAACAACACCAACTACGCTGAAAACTTGTTATTCAGGTTTGCTTGCTACTGTCAATACTGCAAAGCATGTAACAGTGAGATAGCTTGAGTCACTGTGACAGAGTAAGGTGGAAGAGCCCATGGTCTCAGAGCATCTTCCATGTGTCTCCTGTACTTCCAACTACAAACTGGACGGTGCATAGTGTAGAAACTCGGCAAACCCGGTCACCTGATTGCCTCTCACTTGCCAGGCAAAGGCAGTTATCTCCTCGGGCCCATCTAATAAAGCAAGGATAAACAATAATGACCTCCTGTTGTAAAATATTTTCGAAATCACAATTGAAAGTTCTCTACAATGTGGTGTGCATTTGCTTGTTTATTTCAGGGGTTTTTTTCAGTGGTGGCTGCTGGGTTTGGGGTTTTTTTTCCAATATTGAGGGCTCTTCTATCTGGAATAACATTTTTAAGAACTGATTAAACATACAAGATATAAACTAAAAAAAGAGCTTATACACTTATTCTCTGATTGAAAACCATGCTCTTATTCTCTGAAATCAGTCAGTGTGTATCTGTAGAGGATTGGATGCTGCAAACAATTAAGCATAGTCTCTAACTTCAGTTTCAAGGCACGGTAGTAAGAGAGTTCTTGCTAACTTCAGAGAGAAATGAGGTCCTGCCATAGCACTATGCTTTACTACAGGTACAACACACTGCAGGGAGGGCTGGCACAGCTACCTTTCACTCAGAGAATCACCATCACAAGCACACAACCACCACGCTGTGAAGTTGGAGGCCAAACAAACAATTAGAAATCCCTGCTTATGTATCTGTGTGGCAAGTGCTGAAGACTCCCTCAGCCCTCATGAAACCGGTGAGTTATCAGCAAGTCCAGCAAATGATTTGTTCATTTAGTGAGTTAAAAGAAAGCAGCCAAGTCCTAAAGTCTGCCTGTGCCTGATTTAGACATACCCCAACTAAGGGCATCCTTCTCCTTCTAACTCACATCATTTTTACTATGTGACTGTTCTTTGTTCAAGAGCCACAGCTTCTCTTTGTGATGCCCCTTAAAAATGACCATGTACTACACTATGTTTCAATTAGGAAGGGGGGAGTTAATAACTTTGGAGGGCTCTCTGAAGATCTAAACAACTGTTTTCATTTCACAGCTCACTGATTCTTTAGAAGCAACAGAAAGTCCTGGAAATAAAACGGCAACACTTATTAAACTGCCATCTCACAGCCATTAAGTTTGTCTTATGCCCTAACATGAAAACAACCCTTATGGATGATCAGTTTAAAGGAGAGTAATAAGCAGTTCTGACCAGCTAAAAGATACTACTTTCTCCCCCCTGCCCCCCCTTCCTCTTTTTAACTCCTGAACTGCTCTTTACATTAGAGCCAAAAGGGAGTTCACAGGTTGCAAATTCATATCAGTTCTGCTTGCCCACAGGCACTGTGTATATAGTCTGACTAGGACTTCCAGCAAGATCCACCCGTTACACAGGACAGCCTAATGCATAACAGGTCACCTACAAACACAAGATATTAAGTTTAATTCATGTAATGTCACAGCAACAAACTGATCAGTGGCACGCGAGTTTGAACCAGGCTCTTTCGAGCTTCCTGTAAGCTTTAGAATCACAGCAAACCCTGACTTTGAAACCCCCTTAGGAAGGTTAAGAGTCCTCCGAACTAACACATACCTTCGATGATCAGACCCACCAGAAACAAAAGGGAGCTGGAATAAAGCATTCTGCAATACAGAAGGTGCACAAAGGACAACAGTTTGAATACTCATTACAGAGTAGTACAGCAAATAAACGCCAGAAACTCTTCTCCCCTACCACCGCTGTGACCACCACAGTCCCTTCATAATTTTTATTTACAAAACAGTGCTATAATCCTTGTGTGCTAATGTTTACATAATGTCTTTCAGAGCCACATGACTTCTCTCCCATGTTTTTCCTTCCACTAGCAATTACAGAGAAAATAACTTCTCAGAAGTATTTACCTTAATTCTCTTTGTCTGATAGTTTCTTGCCATTCTGGAGACTGATAATTTTAAGTGTAGCTACTTCACTAACTTAGTCATGGCAGTGTTTTCAAAGTTGAAGCTTTGCTCATTTTTTAAAAGAATCGTGGAAAATTATCCCCCAAATTTAATTTATTTTAGCTTCAGCCACAGGGTTTAACACATTGGAGCAAAATAAGTGGGAAGCAAGACATTGAAAAGAAGCTTGCTCAGATTTGAAATAGAGTATTTGAAGTTCAGAATTCTACTACTCTGACATCGTTTGTCCTCCCTTCTTCTTCCCCCAATTATAGTGAGGGATCAACCATTAAAAGAACCCCTCGGGCAAAGCTTGGGAAGGCTGCTGCAAATTTTTTTCTCTTGGATAAAACTAGTATTTCCGCAAGGAACTTAGACAAACAGGGGCTACTGCCTTTAGCTCCAGCTGACCCTAACTGGTCTCGATTTCTTCTGCTATTCCTACTCAGAGAGCACTCTCAGGAACTCAGCCTTTCCAGCAGCAACTCCCTCTCTGGGTCAGTGTAAGGCCAGGAGAAACTGTGCATCACCAGTTATGTACCTTACAAATAAGCAGTGACTTAGTGTCCCAGCAGCAGATCCTCACGCAGAGGCTACAGCTGTGCCCTTGCTCCTCTGAGACCGGGGAAACCCTGGCTTGACCAAGCAGGTGAGTGGGTTCACGGTGTCCCACTGTGACTGATATTCAGGAGCAGGGCTAGAGGGAGAGCAAGCACTGCAGCTCCTGCAAAGAAAAGGAGCACCAGGGCAAAAGCATGTGGTGATTTCAATCAGCAGATTTTTCCCTTTTTCCTCCCTCCCATGAGGCTGCAAAAAATTAGTGATTTTGATAAGACAGAGGAGATTTTAGACTGTAATACAGAATTAGAGCTGATAATATAACAAACATCGCAATTGATACAGCGCTCGTGCATACACATTGCTCGATACAGGTCAGTACAATATCCCAAGGTTAGAAATGGGTATCAGCACAATACCTCCCTTTAGCTTATTTTATTAGGTTAGTTCTCCAAGATCCAGTGGCCACCTGGACTTGCACGCCTGCAGCATACGTGAGCAGAAAAGAAATAAGCAAAAGCTAAGGTGTAGCACCAGTATGTTCTGTTGGAGCATAACTTCTGTCTGCCATAAATAAATGGCCAGTGCACCTCAAACCGAGCCAAAGTGCTCTATCACCACCTCCTTCAGTACACTGAGGAACTTTGAAAATGTAATCTGTTTTGCACGTGGAAGGCCACAAATTTTGTGTTAATTTTGCAGTAGAACTCCTCAGTGGGGCAGTTAAAAATAAGTTAAGGAGAACAGACAGAAAAGACAGTCAGAGTTGGAGATACATTAATTTCACAGTCAGCAAAGGTTACCTTATTTTCTACCTTGACTTCTGAATCACACAGCCCAAAATCACCTCATTAAAAGCCTGACTTCTGCTTGAGCCACAGCCTGCATCTTAGGAAAAAAGACTGGGTAGTTTGAAGTATCAAGAGTGATAAAAAACTCCACCCAACCAGATAATTTATCTGGGAATAAGTTTTGTTCATACAGCTCTTTTTCCAACCTTCAAATGTCATTCTTTAAGTTTAGCTGCATCACTTCTCAAATATTAAAAAATGACTATGATCATAAATCTTTCTGATCTAGATGATAGTAATGGGCTTCATCTTACTTACCTTTAAGTGTCTAACAGACAGTTATCTAAATCTGAGTTAGCTTTGTGTGCTCTCTTCTGCATCAATAATAATAGAAAAGGTCTTTTGGGGGGAGATTCATCTGTTATCTTCAGACAGCATGAAATCTCTGAACATGTCAACTTCAAATCTTTCACCAAAAACAAGCCCAGAAGACCAGCTTAAGCTGAAACGGCTAATTATTAGATACCTAAAGCAGGGTAGAGGGGATCCTACCCTTTTTACAATGCGCAGAACACTCTTGATGCTTTTACTGGATTAATTCATTTCAATTCCTTTAGTCTACCAGTAAAAAAATGTTTCCTCTACCAAAAAAGATATTATTTTAGCCCTTCTCTGAAGCTCTGTGCTAGGAGTCGTCTGTCTGTATGTCCCGTAAGTAGACTTGGCTTTTTGACTAGAGGAACATGCTGAACACTAACATATCTATAGCACAATGGATGCTCTGTTTTTGTCTATAGGGCTCTGATATACAGGCAAAGTTTCAGCACCCGTTGCATCCAAACTGATCAAAACCAGCGTCAACAAAGCATTCACACACAACTGTTAGTAGCTTAGGTATTAAGGAGTAAGAATCAGTACCACTAGTCCTTGATAGTCAATTCCTTAAATCTTACCCAAAAGACCTACTAGATTTCTGAACTAAAAAGCTGTACAAAAGGAGTAAGGCCACAGTTTAAGACAAATCTACTGGGATATGTGATAAAGGGGCCCTAAGTTATGAGAAAACTCAGTCTCTTTAGCTGTAGTTGGTCTTAGTATTGCGACTTCCTGGTTTTCAGTAATTAATCTCAAAAAGGACCGTGCTCTTTCATACCTTACCATTTATGGTTACAGAAAGCTTTGTAATAGGGGAACTAAGCTTGGAGTTCAGCCACAGCAAAGCAAACCCAGAGTAGTACAGGAAAGAAAAAAAAATAAAAATCCCTTTCAGCTCAAAGTTCCACTACTATCCCAAGTCTGCCATGTAACAGAAGTTTTTTCATCAGAGAACGAAGCATTTCATCAAAAACAGTAAGTATATTTCTAAGCAACCATTTTTTCCTTGGGAGCGTGCAATAGCTTTGGGTTTTGAAAAGCACAGTGCTTTTGGAAGCAACAATCTCTAAATCTGCAGCGCTGTGGAGGACAGCCCGGATAGCCCGCATGCTACAGAAAAGTTATGTTGTTCTTTCTTTTGTAACTGAAATCAATCTGATAATTCTGCATAATTATTAGCAACAGTAATGGCAATATTTTCACAAACAACAGAATCTTAGGAGTCTGCAGCCCACATGAGATCATAGCTTTTGTTCATTTTAATGATAAATACACACAGCTTTACTCTTAGGAGTTTCGTAGCTTTGGCTGTTCAGTATTCCTTTAGAGGCTGTACTTGCCTACCTCTAACTAGGTTAGAGAGGAACGAGGCATCTGAACCCTTGCAGCTTCCCTGAAATCTACTCTTAAATTGATTCATTCTGTGCAGCCCTGTACTGCACAGAATCTAGAAGAGTCACTCTAGAAAAACTTCACAACTGCTGAATTTATTTCTTTGTTTTTCCCCCTGTTCTTTTTTTGTGTTTTTTTTTAAAGAATCACCAGGTTTAAATGCTAACAGAATTCCTCTTAAACAACTGAACAGCTTTTTAAACAAAAAAAAAAACTTCTTTAATTCACTCTGTCACATCAGATAAATAGTTAATAAAGTTGTATCACGTTACGCAGCCAAAATATGGCTGCTTCAGGTTTCCAAGACAGTCGAATGAGTACATGGCACAATCTTCTTTCCTGTTCATGTTTCCATTGAGGTTCAGCATCACCTTATTCTGTAACACATGCAGTATTTGTGGTCCCAGATGCACAGAATTGCTTTTTTAAGTAATGGGTTCTTATACAAAATCCGTGTTCCCTGGCCCCCGGGCCCCTGGCAAAGGCAGACCCGGTACCAGCAAGAAATGCTTATAAATGCTCGGGTGGGAAATGGAGGGGAAGCAAATGCCAATGCAAATGTAGTTTTGACTTCAGGCCTCTTGTCCAGGGTATAAGCACTGGGGCAGTAGATACGAAAAGGATGAGGACAGGATTGAAACAGAACAGAAGAAGAATTTAAGCAGTATTAAAACTCATGGAAACAGGTAGGCAACTGTGACTGATCAAACTTACTCTACTCGGAGACTAGCAAACACATAACCTGTGCAGCTCTGCCACAGCAGCATAACCAGAGCTCGCATTTATAGATCCAAAACTTTGGATTGCCTTCTGGTTGCCACAGAAAGTACTTGGCCAATAAACTGGCAATGAATGTTATGCTCCTCTTTACACACCCAGCAAAGCCAGCATTTTTTATGTTGTACACACAGTGTTAGAAGAATAAAACAAGGTGACTATTAAGTTGGCACTTGATAGGAGAAAGCACATGGCTGTTTTGTATGCAGAGGTAGCAGAGGCCAAAGGGTCCAGACCCATTTAAAAATTTCTTATGACTTAGAGATGTGAATGACTTGCATCATGCTTCTTGGCGTGATGTAGTATTGGCACTTGGTGCTCACCTGAAAGCAGTGCATAAATGCTCACTAGAAATTCCCCATGTGGTATAGGATAAACCAGCTCAAAAGAATAACTAGTTCACTGTTAATATTTATTCCCAATTTAAATTTGAGTTAAGGGCTTAGCACCCTTTCTTCTGCAAGCAAATGAGATGAATTCCTCAGTGCTACCAACACGGCCATACCCAGGTTAAGGGCAGCCTGGAACAGCTCAAGAGAGATCCCACCCGAACTCATGCAGGTCACAGCACTGGAAACTCCGATTGCTGCGAGAGGAGGAGGCAGAGACTTCCCGCCAAGTACCAAATATGTCTACTAATCAAAACAGGGGACTATTCCAAACCTGAGCAGATGGCATCCCTAGGATTATCACCAGCAGCTGTCAATGCAGTGATTATACATTGAAATTGCACAGCTAATGTACTGTATAATTTAACTAGACTGAAGAAGATGATTAGGGAGAGGGAACATTATGAAAAGATTTGGAGCTTATATTTTCCTAATAATTATGGAGGCACCCCACAATCTTCAGTGCAATAGATAGATATAGATTTGGATTTGCTCTTGAAGGCCAGACTAAAACCCACATTATACATAGTCCAATTCAAATACACTCAGAGACTTCCTGGGCCAATCAAGTCCTCTGCAGTGCTTCATTTTTCAAAGATTTAATGATTTTGTCAGAGGAAACACTTAATTAGCTCTTTCAACATTCCTCCTAATATACATTGACAGAGCTATGAGAGGGGAGAGAAGAATTTTTAATCTGAAAAAAAAAAATTAACCTTTTAAACACTGGGAAAATTTCAAATAAATATGTTTTTCTATATGCATGCAGGATTTCTTTGTCTTGAGAGCTAGAAAATGCAGGATTTCCAGCATAAGAATGTAAGAATGTTTATATATGAAAGGAGAAAAAAATGCATATGGGGTTTCCATCACTAACTTGGGTTTCCACTTAAATTATTCTGCACATGCATGAAATAGTGTTACAGATTTTTCTGGTCTTGTAAATTTTAAAGCATAAAAAAAATACAGCAAAAAGTATGTATTTCAGTTTTAGGGAACACATTTACAGTTAATCTGGTGCAGCAACACAACAGTGACGTGAGCACCTCTGATTTACGCTGCCTGAAGACCTAGCTGGTTACTTTTTATGCTTATAGAAGCACTCAGTGAGATATTTTTAGACCAATCTTTCTTGTTGACGTTCTCTGCATAATTCATATGTCCTTATTCTCTTTGGGGCGGAGCAGACATCTGAACTGGGGGAGCAGAGGAAGATGGGATCACCCGGCACCCCACGCAGAGAGCTGGGGTCAGGTAGCCCGAATGGGAACAATACTCCATTATGCTGGGAAAACCTCTTGGCCACTTGTGAAAATTTCCAATTTACACATATGAATTCCTTATGTATCTTAAAGAGGTAGTCTGGCCGTTTAAGATGATCAGGAAGGATGAGCTTACTGATACTTCTGTTGCACATGTGGCTGACATTCAAGCAGACTGATGGGGCAATTACATTTCTTATGAATTCTTTGCTTAATAGTCCCACAGTTCTTGTTTTCTGTGTAAAAAGAGGTCTGATTACCCCGCTATTTCTCTGTGTAACTGAGATGGCTATGTAAGCATTATAGTCCACCTAAAACTCAAGTGATTAACAGCACTAGGCCACTAGAAGTTTTCCATAAGTCATGGTGGCAGTTCCATATTATCACATTTTCATTTTCCCACTGAACTAATTGACGATTAATCAGCGTTACTGTACGTAAGAATTTATTGCTGGCAATGCAGGTTTTCACGTGTCTATCATTAGCTTCCCACTGTGTTTTAAGGAACTCCCAGTCGGGTGGCACATGGTCTAAGGGCCTGTGCTCCAGCACCAATCGTGGTCTTTTATTCAATTTTCCTCTGATCAAGCTGCACAATAGGTTAAGGCAGTTTAACATGAATTGGTCTTAAGGTGCTGTGTTGAACAGTGTTCCAGTATTTTAAATATTTGTGATTTTTTTTTTAAAATGCTATTTCCACTTTTCACCCACAGAACTAAGAGAAACTAAGAGAAGTTTCCAAGGAACAGTCACTACTGAGATTTACGCAGGTTTTCTCGCGGGGTGCACGTGCCCCTGTGCATGGTTATACACAAGCATGCGGGCACAGCGTGGGCACGCTGACAGTGCTTGATGCCACATGTTCTATTTATAGCCCCACAGACCAAGGAAAACACAATACAGCCTTATTTAAGGGCATCTGCTCACATTCTGTATTCAACTCAAATACCAATAAGCAGGTAAGGTTCATCTTATGGCAATTTCCAACTTAAGATGCTTCTTACAATGCCAGTGAGTTATACATGCTCATCAGAAAAGCAATTCCCCTCAAAATGCTGTATGCCAAATTCACAGTGGATATTGATGTTTTATTTCAAGTGGAATTAAATATGGAACTGGACAAAATTCACTATTTTAACAACAATAACTCCTTTTATTCCAAAGGAAACCTCAGAACAGCCTTTAATTTTTTACATCACATATGAGCAACTTCAAAATACATATTTCAAAAATTCTGTAACTGGCCCCAAGTTATGCTAAATGAATGAAGCTGGTTTACTGTCCATAGACTTCTATATTTTTATTGTTAATAACACTAACATTCAGGTGTTATAGTAGTCTAAACCCAATAGCATTTAGTTTTCAAATATTTTTTTCCTTTGATCATTAAACAGTCAAAGCAAGGCACTTTTACCAGTGAAAAAACAGAACTAATAGGAAAGAAAACGACATTCAGATTATATTCACACCACAGCTCTGCCAGCCTGGGGCACCTGGAGACCATCTACTCGTGGTTGACCTGAAGAGCCCATTTGCTAACTTTGGCTTGTGCTTGTCTTATACTGTATCTAAGCTTACGTCTTGTTATTTAGCCCATGACTTAGCTGAACACAGGTGGCTCTAGGCAGGGACCACACCATCCTGAAAGCCAGCCAGTAAGGATAAACACTAAATCATAGCACACACCTGAAGTTGAAATCCTCAAAATGCACCAGCTACTAGATGAAGCTGTGCCCTGTTGTCTTGCGTACGAGACAGGACTGAAACCTGTTTCAGTGTGTACATAACGTATTTTCTCTTTCTCCTTCTGCTCTGCTTTCCTCCCCTCTCCCAAAAAACCCCACACAAATCTTGCCAGTCTCGTCATTTGCCATAACTACAGCTTGTACCATGTTTTCATGAAAAAACAAAACCACACAAACCTTCAGTTACAGCTGTGAGTACAACAGATACTGGTGGTGGGTTCAACTGTCAGTGACTGTTATGGCTCATTTATATATTAATCCAATACATCAGTCATACTGATTTAATGGGATATGGATTCACAGCAATTATTTTTAGATTCCCTTCATCAAAGAATTGGTAAGATAATTTAAAATGGTATTTGGCAAGGGAATGGGGTGGGAAAATGCCTGTCACTCCCGAGCTGAGGTTCAAACAGCTCTGCCTAAGAGTTCCCCTGGTGTTACACCAACACTTCCTGGTTTGCACTCTAGTGCCAGCAGCAGTCCCGACCCTGTGCTTGTGGAGAAACGATAGCAGTTGTAACTGCTATGTTTTCTAATCCTGTTCAATTGTGTTTGGTGGCATCATACTACTACTGTCTAGAAAGCGAAGCTTTTCTCTGCTATTTCTGCTGTTTGGTTGGACATCAAGTTTTGAACATCCCTGAATGGGTAAGGCCAAACAACAAACATGCAAAAGTCAGAACTGGGCATCTCAAATGTTAAATTTTAAATTATTTTATGTCTTTTGAGGTAAGACAACCACACTTCAGACTAATACAGAAGAAAAGGCATAACATAAAATGTATTCTACTGTAGGAGGATTTTCCCTTCATGAAGCCTTTGCCGATACACGACACAGTATCTCTTACTTCAGAGAAGCAACATAAAAGAGACTGAATTAAGGCTTAGGACAATTGGGCAGTTGATAGATCTCTCCCAAAAAGTCATTCGATTTTCCTACCCCACCTCCTAGCCGACACACACACACTTTTTAAAGGACTATATGGTAAATGTCAGAAAGTAAAAAGGAGTCTACTGATAACAAAAACCAGTAGCTTTCTTTTTTTTAATTCTAGTTTTTGCAAACATCAGACTGTTCCCCCATGGGATACATTATATTTCAGAAACTTGTTACACAACTGCGATACCTGTAGTCAATCCTAATCATGTTTTCCATCTCCTTTCTTTATTTTATGCCAGAAAGAGATTGTTCAGATTTCACAGCTCTAAATCATGTTGGGAAAAAAGTTGGTGACCGCACAGAAGCGAGGCGAGACAAGAGCCCTGTGCCTGGGACTGGGAATGGTTGCGTGCTCCATGATGATGTACTTTTTTATTGGGATCACCATTGTGCCATTCTACACTAAAAGGTAATGACAGCCATTTGTTATGCTTACAAAGGTACTTCTTTTTCCTGTCAGCATCACATAAAATTATTAAAACAGTATCAAAATATATGTTCATGTATTGTACAATAAAGAAATAATACGTCCTTGAGGAGCTCATAAGAATTTAAGACAGAAGAGAAAGAAAAAAGTGGGCCAAGAAGTCCTCGGGCATTTACAGTTTAGCATAAGAAAGAAGGAATGATCCTCCTCCGGGCTAGAATGACAACAGAGTAAAACAAAACATTTACTATGAAAATATGTGAAATAAAAACCAACCATGCTTATCAAAGCTTGACAAGAGAAAACTAAGTCTAAATAAAAAAATACAAAAAATCTTTTCTGTGTGCAGGACAATGTATTGTTTTTAATAAAACTATAAAAACTTGACTAACAGAAGTCATGGTAAAATTGTTCAGTCTAGAGTCTGTATCTTACCTTCAAATCAACCATCACGCAAAACTAGTACCTTCAGCAGCCCAGTCTGCCACAGCAAACGTTGCAGAATGCAATGTATGCTGAAGAAATTGCTATTGCCCACATTTTTATTTCATTTTGCAAGTTCTGCCTCCACACACAAAACCAATTTGCAAAAAAATAAAGTTACAAGACAAAGAACGCAGCTCAGTTTTTCGTGCTTAAAGATTTTGATGAAGCAAGCAACTACCATTTACCTCATTCTTCTCGCTAAGACCACCTTTAACCTCAAAAATGTTTGAAAAACATTATCTTTAAACAAAGTAATTCACATATATTTTATGTATTTTCCAGTCTCCTGATTACATTACAAAAGACATTTGCATGTAAAAAGATTTGTTTCTTAAGAACTGGAATGAGACTCTCTTTACATTTTTGGCACCAAAGTCTACTGCTATAAGCAAAAGCTTACTGTGGTACCAGTAATATAAGATTAACTTTTGAGAAAAAGGGGTAAGTAATAACTAAAAAATGAACTTTTGCCACACAAAATCCTGCTACTTATTCACTCAAAAGGTCCACCGAATAAAGAAAAGGAGAGGGGGGAAAGAACATGGGAAGTGTTCTGAGTTCTGAGAATTATTGAATGAAATTAGTCAAAATATTTCTGAAGCATCAAAAGTTCCACTATGCTCAGCCAGATTTCAAATAATACAGTCAAATTTTACTAGTGTATTGCACTTCCAAATATTTACTTTCAAACATTAAAGTCCATAGTAATTCTTCTTCCTTGAATAACACGTGAAGCTGATTACAGATGGGATTAGAATCTAATTTCAAGCTATAAAACACATAACAAACAACAACAAAAAAAATACTTTCCTGCACTGCTTTCCTATGGCAGCCCTTCTCTGGGTGCAGCCATGGGTTCGGGGTGGGCAAACTTCACTGCACCAGGCCTGATCGGCCATGAACTCTACCCGTGCACCACTCAGCCAGCACACACAGATGCATCTCCGACATGCAACTCTCAACAGATGCTGTTAATGCATTTAAAAACAATGTCATTTCTTTTGGTTTTGTAGTGTCTGGACAACAGAAACCATGTGCAAGGTACTCAAAGCCAACATCAAGGACGAAGCTCTCTGCCCAAACAGGGAAGGTTCAGAGGATGAGGATATCTTTCCTTATCCCTGTCTACAGGTGTGGGTTAATCTGACAGCCTCGGGACAAGAGGTTATGCTGTATCAGACTGAAGATACACTGGAAAAAAATCCTAAGGTACTTGCAATACAAATTGAATAATCACTCCCTGCTGGTAACACCTTTGAAAAAGGGGTGATTGCTTTTAAACCAAGCAGCAGAGTAAGAGTAGGAGCTGTGCACCTTTTACATGTTAATGGTCTGTGCTTAGACCAAAGTATGTTTAAAATATTCCAGAAATTACAGGTTTGGATTTTGGTTTAGACATTACATCACACATTAAGTTAATACTGTTTAAGGAATCACACCAACTAAACATGAATATTTATCATTTATGAACATTTTAAAATATGTAAGCCTCCAAGCTAAAGACCCATGGTAAGAAATAGTTTATAAGCTGTGGTTTGCCCAGTTGCTTGTTGAATTATCACAGGAGATACCTGAAGTTAAAAACTGTCCAAAGTAAGAGCACAAATCCCAATTTTACTTCCATTTCAGGTGTGTGATAAGAAGCAGGGAACAAAGAAAGCAGAGAAAGGTGAAATGAGGGTGCTGTTGGGAACAAGATGCACATTTTAGACAGAAAGGAGAAACAAATCAGTAACCTTGGAAGGTGATCACCCAGAAAACTCATTTGTCTTTGGTCTGGTCTGCAACTGTTTCCAGCCAGCACAGCAGCAGCACAGAAACCTGGGCTCATGGAGAAGGCAGTGGTGCTGCAGGAAGCACATGTAACACAGAGACGCTGGGTATTGTGCTAGAGGTTCCTTGGCCAGTCATTTTAGGGATGTCCTCCCCAGAGGAAGAGTGCAGAGAATGGCTGGGACATAAACATGGGTGCAGGGCATTAATTTGGCTTTAGAGGTGTCCCGTCTGGACACCATCTCCAGACATCCCTGCCAACCCCTGTGATTCTGTGTATGAAAGATTAGGGAATGGGACAAAGTAGGCTGTTATCCTTTTGTTCCTGCCAGTGTTTCTGCTTGGGAATCAGCAAAGAGCTCAAAATGTTTAGGCTTGCTCCTCCACAGCCAGAAGTGCTCCTACAGGCGTGCTGTCCCAAGGAAGGTCGGGTTCAGTTCCAAACCCATAAGTATTTCAGAGGTCTTTTTCCAGCTCAACACTCTCCAAGAGGACATAAAGTGAAGTTCAAATCTTGGATGCCCAAGACTGAAACACTTTCAGAATCCAAAACAAATATGCTCAGACTACAAATGCTCATCTTATTATTATATAGGCTAGAGTTTATTATTATTATCAGTTATAATAGTATATAATATAGTAATTATGTAGTAGTTAGAGACCTCATATATAGTTAGAAATTATATAGGTTAGAGTTTCACACAGTGCAAACCTGATTGTACAGAACATGAGCTGAAGAGAATTTTGCTAGCTCTTGCCTATCTTTATAGTGACTATCTAAGGGAAAGCTACAGTGAAGTGACAAAGCAGAAATTATCCACTGTAGATTGAAACAGAAGTCTTGTTCACTGCAAGAGGGGGTGATTTGCTGATTTCCTACCTACTGTTTACATTACTGCAAGTGCAAGCCTTCAGGTCAGGAACCATCCCCTTTCTGTCTTGCCCAGTTTCCAGCTTAGGACACCTAAGCATTATTACATAAGCAAAATAATATTGCAGAAAATAAACTGTTATGAACAACAACAAAATATTAGTGCTTCAAAGTCTAATAGTATTTCCACTGGAGAAGGACTAAATAATTTTGTGTTCCTAGTACAGGTCAAAATAGTTCTGTGTTATGAGGACAAGTAGGAAGCCTCACGCAGCCATGCTTTCCCCTTATTTTTCTGCTAGTTACAGCCAGAGGTCCGCAGTGAAGCAAAACGTCATCCTCCTGCACACTGACAAGCTAGTTGTGAATTTCTGCACAACTAACACATTTCTGCTGTGGTGGTGCCTAGCAGCTCTGTTAGGAAACCAAACTTGGCACTGTAATAATAAAGTGACAGTCTCTAAGACTGCAGTTCTATTTTAAGCATATATGTATTATTGGTTTCTAACAACATTACACCAATCTGTAAATCTACAGATTGGGGGCATAAACACACTGTCAGAAACAGGGAAGCATGGCAAATGGGTTATGGACATAAGGAAACGATGACAATCTCCAGGGATGCTAGCCAAACCACAGATGTTTTTGTCAGTACTAGCATGTTTGTTTTGTTCAATCTGACTTAACTACAAACCCTGTATTAGAGCATCAATTATAACGAATCATCTTGATGTCTCATTCCAGTGCTCATACGTCCCAGACAAGGTGGAGAACGCTAAAGAAGTTAAAGCACGAATAGAAACAATCGCAAGCAATTTCAAAAAATACCAGACTTTCCCATGCTACTATGACCCAGGAGGAACGCAGACCAATGTCATTTTAAGCAGACTTTATCCCCCGAAAGGCCTCCTCTTTACTTTCCTTTGGCCTACACTCATGTTTACTGGTGGATGTCTGATTATTGTTCTGGTAAAAATTAGTCAGTATTTTTCTGTTCTTTCAGCCTGGCAGTAGAAAATAAA
Organism: Chionis minor; assembly: GCA_013398295.1. Classification (NCBI taxonomy): domain Eukaryota; kingdom Metazoa; phylum Chordata; class Aves; order Charadriiformes; family Chionidae; genus Chionis; species Chionis minor. Next base: position 477,596 of record VZSF01008493.1, on the reverse strand, counting down.
TATCTAGTACGGATTGTTGCAAGATATTAAAGTGCCTTTGTTTTGCCTGTCTTTATCTGCACTTTGTGACTTTTAATATACCAGGCGTCAATCCAAGGGCAGGCATTCCAGAAAACTGAATGGCACCCACTACGGATGGCAATTCACTACATCAGAACAAAATATAAAATTGATTCCCAGGAATGCTGAAAAATGCCTCATAAGAAACCAGACTTAGTTACTACCTATTGTTTCCTTGGGCTTTCTGAGGTACAGTTGCTTTACAGAGCTACAATTAAATTTCACCACTAAACTCTTGGCCCACATGTTAGACAGGGTCCTAATTTTCTGTTCTGGTTGAGACTAGTTGGTGCCAGGATCCATATACATCATTACTGGCAGACACACCCTACATGTACTTCATTACCAATACAGTATGTATTCCTGGCATACTGTTCTTATCTCTTTAGAAAATAAGTTTTTTATAGTACTAAGAGATAATTGTTATCATGGATCTCTTTGCTTTTGGGAAAGTAGAGGGGGAAGACCACCCAAAACCAACACACTCCCACAGACATTACCAAGCTCGTAGTCTAAACATCTAACACCAATTGTATATAATGAAATATGTGCATAAAGTATAGGGTGCAGTAAAGAAGCTTACATTAGAAGTAAGTTTTGCGTTTAACTCAAGTTTTAGCCTTGCTTTACTTTTTAAAAGGTGTACCACTCAAGGAAGGGTACCTGCCATCCATTTGCATAAGTTGTAAAAGTGTTAAGGAAAGGACGTCACAATTTTGAAAAAAAAATATATGATTATGTAGTAGAAAATATCCATGATGTCTTACTAAATACAGTAATCTAAGGCAACCACAGAAGTTTGCGTGCTTAGCACAAGGATATTTCACAAGAGCCATCTTTGTTTCCAGCACCAAGTCTCTTAGGAATGCTCTGATGCATGTATAAACATATTTTCTGTTCTCTGAAAAGAACTCTGTTTCTTTCAGTCAATTTTCAAATTGCTACTGGACTCAGGAGGAACACAAGATACTTCCTGCATGCTGTATGTGACTGGCACTTGTGGCACAACTAGTACAAGCTTTTTTATCATGCTGCTGCTGAACCACTTCGTAGCTATCATTCACAGGAAAATTTCAGGGCTTAGATACAAGTTTATATTCATTAAACTGTAGTGGAAAAGAGTTATTCTCATTAATGTGGTACAAGTCTCTATTATTTATTGTAAGAAAGAGGAAGGCTGAAATATTGACCCATTATGTACATTTTCCAGCGTAACTAATGGAACAGTGTCAGAATTTGCTTTTCATCATAATCAGCAAATCAAAATTAGACCAGGATAGTACAAAATAGCAGTTATTAGCATCAGCAACACTTATCCAACATGCAAAATGTAGACGCTTATCTATTAGAAACCTACAAAAGGAAAAATGACCTGCTCTAGTGCTTAAGAGTCCGACAGTATAAGGGGGAGGCTGTTAAGAAAAAAAAATAAAAAGGTCAAAAATGAATATAGGAGGAGAATTATTTCCACACGAAGGAGGAAAGTATTTACATCTTCATACAAGACATTCATGAAATGCATCTGAAGCTGTGTGTATATACGATTCTAATCTTTTCATTCAGGAAAGTGAAAGTGCAACTGACACAGGTACAGGCATTTTGGGTGACCAGAAGCCAAGGGATGGGGAGGGGAAGAGATCCTGTTTTGTTAGTTCACCAAAAGCTGAGGCAGAAATGTAGTAATCGGACAGGGAGGATACCTGTTAAAGCTAATGCACTGTACTGGTACCAAGGGAGGGGAACAAGCTAGCTGTAAATAGATAGAGGTTTCTTTAATAGGGTCTTTCAAAGCTTTACTCCAAATTTGGCTTTTCAGCAGTTTATGAAGATCCTCCAGTTTGCAAACAAGAACTTACTGCTGACTATTCTACACTCAATCCAGCAAATCAACAAACAGCCCTGCCACCTTGCTGCCCCCTCTCAGCTCAGCAGAGACAAATAAAAGTTGGATGTTGCTGTTCCTTCTAGCGGTAGCCCCTATTGCCCCACTCACTCCTGAGTCAGTAACTTGTCTCTGAGCTCATAACTCAGCATGAAGACCAGGAGCTCCTGCTTCCAACTGCCACCTTGGCTTCCTGAGACCACCCCTCTAAAGCCACATCTTCCTTACCTCCCTGCTCATAGTTACCCTGATAGCAGCAGGTGAAAATTTATTCAGAGAGCAAACAAGGTCTCCAGATTTACCTCTACCAAAATAAAGCAAGTCAATTGTTACATGAAAATAGTTATTTCCCTCCAACATGTACACAATGCAAGTACATGAAGAAAAACCTTACACAAATTTTGTTCTCCAAGAAAGTAACATTTCCTACTTGAGCGAGAAATATTCCAAGTGAAAACAGCTGGTGCAGGAGAAAAAACACACACAATTTAGGAAACTGCATTGTTTTGAACTCTCGCCAAACTCAGCTTCCTCTTTTGCCCAAATGAAATAGGGGGTTTAAATGCAGAAAGCCAAATATCCTAATGTAAAAAACAAAGCACACAAAATGCATAGGCACCACAGAAGTCTGTTCTTGTTTTTAAAGAATGCTTTGCCCATGTATATAGTGCTAGTAACTTTTAACATGCAACTTTCTCAGGAATGTAGAAGTCATAGATATTGTTTCTCAAAGTCAAAACTGTTTTAACAGTGTGCCAGGTTTCTGAATTACTCTTGAGCTTTTATAAACATTTTTCTATTCTTTTTTGATCTGCAAAGGTTGTAATTCACTAGAGAGTGAAGTTTTAATAACACTCTCTAAGCTTCTTGTAGTAGCACACAAGGAAGCTATCTAGCCTTTAGGATTTTTGTTTGGTTGTTTGGGCTTTTTTAAAAAATATTATTGGATTATAGCATTAAGTCTACAACAAATTCAATAAATAAAATGGTATTTTTCTGAGATCGAGCAAAACACTTCCTATGAGAAGTGCTTCAATACGAGCAGTGACCACTGCAGTGACAGATGTATACAACTCACTTTCTCAAGGCAGAGTAGATGATCAAGGTATATATTGCAGCATTAAAACTCCTGCCAAGGGAAGACAAGTGGCAGTACAAGCGGAGATGAAATTCATACTTGAAATCTATTTGACTGCACATAGCTTTCACCAGCATTGATACCACAGTATCATTGATACCACATTGACCACAGTAATAGTGCTTGAGTCAACTGGAACATGCAAGGAACACAGGAAGAATGGGGATAGATTTAAGTCCCCATGAATACTTCAGTTGTGCAGGCCCTTTATATGTCTAAATGAATAACATCGTTTTGCTGAAACTATTCAAAGTCTTATTTTTCAAGTGCTGGGCACAGACTCTTAGGAGTGGTTTATCTTTATGCCAAATAAGGCTTGGATGTGGTGATTCTACTGTTGGAAGACGGAAAAGAACAAAAGCTCTGGCACTATTCTTGAGGGAACTAGTATTCTCCTAGGCAAAAATATCCCCAAAGCAAACCCAATTATAAAATGAAGCTTATCCCATAAATAGCGAGCTCTTTTTCTGGATGAGGTAGATTCAGTTTTTCAGCAGCTTTTAATAAGACCACCTTTCTCCAACTTTGATGAGGTAGCAACAGTGGCAGTTTGAGAGGAACCTCTGGGACAGTGACTTGCTAAAAAGCCACCTGTTAGTCACCAGCATGTTCTTAATGTACATAAACAATAGCAGGTACCTTCTGGCTACCTCTGACAATTTTGATTTAAGCATCCTGCTAACTGCTGCTATTTTTATTACCTGATCCTCAAAGCAGCAACAAGGCAGTTAACAGAGAAGGCTCTGGTTCCCCAAAGATTCCTCAGTTATTGCATAAGCCCACTGCACTAGACAATAAAATACCTTCCAACTGAGTAACTAGTACTTTGTTCTGTGCTTTTGGTTTTTTGGTAGGGTTGGTTTGTTTGAGGGGTTTTTTTGGGTTTTGTTTTGGTTTTGTTGTTGTTTTGGGTTTTGGTTTTGTTTTTTTAATAAGAAAATGAGGCAAAACTTCGCAAAACCCATTCTAGGTCTCTACACTATTCATCATTCACAAGCCATACAAAAAAAATGTAGATATTTCTCTTTTGCCAATTCCCATAACAAAAAAACCCCTCACCCACACATTTAGGGTTAACTGGATGACTCCGAATCTACAAGCTGGCTTGAAGTTAGAAAAGATTTTAATATAGGAAAAAGTAATTTTAAGTGTGGAATGGAAGCAGTTATGCAGTTATCGTTTGTTCACAATAAAAAGGGTCGGTGGCTGGCACAAAGAGCATAGGCCGGCCATACAAAACCCATGCAAAATACAAGTTTGATTTATAAGCTCATAGCTGTTCTCGGTCAGAAGGCAAAATTCGTAGTCATCTCAGAAGTTCCTCAGAAGCTCAAGAGCACAAAGAACATCAGAGAATCTGCAGAACAAACTGCAGTTTTCTTTTCCCCCCCTAAAGTATTTGTAAACAGTAAAAATGTTAAGAATCATGTAGGGGCATTTTGTTTAGTTCTCCTGGAACAAGGTTTCTTTTATTGTGCTGCTGTTAAGACTTAAGTGCCAGCTTTGATGCATATAAGTTATATTGGGGAGTTGGAATATTAGATTTTTTTCTCTTTGTTGACCCCAATTCTCCACTCTCTCAAGAGCATTAACAGAAAGGAAAAAGATAGCAAAGATGAAATAGAGGTGAGTATAATCAACCTCCACATAAAGTAGTCAGTGAAATACAGATTAAAGAAAGTATCTATTTATTATTACACTCCACTAGGAGAAATAGCAATGAAAGAAAAAAAATCTTGTCAAAGTTGAAGGACAAGCTGTTCTTTCAAAGCTTCCTAAAAATATCTATATGGCTTTAAATAAATACAAGTAGTCTCATTACACCCTGCACTTCTCTCTTTAGAAGTGTCATATGACATTTGCACAGAAATTAAGCTGTCGTATGGGTAAAAACACTCACATGCTGCCATACCCAAACCAGCACAGGTATGTTCCCTTTTTTCTTTGATCACATACCTCTATCTATAATAAATCCAAAAAATCTGGTGTTGTCTGCTAGATACGCATTACTGTAATTGCCTTATCTAGGAAAACCAACTTTTTAAAGATGTACTTCCTGCTTCTTGCCTCTTATAATTCCAGGCAGCTTTTCAGAAAGTCTAAACACGCTGAATAAGTTCTGCATTCAACACCAAAAGCAAGTAAGGAGAGCACCTGAAAATACTTCAACTTTAGCAAAAAGAAAACACACGACTGATATTACAGATGGGGGTAGGGAAGAGAATTGTTTTAAGGCTCCATCTCTTCAGTAAAGTTTGTACCACACTTGGAACACGACGACCTGAGTGAAGCAATTATAGGCTGTTTAGTCCAATCAAACTGAAGGCCATTCTTATATAAACTCTTTGAATAGTCTTTAAATAATTTAATTTGTATGCTTTAAAGTCTAATAAGACAGTATAATCTATTAAAGAATTGTCTCCAAAGAAAGCTCAAAGGACAGAGGTTGAGCAAAAGAATCATGTTTGATGTACCTGTTGGTTTATAGTTTGCTAAAGCACTGCATAATTTTCTCTCTGGAACATTTCAAAACATTTGGACATGCTTATTGGTAAAGTAAATAAATAAATAGATCTTAACTTCTTTTTGGATACTACTCTTAATAATCACAACAGGGCTGTCAGCCTCAGCAGCTGGAAACCATAGGACCAGACTTTACACCGAGTCTACAGTAAACAATTATCACCTCTTCGCTCGTGAAATAGTTGCAATGAACAAATGCCCCCAATTATTCTTATGCTAAATAGACTGACAGAGAGGTGATGATGGCACAGGCCTCAAAATTGAATTACCCGCTGATTTGTGGGGAAGAAATCCCCACAACCATGGCTGAATCTTGTCTACTCAGAATAATGCGAAGACTGTCCCTACTGAAGCCTATAAAATACATAGCTTGGATGAAACACATAGGCACTGCGGGTAAATGAATTATCTGGCCTGTCTAGAGTTTTGGCACCACAGTTTTTGCCCTTACTGCCCTTACTTTTTTTTTTTTTAAAGACTATAATAAATTTGTTACATAGAGGCACTGTTGTGTGAGTGTTTGCTGCCGTTACTCAAACATACTGTCGCATTTTTTTCTATGATCCTGAAGCCAGTAACAGGAATAGGGGAACCAACATCCTTTTATCCATATCTGCCAATGGTTGGAAAACCAGGGAGTTGACAACTGCAAAACCTAGATGTCTGGCTAACCAAGGGAGACATGAACTCCTCAAGGTGAAGGAATTTAGGCAATTCGCTGCTGACACAGAGATCACAGCAACAGCTGATCAAGATTCCTCTTTCTCCAGATTCGACCCTATTGCATCAAACTTTTTTCCTTGGACTTGACATGAAAGAATAACTCACCCTTTACAGGAATACTTGCATGGTTATTTTGGGGGGAGGGGGTTTTTTTGTTTGTTTTGTTGTGTTTTTTAAGCCTTCAACAAATGCATATTTATCAGACAGACTATGACAATAGAAATAAACACTGTATGAGAAATTCTGTATCAAGCAATTCATTCATAAAGCTATGCTTTGATAGAAGCTTTAAAATAGCTTATAAAACTTTTAGTCTGCCTTTCCACAGATAAAAATTTGAAGTCTCCATTGTTCCTTTTATAGCTACTGATGTTCCCCTCTATAACCACTGAAATGGTTCTTCATGCCTCACTAGTGGACAGGAAATAATTCATTGCCTTCTCAACTGCTTTCAGTACGGCTATGAAATAGCACTAATGAATAGAACTTTAAGTTGTTAAAATATGGTACAATCAGTCATATTACCTGAACTTGAATAACGTATCATTTATTCCTCGGAAGTAGCACATTAAAGAGAAGATTCAACACACTATTGTGACTCAACACACCAGCACTATATATTCAAATACACTGGCACACCTTAAGAAAAGAATTTAGGTCCTTTATGGTCAGGTAAAAGCACTGTCTGTTGTTTGATTCTTACCTAAAGAGCTCCATATGAACAAATAATTTAGACTGGAAGAATAAAGTTGACCTGGCAGGACTGAGGTTATGGACCTGTGCTGTTGTGCCCTGCCTGCATCCATAAAGCATTCTCAAATTCCCAATATTCTTGCAGTGTACTTTGGGGCAGATTAGCTGGCCTGAGAACAAGACAAAATTGCTCAGCCAACTGTAATGGTTCCTGGCAGCTTTTGTTCTGTAAAGTTGTAACAGTGCTGCACTCAGGAGCCTTTTCCAGAGAAGCAGAACACACTGCCAACATCCCTCAAGTAAACTCTCAGTGCAAGCTTAGGAACAGATTTATATGAGGTGTCTTTATTCCCCCAAAATTGCCACCCTAAGGGGCACTTGACCATTTTCTGAATGAGTATAGTTCTTTAAGTGTATTCTACTGTCTGTGCTTTAAGCACAGGACCTCTTGGCTTTGGTCTTACTCTAGCAATGTGTATTAGAAGATTGGGTCTGACATTGGAGATGAGGAAAGATAAGCAAAACTTAGAGTAAAACTTAGAGCAAAAAGAGTTTTTGACTCAGATGTGAGCCACATATGTAAGCTGCTCAATACTGTGGCTCAGCCTGCAGCGTTCCGAGCTACCAGCTCAGGAAAAGCCATCCCTTTTACAACACAGTCAACCCTGCTGTTACTGCTGATTTCAGCAGAAGCATCAAGTTATTTAATTGACTCACAGGTGACTCGTTGACTTAGTGGCAGCTTCAGGCCAGGGCTGCTGAGGGACACTTCATTTTTACCATACATCAAGGTGGCACTGGGTACAGATGATCAAATTCCAGTCTTTGCCACATCTACCTCCCAGAAGCCACATACTAAATTGGGTTCAGAAAACCAGAAAACTGTTTGGTCTTTTTAATAGCTAAAACCTCACTTGCTTTTCAATGGCCTTTAAAAATGCCCTATGAAACTAGCAATAGAGAAACCTGCAAATAGAAGGGAGATTACAGGGAAGAGATACAGATTACAGTGAACTGGTGAGGCAGACCAAAGCTGAGAACAGGATTTAAGGCAATGGAGTCAAGAAACTGTTGGGATAATATCACACTATTAGTCTCATAAATGAGACTTAATGTAAGAGGATAAAAACCAAATGCCTCACCAGTAGATATTTCCATGGCATAAATGAATTAATGTAGAGTTAACAACATGCTTGAGTTATGGGCTCTGTTGAAATGCCAAAACATTATGAATTTGTTTCAGAGTGACAGTTATCAAGTTTGCTTTGCTATTAAAAAATTCTGAATATTTCAGTTACTGCCAAAGAATAGCCAAAATGCATTTAATGTCAGCAACCATGCAGCACCTGCATAACAAACCTGTTTTGTTGGGTTTTTTTTCCATTCATTCTCTACACAACACTGCACCTAAAAGCCAGCTGCCTTCAAACCATAAAAATATATTGCCTGGAATAAAAGAGCACACGAGCACTGTGGAGGTTCTGGAAATCTTTGAGAGAAACCCAAGAACCATAGTCCTGACCATAAAGGTCAACTAACGCCTTCACCAACACACTCCAGTCTCAGAAATGTGCATTTTCCTGGATCACAAGAACCACTGCACAGATCTGTCAAAATGAAGGACCCCAAATAAAAGAAGAGCCTTTAAAAAAAGACAGCAAAAAACCTTAGCTGACCAAAAATAGGCCCCTACTCTTGGTATTTGTACATGAGTGTTTTGGGAATGGACAAGTTAGGAGAGTTTAAAGCAAGTTGNGGGGTGGAGTAGAAGAAAAAAAATGTATCTTGCTGACAAGGCGAGTCATAGAAACATATATATCTTGTCATATAATAGACATTTACAGTCACATGCTGTGAAAGAAATCAACAAGCCACCAAGACGACTGACACAGCCGCGGCCTGCTCGTTGAGTGAGCCACATCTGATGGCAGGCTGTGGGCTGCGTACCCAATGCATAAGAGAATAGAAATTCCAGATTACACTGTGTAAACATGTGATTGTCAGCATGGGATGTTTACCAATTGAATCACAGTCCCCAGCCACTTAAAAAAATTCCGAAAAAATGAGGAGCTCCTGTAGTCTCACAGACTCTTTAAAAGTTCAATGAATGGATCAATACAGGAAGTCTGATACCCAGCGGGTTCTTCACAGGAAAGCAGGATTTTTTAAAAGTGGTGAATAAAAACCTACAGTAGCTGCTTTGCAACAAGATTAACGATATGCTTGTTCCATTAATTTATATTCTGAAAATCAGCACTGTTTAGGTTCATGTTTGCACAGAATTTATCTACATGGAAATGCAGCAAATCACCTGTTCAGCTGACATTTAAAGTCTCTCAGATGCTGTTGAGAGCAAGTGTTTTATACAGCTTTAAAATACCAAGAGTACCAAGGAAGGTAGTATAAATAAAGAATGAAATTTAAAGACTCAAACTGATGACTTCATCATCGCAAACCATAGCAGTGTACAGGAATATGCTTATGCATATTAAGATTAGAAAAATTATTTCTCATGGGATAAAAATGAATTCAAAACAAGAAGAATCAACAGATAAAGCATAATTCTGTTGCCCCCATCTTCTCAACTCAATCTAATTCCATGTCAAAAGCAGACACTGGCACCTGATTGCAGGAGTCAAAAATATGGATTCAGAAATTAAAACTTTATCTGACTGACAAAGAATGAAGGTACAAATCTCAGCTGTAAGAATTAATACGTGCTTTTTTTCAGCATTCAAGAGCTAAGTGTCTAAAAGACACGCAGTTAATTCCATGAGACCATTCCCATGTGTCTCCCTGTGGTTGAAAGAAACAATCCCATACAGGAGACTAGTAGCATTTAGCAGTCTACACCTCTTTTGTATTTCCTCATAGCTGGAGATGCAAGCAAAACTGGTGTCCGTCTAAGCTGTTACTCCAAAGCAGTTGTGCTTTCTCCCAAGTCCTACCCGTGGGGCACTATATCGTAGCGCTATCTGGAAGAAAGTTTGCAGCAGAATGAGTACAGCTCAAAAACAGAACAAGATACTTACTTTTCCAGAAGAGGCACAGTTTAGGGGGAAAAAACAGCAACAAAACAAATGCAAAACCAAACAACAAGAGGAAAAAAACCAAACAAGCAAACAACCAGTTCCAGCAAAACCCAAAGGTACCAAAACCATAAACCTCACCAGATGTTCCACATAATCACTGACAAGGTGGGGGCAAGGAAAGGTTAGGAAAAGGATGAAAAATATGAGAGTACAATCAAATAGTTTGGGTTGGAAGGGACCTTTAGAGATCATCTAGTCCAACCCCCCTGCAATGAGCAGGGACATCTTCAACTAGATGAAGTTGCTCAGAGCCCCGTCCAGCCTGAGCTTGAGTGTTTCCAGGGATGGGGCATCCCCCACTTCTCTGGGCAACCTGGGCCAATGTTTCACCATCCTCATCATAAAAACTTTCTTCCTTATATCTAGTCTAGATCTACCCTGTTTCTTTGACCTTCCTTTTCTGGCTGACATACCCGTAGAAGCTATTATTATTATTATTGTTTTCATCCCTTGCCAAGTTCAGCTCCAGCTGCGCCTTGGCCTTGCTGACTTCATCCCTACACAACCAGGCAGCGTCCCTATAGTCTTACCAGGATACCCGTCCCTGCTTCCACTCCCTGGGCATTTCCTTCTTGCCCTTTAGTTTGACCAGCAGATCTCAACTCAGACATGTCAGTTTTTTGCCTTCCTTTCCCGATTTCTTGCACCTGGGGACTGAGAATTCTTGCCANCTTCCTTTTCTGGCTGACATACCCGTAGAAGCTATTATTATTATTATTGTTTTCATCCCTTGCCAAGTTCAGCTCCAGCTGCGCCTTGGCCTTTCTGACTTCATCCCTACACAACCAGGCAGCGTCCCTATAGTCTTACCAGGATACCCGTCCCTGCTTCCACTCCCTGGGCATTTCCTTCTTGCCCTTTAGTTTGACCAGCAGATCTCAACTCAGACATGTCAGTTTTTTGCCTTCCTTTCCCGATTTCTTGCACCTGGGGACTGAGAATTCTTGCCATCTATGGAAAGCATCCTTAAAGATCTGCCAGCTCTGTTGTTCTCCCTTGTCCCTAGGAGCACTTTCCCCAGAGGGTTCTATTGAGTAACTCCTTGAACAGCTGGAGTTTTGCTTTCCTAAAATTCAGGGTCCTGATTTTACTCTTCACCTGACCCCATAACCCTCAGGACTGTGAACTCCCCCAGTGCATAATGACTGCAGCTCAGGCTGAGTGAAGTTATCCCTAGTAAACTATTCAGATAAAAGCACTTTGGAAAGTGAGTTATAAGAGCTCACGCATCACTAACAGAAGGAAAGACAATCTCTAACCTCCCTCCTGAAATACTACTGATTTTTATATGATACTAAATATTAATACACATTCTATGAACTTGTACAGACCTGTCATGCTCCTAATCCCAATTTTTGTCAATTTACCTCACCAACTATAAAAACAGGGTCCCCAGCGGCAAAAACCCAACTGGAGCAGATCATCAGATTCAGCTGATAGTAGAGCATATTTGAACGGATTTTTTTGAATGCATTTTTAAAAGCAATTTCAACTGTGTGATATTTCATCAGGTACCATAGTTTCAAATAAAAAAATGAATAAAGCAACCCTGCATCCACTGCTTCCAACATTCCCACTAGAAAAATTTTGCTAATGAAAGCATAAGGGTGGGTGTGGGGGGGGTGGGGTGTTTGTTTTATTGTGGGTTTTTGCATGTTTGATTTTTTTAAAAAAAAGCTAACTAGCATAGGGAGTGTGGTGTTTTGGGTGGGCAGAGAATGGTGAAGAGGAAATAATTTCAAAATTGGCTCATCTCTCAAACAGTTGGGCTATTTCCCATAATTTATTCTATTATCTTTCTGTTCAGGGAAGTTAGGCTGATTGGCCTATACATTCTCTTTTCCCCACACCATGCTACAGATACAGTAATTGTTCTTCCCAAATTTCCCCCATTCTCAGAAATAAGTTTCAACAGCTAAAATATTGCACAGATTTAGCCCTCAATAGTGATTTTCATCAGGCACTATTAATTCAATCATGTCTGATTTATCTAAATATTTTTTAGCCATTGTTCCCAACTGCATTACTCTTTCCTTGTGGTAATCAATTGTGTGAGGCAACAAGTCACACAAACTGTTTTTTGAAGGCTAAAGGAAAAATCAGCCATTACTTCAGCCCTGAGCCACTCAGCACTCATGATCTTTTTCTGTTGTCTTTCTCATTTCCAGTGTATTTTTAGAATCTTTTATTGCCATTTCTTAAGTCCGTTGCCAGTTGTAATAACTCATTTTGCACCTTGGCCTTTCTGATCTTATCTCAACATGCTTCCACTATTTCATCTGTATTAGTCTCTTACGGTGCTTATCTTCCCATACAATCAGGATCATTGCCTGCCCTTTCCAGCAGTGACCAGCTTTCTTAATATTATCTTCCCAGAAGACTACCTATCAGCTTCACAAGTCTGCTGAAATCTCATTTTTGAAGCCTGTTATTCTCATACTGCTACTACTCTCCTTTCTTCATGTAGGACTGTGAACACTGTCATTTAACAAATGCCTTCACCTAATGCTGCCACCCTCCCTCATTCCTAAAATTATGCAGTTCTGAACAAAGAAAAATGGTAACAATTTGTTTATTAGCAAATTCTTTAACTTTACCTGTATCTAGTATTATCCATTGTACCATAATATTAAATCTACTGCCTGACTGATATAAAGAGCTGTTTATGGCCAGTAAAAATACTGATGCTTGTTGAAGACAAAACAGAAATATCAAAATAAAGCACATATTTCAAAGAGATCAAAGAGATCTACAGACACTGCAGTCTGGCAAAATAAACCCACAAACTGATGTTTAGCAATCTTTTTGGTTTCATAGTGAGGGGGAAAAAAAAAAAAAAGGCAACAGCCTGTTCAACTGATGACACGGAACTACTCTCCCGACTGATCCAAGAACCTCAAGACCCAGCTAGCGTGCAAGTAAGGCTGAAATTTCTGTCTCTTATCTGTTCCCATAGTAATACATGCAATATTTACTGTTTGAATATGGTAGAACAGCGTTTGAGAATTGCCAGTAGCAAACTTTCAATGTAACAGCATATTTACACAGAATACAGTCCACACACATACCCCTTTCCAGTCCCTCTGCACCTCTCCTCAACTTCAAACAATAAGGAAAAAGAACAATACTTTTGGCAGAAGTTACAAGTGGACAGTAAGACACATTTGGTTTAAGTAATATTAATTTGCTCTCCAGTTCCATTAAAACTATGAACACAGTTGAAGAGATAAGCAGAACTAATGCTGAGTTTTCATAAGAGATTGGAGAGCATAGCCTGTATTTCAATACGTCTTTTTAATCATGAAAATAGTGAGATTTTTCTTTTCTGTTTACATGCAGCTTTGGCAGTAACAAATGGGACTCTCGCCTCCCCTAAGCAGGCGGGACTGGGGCTATCTATTTTTTGCACTTATTTTCTTCTTTCTGCTCAAATTTATCTTTCTCTTTTGTGGGGTTCACTTTTGCACCAATTTCTTGTTCTGTTCTCCACATTTTCTCACTTCAATGACTTCCCTCCTGCACAATTCATTTCATAAGGAGATTCAGGCTATAAACTCCAAAGGAAGATGTGTACAACACCATTCAACTATACGCAAAGAAAATAGCTGAACAAAGGGTGTGCACAAAAGAAAAACTGCAATGAGAGAAGTTTGTATTTCACATGACCATTCTTTGGGGAACTTGGTAGACATTTATCATTTAACACTTGAAAATTATACCAAGTCTACTCCAGTTTTGTGTCTCTGATATTTTATTTTTCATTAAAAAAGACTTTAGATTACAGCAAATAAGTCTGACTTGAAAAATATTAAGGAGTTCAAGTAATAGTTAGAAAACTCCTATTGCATTGAATTCAGAGGATAAGTTTACATTTTTATAGCTTTTAACGACATAATTACTATTAAAAAAAAAAAGACCCACCTCACTTCAATTCATTTTTGAATATAGCACTAGAGAATCCCAGTGAAACACTCCTCTAACACCTTACTCAACAGGAAGAGGAGTTAACCGCGTGCATCAGGCACAAGCAACGCAGCCTCCTAGCATATTATTAGCATTATTTTTCTTTTGTAACTCAGGTCATTTCCCCTCGCTCTCTCTCCCCCAAAAGAGAAAGCCAACTACTGTATGATGTATGACGAGACTAATCAACCCAACCAATTAAAATGCCCTTTTCACTGAGGCAAACCTTGACGCCTGTCATTAATCATGACTATTTCCACATTAAATCTCAACTTCCATTTCTAATCTTTTCTGCATTACTGCTGCAGTATCATTTGAAACATGATATTGCTGCGTGGGTTTAAATTTTTAGTGTAATACATCTTCTGATAGGCATTTATAGAAAAAGATCACTGAAACAAAAAATCTCGTATGCAATACTGTTTAGGGAAAGAGCCAATACGCAACATAAAAAAATAAACAAAACACGCCCCAAACTTTGCTTTTCTAAGCAAACATTTGACATACAACCTTTTTCCTCCATAATACAAGGCATAATATTTCTGTTTTCTATTTTTACATCCCATAAAACTCTCAGGTATACTACATCCCACTAGTCCTCTGCTCAAGAAATCAAAGCTACTGTGAGAACAATCTACCACTTTAACATTCTGAAACTTGTATTTTCTTAAACACTGTCAGACAATTATTGCTTGATCATACGGTGCTCTTGGGAATCAAGAGATCTTGGCCTCAGAGTTAAACTCCTATCTAATCCTAGGAAAGGAGTCAAGGAGGGCACTAACTCTTGGTCAGGCTGCTGAATCACCCCCAGCTCTGAAACAATCCTTAAAACGCTCGAGTATGTCAATACGTTTAAAGTTACCTGTCCCAAAATACCTAAAAGCCCAATCACTGGAGTACTCTAATGGCTGAGACAGTGTTACAGCTGATTTGATGTAACAATTTCTCCTGACGGGTCAGGCACATCTCTCCCCTCTTCCTACGTGCACAATGTTCCCTTTGATCCAGACGCTAGGCACTGGGACCTGGCTCACAGAAGAGAGACATTTTCCTTACGAGGTTAGTTTTAGGCCAATCTAGCTCTTAATTTAATAGAAGGGTCTTGTGGCGCGTTCAGACTTAACACAAGTGAAAGATTAGCTTTCAGCATGGACTTTAAACACCCACTGCCATTAAAAAAACAGTTAATATTTTCTACAGAAGTCTGGGGAAATCTGCATTCACACAGAACCTCACCTCTCGCCCTAAGGTAAGTTAATTAGTGAAGTAAGGACCTGCTGATCTCTCCTTCCCAATATGTACATATTGCCAAAAACTCAATTAGTTTAAATTAGCAGAAGACATTATTTATTGTTAATCAAATAGATGGCTAAGAAAAGGCAATCAGTCAAGGCCTGTGGAAGTCTGGAGCAAAGATTTCATTCAGACATTTAGTTAACTCCCTTCACCAAAGGCTATACCCAAGCAGAACATTATCTGTTAGATAAACACTCAATGCCTTACAAAGCCCAGTAATAAAAATGCAGTCATTAGCCTTCATTTCTCAAATCGGCTCTTGCTGGCCAGTATCTTGGCACAATTTACTTCTTAATTCATTCTGAAAAGCAGCATGTAATAAGCCACCCTGACATGTATTTATTGGGTGCTCTTCATAGAACAAGTGCTGTTAAATTGCTTTCTACGCACCAAACTTTCCACCATGGGTATTTTCAGACTGCAAATTTGAAAGTCCTTCAAGCTCTAAAAACCTCAAAGTCTGTACAGCATATATTAAGTGGACATTGCATTGTCTTACAGTGATAGAAGGTAAACTTTGGTAGAAAGATAATTGCTGTGAACAAGAGTATAGGGCATGTATTCTGACAGAATTTTAAGCTTTTTTAAAACAGAAGCATTTGGAAATAGGGCTTTTTAAAAATTATGAAGAATATAAATAATTGCATATAGCACTGAATAAAAAAGTGTGTTAAGAAGCGATTTCTTTGCCCGATATGACCTGCAGTATTTGCGATTTGCATAATAGGAAAATAACAGCATTTTTATATAGAACACCACATCCTCCTTTTTGCACTTACTGGACAGTGCAGGAATAGCAATGAGCATCCCGACAAGCACAGCTGCATCCTGCCCAAAAGTCAGGTCTGGAACAACAGTTCTTTCACCTCGATCATTCAGGGATTCAGTCAGAGACGCATCAAGTACTAGCCACTGATAAAGAAATAATTTTTAAAAAAAAAAGTTTCCTGTGAAAGGGCAGATCCTTAATACCTTAAACTGTAAGCTAAACCTTAAAAAAGTCCTAGTCAGTGGTTGGG
This sequence comes from Chionis minor, assembly GCA_013398295.1. NCBI lineage: Eukaryota > Metazoa > Chordata > Aves > Charadriiformes > Chionidae > Chionis > Chionis minor. Next base: position 461,204 of record VZSF01008493.1, on the reverse strand, counting down.
ATATTGAGAAAGAAGTATAGTTCTCCTCCCTTCCCTCTCCTGTTAGATGTATGTTAGAGCATGTTAGAGTAAAGCCAGGCAATAGGCACACTAACACCTGCCAAGCACTGCAGCTGCCGGGCCATGAGAAAAGCAGGGCCTTTTAACAACAAGCAGTGCTGAGTGTAACTTTGCCAGTAACACTGTCCTCCCAGTACCTCCCAGCAGGCACAACTACATAGGTTTGCACTAAAATCACTGACAATACTAGGGTGGTGTTTACAAGAGATTTGCATTTATGACATTTCATTTTGAATGAGCGAGGACAGTACACTCTAAAAGTTCATTTTCAAGCTGAATAAATTTGATGAAGTGTCATTAACTTTTTGTTCCTTCATTTCATTAGCTGTTCAAATCTTCCTGTTGTAACAGCCTAGGAACCCCATACAGAGACCAAGAGGTCCCCCATTGGAAATATTAGCATAACAAGTTGGGGTTTTTTCTCCCTTTGTTTCACCACAAAGTGACTTTTCATACAGAGCTCAAATGTTGAAAGTTCTTTTATCGCTTGAACAATCTGCTCAGAATTATGCCTCTGTTCAAGGATGTGACTGACAGAGGATGCCAGAGGTCTTGAAGACCAGCACACTGCTTTTCCACAGTCTCCAGAGACTGCAGGCATGAACTTCCAGTGCAGCAGTTTGAAAGGGCATCATTACCTGATCAAACCAATTCAAATGTTACTTTGATCTGAAAATGGAATCGTGCTGCAGCCGATACGCACATACCTGGAATGACAGATCTCAAGGAGGATCACAGCTACACCACAGTCAGCAGATTTTAGCCCAAAATACCTGTATAGCAACTATGTGACTCCACTAAGCCTGCTACATATTTCTTCATTCATTTTGCACTTGTAATGGAGTGACTTCAACAATTAAGCTGCTTCAGATGTGCAGTTAATATTAAATAGTCTGGCTGTTTGCAGTCTTTGTATTTTTCTTATTTTTTAAATACATTTTTGAGCTGACTCAAATCTAAATGCAGTCTTGCATGAAGGCTTATCAGTAGTATTTGTGACGTGCTCTTAAAAACTTTCAATTCGTAAACAAATTTCTGAATTACAGTGGAAACAAACATAGCATCATCATCTGTGATGGATAAAGTCATTACAGTATTTCACACATTTAAAGGAAGAATTTTTTTTTAAAAAAAAAGAGCGCCTTCTTTCCCTTCTCAACCTTAGTAAATTATGAAAGATATCCTTATTTCTATTATTCTATTACTGTCACTATAACATTTTGTCTTTAAATACAGATTATGCTCAACTCAAACAAGAAGAAAGACTTCATGGGAAGAAATCATCAGGGAAATTGGCTGAAGTTTTAATTCATTCAAAATCTGTTAGGTGAGAGAACAGCACTGAAGCAGGAATTTCCATGTAAACCACTTGTAGACCTGACTAAAAAAAAAAAAACCAAAAAAACACACCAACAAAGAAAAAAAAAAGGACTTGATAATATGTAAACATGGTGCTTGTTCATGGACTAATGAAAACACATGAAGGGACAAAACAAAACTGCAAAGCAAAACTGTAAAGTAGTTAACTATGAAACCAGAGCTTTAAAAGGACTGTTACTGGAATCAGGTGAGAGACAGCACCGAGTTCTCCTTCAATGCCAAATCAATTTCTCCCTCTCAAACTACAACTTGCGGGGTGAAGCTTCCTCCTAAATGAACAGAGTAAGTTTGCTGAGCAGATACATCTCTTGGCTGTCTAACCACCCACCCAAGAGCCAGGCTGTGCTCCTCTACCCTGCATGGCTCCAATGAGAGCAGCCTAGGGCAGGTGGGAAACCGTGGTCACTCAGCTTCCACATCTCTTCCTTAACTGATGTAAGAGAAGCTGGTTCTTAATGTACAAACAAATTAAAAACAATCAATACTCATTACAATTAAGCATTGTGTCTTCCCTGCCAAGTGGCATGAGATAGGTTTTCCTATAAAGCCTTCTTAACAAATGAATTCTGTGCAGAGGCACAGTAGCGCCAACACAAAATCATTAGAAGAAATGTCTCCAGTAGACAGTTTTCTTGGCTTTCTCACATTATGTTACTGGAAATTCAACAAGAAGCAAGGGCAAAAATTAATGAACTAATGAATTTAGAAAAAAAAACCCCAGACACACAGAAGTTTAAGTTACAGGTAAGAGATGAGGCTATGCTATTTCAAACTCAAGAATGGAGAATAACAAGGAAGTTAAATTATTCTTCATGCTTTACCTGGAAGATAGCAACCAAGACAATTTTGTACACAGAGGACCTGAAACTGAGCATAAATTTAATCTGTTCTTTAGTCACGATAGGGTCTTCTCCATTAAGATGTATGCACTAGCCCCTAAATTATTTCATTTCCATAGCCTCCTCCTTCAACATCTCAAAACTGAAATACACATTACATAATTCTAAGAGCGTGAACATCTCACATAATTGTAACTGATATTGAAAATTAAAAACTTTATACTGTGCAAGCTGAAAAACTCTGAGGATGAGGCAGTATTTTCAGTGTGAACACTGCAGCAAACAAGGGAGAAAAAGCATAACAATTTGTGATGATTCCCTTGAAACCAGGACCAAAGAAAGAAAAAAAGCTCCTTTTTGAGATTCTATCCCATGCTGTTGCTGCTGTCATCAGAAAAAATTTCCAACTTCAACTCCTACACAGCAAACAGAATGGAGAAGTCTCCATTACTCTGCTTCCATGCACAGAATCCAGCTGATTTAAGGTGATTTTTCTTTTTTTTTTTTTAATGCAAAGGACTGGAAACAACTCCAATTGTTGGTCTATAGAAACTGCATTCCCCTCCTGAACATGGAGCTACAAACTTGTTTCCAAAGGATAAATGTCTTACCTAAAAGCCACTTCACACAATTTTATTTGGCCTGTGCAGGTTTGGGGTTATTTTGTGTTGATTTTGTTCTTATTATTCAATACACACATAAGGGAGCCCTTTGATCTCTGTAATACTTTGTTTAATATTAGTGTAACACTAGAGCAGGGAAAATAAACACATTAGTAAAGTTGCACCATGACAACTGCTTGCATAGAACATTTCTTTGCCTGGCTCCTCCGTCCCTTTTCAAGTTTACAGTCCTTCCTCCTCCTTGGTCCCTTATGCAACTTCATTTTTTACTTTCTAATACTGCAATGTCATTACAGTGTACTCCATCATTTAGAGCCCATATGACTTCCACTTCGGTTGGCTGGTATACCTATCCCAGTTTACATACAGTTCCAGCGGAGGCAGGAGTGGAAATCAGAAAGATTGCCAGCAAGTGCATTTGTAGCCCTGGTAATCTGCATCCTAGCAAGTATTATAACTGTGCTACATTATGAAATGAAAGAAGCAATTCAGATGTTTGTGAATCAGTAGCCTGTTGATAACTTTATCAGTATTAGAAGCAAAAAGCAGTGAGACTGCCAAGAGACATTGCTGTGGGTAATTGGAAAATAAGAGTCCCTTGCAATACAGGGCTGACAGAGAAAAAGGCTTAGCAAATGCCAACAGCAAGATTTCCAGTCATTTTTTTCCTTATAAGTTTAAAAAAAAAAAAAAGAACCTGTACATAATATTGCTTAAAAATGAAGTTTTGCATGAAGGACATAGGCTGCTCATACTATTATCTCTCTTTCCCGAGAAATCCTAAACTAAGGGCACATCTCTTGTCATGAGAGGTAGTTGGGAGCAGTCAAAGCCTCTTGTGCCTCAGTTCTAATCCTCTGTTTTGTCAGCAGCCCACTCTGCTACAAGACATCACTGTTTTTCAGGCTCCACTAAGGCTGCAGAACGTTCCTGGCTGCTGCAGAGCAGTTATGTCCCCTCCTCCGGCAGTCTGATGCCAGAAGTTATGTCTGCTGGGCAACCCTCTACGGCTTAGGGACAGGAGGGCAAAGAGAGAGCTGGGAGCACAGAACATTCACCTTTTAAAACAAGCTCTGGCCAGTTCTTACCAAATCAGCATTTATTTCATTATAGCTCCCCGCTGAATACCTCAAGACAGTAGCTTCTAATGCTACCTCACTAAGTCCTTGTAAGCACATCCGTGTTCTTGGCTTCCAGTCCCAGAGTGGCTTCAGCCCGAGAAGCACAGATTATGGAGACAAGCCTACATTTTGGTGTCTGTTTTGTTGAAGCTACAGTTTTAAAACCAGCTTGTTTTTCAAAACTTGTTTAACTACTTGGCTAAGTCAATGGGAATTGGCCTAAGAGGTTTAAGGCTGCTAACAACAGCCAATATTTGCAAAAGAGGAAGCACTTTTTTTTTTACTAGACTCAATTATTGCAGTAGTAGAATTCAATTTAGCTTAATTCTCTGCATTTACATCTCCATATTAATGCCAAACACCATGAAATAAAAGGGTTGTTAATGTAAGATGGCTTATGAAAAGATGTTTCAGAGCCACATACAGTTTTCCAATTTCTAAGCCACAAGTCCATATATATCCCTTTACAGTTCTTTATACTTCTGGCATCGAGTTGAGAATTCAGGGCCCAGAATTTAAGGTCTTGGACCGTTTCTTCCCTTTCTCCCCTTACGAACAACTATTGCCATTAAACTCAGATTTTGCTTCTTGGTTTGCACAACACAACACATTCCTAGGGCAACATTGGCAAGTTCAGTTCCTGAAGAGGGATGGATCAGCTTGCAAGTGCTATTTGTGTATACAGTACCAGTAGCACAGTTTGCTGTTACCCAACTGCCAACTACTCAGCGCTTTATATAGGCACTAATACTATATGCAGGTATTTGCTGCCAAGAATTTACTATCAACATTTGTCATAAAGAGCGTGCTAATGTAATACATATTTAACTTGTTTAGAAGTATCTTTTTATAAACTAGGATGGGGAATGAAAACGTAGACTACTTTACAGCACTATTGCAGCGTTACGACGGGATGTCAATGGGAACAGATACTGACTGCAGAAGTATATACAGATAAAAGTGAGAAAACCCATGGAGAACTTGATTTACACAACACCAATAAAAATATCTCAAAGTTCCAGTCCAATTTGATAAAGAAACATTTAAGAATTAAGCTAAAAGTAAAAATACTTGCAGAAACAAAATCATTAATATGAAGACTTAACCAGAACAAGGCCACACAACCTCCTTCAGAAATTAATTTTCTATTGATTTTTTGCATCCCAAGTGACTTGCAAGTCAGAACAGGAGCGAACAGTTGGTTTGATGCAAGAAAATAACTGGACCACTCCACCAGTTCAGCACACAAATGGGGTGCTTATTTATTCAAGTTGTATGCAGCTAACAGCTCGTGATGGAGCCGTTACGAAGTGTAATAAATACATAAGGAACTAGACTGTCTAAGAACAAAGGATGTTCTACCTTGAAAAGGGTGTCAGCAGTGGACCCCTGGAAATGAATGGGATACAACATTCTGGAAAGAAATGTTATGGTGTTTTTTCCTTATCATCTTAACCCAGAGTGTACATTGTGCTCAGACTGGAAAAAGAGCCAGAGTTTAGTTATTTATAACCTAGTTTATTCCGTTCACTTTCAGAACTAACATGCTTCACCCAGCTAAACTGAGAGGACCATTTGACACAAACAAGTTGAAAAAGTTGCCATTTTTTCATTATTCAAAGAAGGAAACAAATGCACTTTTTTCATGAGCTATTTATCAGGTTTTAGTTTCATTCTCATTTTGTCAGTTAACTTATAAAATGTAGAAATGGGATTAAATTATAACTTGACAGCTGGAGGAAAAAGGTGAAAAAGGGGTGATAGATGGAAAAGGTACAGTTAAGTACTTTGGCACACTGGGGGGAAACATTTCAGTTTACAGGACAACAGGATTTACTTCATACAGCAGAAAATGGCAATAAATAGCAGGCAAAGAGACTTCTGGCTGCTTTACCACTTCGTACAGCTTAAGGTATCCTGGCGAAGGCAAAGAATAGAAATTTGACTAAACTCTTCACTTCTGCCAGGTGTGGCCCTTGAAACTAGCATTGGTCAAGTTCATGAGCAAGGACGAAGGAGTCCCATACCCAAGCAGGTTTTGCTCAACAGGAACATTTTCTGTGTGCTATTCTGCAGATTCTCTTCATGTCCATGAGCTGGGCAGCTCCTGCTTTAATCCAGCAAGCAACAATAAGGGTTGCAAATCTGAAACTGATTTTATACTACCATTAGGAGAACCCCACACTCATTTCTTAAAAGGTAAAGGATGCTTATCGTAGTTTGTTCTTTAATATAGTAAGCACTTATAGGTCTTGTAGCCATACTACAATATATACAGTGTTCCTTGAAGTGTATCAGAATTATTTTTTTTCCTTTCAAACTAGAGAAAAAGGTTTCATTCAAAAATAAAATAAAAAACCCCACACACAACACGCCCCCTCCCCCATATATATTTAAGAATGTCTTCTCCAGCATGAACACTGCATCCTCTTCTGCAGCTCCCCACTGGGCTTCTGGGACTATTTTCAGCTAATCTGGAACATTTAAACCAATCCAAATGGTCAAGAATTTACCGTAAGTCATTCACTTGAGTTTTATCATTTATAAAGTGCAATTCACCAGTTCATTTCATCTTAGGAAACACTATACTTCAGACACCAACATGGAACAATTGTAGAGAATATATTAGCGATAGCATTCACTAGATTCTTCACATGGCATTAAGTACACAAATTATTTTCACATTACCATGAAAATACATCTGTGTTTTTTTTAAACAATCTACTTTATATCTCTCCACATAGAAAGGGTCAGAAATTGCAGTCAAACAGAAGCTTGAAAGAACCAGAATCATATTCACAATAAACTAGAAACTCCTCTGAAATATCTTATTCCTTTTCTTCCCAAGGTAAGATACTTAAGAAAGACCCTGCATTTTAGACATATGAAATTATTTACCTAAAGAGGAATCAAGTTTTCAAACATTGCCTGACATCTATCCCTTAGGACTATAGCAGTGGACAAAGGATATTAAAATATTTTCAAGGGACAAAGACTTAAAGAAATTACACCGTCCTTTCCAAATGTAAACCCAAGGTTCTTGTACTTGGGAAATACATACAGTTATCAAGGATATTATGCTTTTCCTAGGGTAGCACTCACAAAACCCTACCGCCCAGAAATGGCAAGGTAATTTTGCCAAGGGTAGCATTTCTTTTCTAGCAGGACATCAAGTACCAAACCAATAAGATCAGACCTTGAAATGCTGCACAGAGCTATGCCACTTCATATATGCTGGATATCGTACCACAGCTTTTTAAATTTAGAGACCCTTTGTTAACAGATAAATGCCCCAATATTCATGTTCCTCCCAAACAGAAGAAAAGTGGACCTCCAGTAAGCATCTATAGGTCTATGGATCCATAATACCAACTATTTGTTGCTGGAACAGACTTTAAAATGCAATATCATCCAGCTTCAACTGCAGCTGTCATGAAGGACAACACTGGGAAACACATAGCCCAAGAATAAGTTCATAATTGCCAGCAAACCATCACTTACTGTAGCTCTCAAATAAGTTTTAAGGACTAGTCTGTATGCACATTACTCTCCTTAGCAGAGAAAAATATTAGCTATTAGGTCATGCTCAGAGAGATTATTTTTATAAGAACACAGATAGTCTTCAACTAGCTAAAGACTGGGCTGAAGGAGATACTGTGAGCGTGCTAGGAATGCCAGGCTTTGCCATTAGACCTGTTTGTTGCTACAGCTATTGACTAGTAATTTTACAAAATTTCTTACAGCTATTTATTGTGTAAAACACTGCACATACACACAGCATTTTTCTTGGAAAGCAGATCAAAAACACAGGGAAGACACACTGCATGTCAAATTCATTGTTGGACTAACTCCTCTGAAGGCAACAAGCTCACTTACAAGCTGAATTTTTTGCCAAGTCTCAGTCATTTAAAATAAAAAAACTTAAAAAAAAAAAAAAGCTCCCACATAGACGTCCTGAACAGTAAAATTCACTACAGGTCCTAAGACAACGTGGTCAAAATACCCACCTTATTCTGAAAATTGTTTATAATTCCAGTAGGAGGGGGAGTTGTGGCTTGCTAGCTGCTGTACATACTTCTGGCCCAAGTATTGAGTCATTAAGTGCAAATCAAGTACTTCTGCATAATAGAAAAAGATGGACTTTCATAAAATTATCTTTCTTCTGATTCCTTGTAAAAGGATTTACCAACTTGTAAATCTCAATAGGATTTACAAAACCAGTGTAAAAATAAAATAGTTCTGAAACAACTGTCCTCAAGTAACCTTTACAGTTTTATACATGATAAGGCACTTCTGGCGTATCAACTATAAACAAACAAGTAGAAACCACAAAAACTTTTCCTTTAAATTTTGTCTTATAGAAGCTGATCCAGAGCTGCATCATTGCAAGTGAATATTACTACAGAACACACTATAGTAGTGTGTTCCATTACCTGATGTTTTTCAACCTGCAGATGACATGCTATGGAAAATCCAAACCATAACAGAAGACATGAAGTTCATTCTGCCCCCCGCCCCCATGTATACTGCATTTTTAGTCAATTTTTATGACTACAATATAGATGCCTACTTTCATCACACACCAAGTCCATAGCAAAACAGGGTAAGTCTGAAAACGGACTGGAACAGCTAAGCTCCTACAGAAGCAGTAAAAAAAGCTAAATTACTTTCTGTAAGACTGGTAGCACACTGAGTGACTCTGAAAAAGACAGACAGAAGAAACTTTGAGCGCTTCAGCTCTCCATACTCTATCCTTGCTATGCAGAATTACTTCCTACAAATCTAGATTATCACACCCATGTCACCACTTGCGGTCTGATTTGCTGTACTCCATCTGAAGTGATTCTTGGTTTAAATAACATTTCCTTGCTTGCCCCATTAGCTGCATGACAGTTAGACACAATAATATTTAATAAGGATTTAAGGCTTATTTCCCCTCTCCCTCAACTTCCTAAAAACCATGAGAGATTGTTAAAAGTAATCTTAGCTACATGGTCCCTTTTTCTTTTATGAAGTTTCTTTGCATACTATAGATTGTCAAATAAGTTGTCTAATATTGTCATTTCTTCCTCTTATGAAGACAAAGGCACAGCTTGTTTATCCTGGCTGCCTTCACAACACAGTCTGTGGTCTTGATATTTTACCTCTCCGTGAAATACTGCAAATATATTCAGCTTGTAATGGTGATTTTGCAGAAGTAATGTTTATAATGCAAATGTTTCTCCTGTTTTCCTGTATTTATAAGAAGATAGAAAACTCACAGAGAGCAGAATTATTTCTAAGATGAACACAGGGCACAGCATGAGGTATTAGCCCATAAATTCAAACGCCAGCCCTTGATGCAAATAGCACTTCTTTCAGTTTCTGAAGGAGCGATTAGCATCACTGCAATTGCATGAGTGAGACCTTTTGAGAACTGAAAGGACCATAGTTATCACCGCTCACCACAATGCCAATAACAATCACTGCAGCATCCTGAGTTACCACATCTGCAGTATGGGTTACCCTTACACAATGCTTTTATTCATTGAATCTCAAATTGCTTCTTATGAAACAAGCGCTAAAATTACTTTCAGGGCCTCAACATAAACACACAATTCAACAATTGGGGAGCCTGCAAACATTTTCAGACTCAAGTCGAAAACTCCCTGACATTCACGAGTTTCCCTAAAACACATAACCCTAAAGAACTGCTACTCCCCATGTACATAAGACATGACAGGTATGGGATTAAAAAAAAATTGAAAAAAATCAATTCATCACAGCAAACACACTTTAAGTAGGAAATTGAGAAGCTATTTCACTTGTTATGCCTTTGTCAGCTTTAAGCTTACTTAGCTCCCCCAGTTTTATGTTTGAAAATGTGTTTTTCGTTTTTGCTGGCCCATCTTAAGACTGAATCCAGATGGTTCAATTTTTATCAAGTCAGCTGCAGTTTTACTACTTCAAAGTGGTGTGACAAGAGCCATATTTTATAGTATTAGGCGAAGCATTTTGATGTAGAACACCTCATGCTTATTCCTCTAGGGTAATGTGTTTATCTTTACCGGCATACAACATTTTGGTAAGAAAATCCAAGACAGCATATAAAAAATAAATGGCATTTATACCAAAACTATGAGGGCATAGACCAAAAAAACCCCAGAACACATCACCCCCAACAGCAGATGATATGGAAACACAGCCAATTCAAAGACATTTTTAAAAATTGTATTTGTTTGATGAAGACCAACACCTTTATTGCACAGTATGAAAACCTCACAGAAGAATTTCAGACAGGCACAGTATTGCATTAGTTGCATTCAGGTGAGTTTCTATGCAAGTAAAGCTGGATCCACAGAGACAAGTAATGCACTTCTCTGGATCCTTACCTTGATGTCCATTCTTGCTAGTCACCCTGCACCCAGTGCATATTTTAAAATTCTTATAGTCAGAAGCGCATAAAGAAGAGGAAAATGGTCCAGCCTCATCCGCAGGAAAGCTGCAAGAGGGGCAGAGAAAGGCAGAGCAGTCCCACATAGTCAATGCATCAATCACACGCGTATTCCAGATCTGCACCACCACTATATATATAATCATCTGGATAAACTGGAGCAGCTTCAGCAGAACAGCTCCACCCAAACCCCTGAAACGTGGTCACCCCTGCCTGGCCTCATTCCATAGATGGCTTTGGCTGTTGAGGTGGGTAGAACTTTCTGGGCTTCAGATTTGAACTAGGGCACCAAGAATCTTTGTTTGGAGCTCACGTGATTTTCCTCACGCTTACCAGCAGCTCTGGGACATCTATTCGTAGCTAGAAGATGAAGGAAGCAGAGAAGTTAAGAATTTGAGATCCTCCACATCAACCACTTTTCTATATAGATTTAGCCTTCTACTTGCTTCATAGCCCAAGTTAGGTTCAGTATAACGTGGTTGCTGTTCCACCCAGCCAAACACACTGTGCTCCCTGCAAAATGGATGTATTTGTTCATTACGTCTTCCATTACTCAGCTTAAACATGAATCTTGCTGAAATAATAGAGGAACATCTGATCTTCCAGCTACAAAAATTTACAACCCTCATATCATGTAACAACATAAAGAAAGCATTAGAAAAATATTATGCCATTATTGCACATCTGAAAGACAAATTTACCTAAAAGTTGAAGGCACCACTCAAAATTTCAAAGGCAGGCAAGTTAAACACTTTCTTCTTTACTAGATTTTTAAATGCTAGGGACAATTTTCAGATTGCAATTGATTAAAACTGCATTAACTTTTGCTAGATGCAATTATGTAAATTCTATAACAAGGTTTTATTTTTACACTCTCAAAACTCTATTTTGGCTTTACAAGCTGAGCACCTCATCAAGCCTGTGGCAGCAATTTCTCTCTCACTCCGTAAAGTAGGACTACTGCACCAGGTCTCCCATTTATAAAAGAAAGCATTAATCACTCTTATGTTAACTAGAAGTAAAGTAGTCTGAGGTTTATCGGCATTAAATGTACTCCACCCACATGCCCTGCAAACCAAATGTTGTGAAACAGTCATTACAAAAAATGAAATTAGAAGTTAAAGCCAGCTGAGAATTGAAAGTCAAATTATATATGCATCCTATTGGTTTTTAGTAAAGCTGTGCAAATGTGGAAGAAGTTAGCCGTGAATATTCATTCAAATTACATCAGGAACTTAAATGTTGCCATAGTTAAAACCTTCCCATGCCTGCTTTCCACTACATTACCATTTATGAGCTTTACTAATCATATTAAAACAACAAAAATAAAGGTCCAAGAACAAGAATCCCACAAATACCATCATAAAGAAGTGTCAGGACAGAATTTCATTTGCATCCCTAACAATGGGATTCCTGCTTAGGAAACCTGTTAGCTTTACCAGGCACCCAGCATGGCGCACAAAAACCACTGCATGTTTTGTTGCTAGCACCAAGGTGATCAGCATTTGAAAACACTCTACAGACCAGGAATAATTCATAAAAATACACACAGAATTTAGCCCAAAACAGTTGACTTGCAGCTGAAGATATTTCTGAGCACATAAAACACAGACAACAGTTATTTTGTTGTCGCCCTTTAGTATTGTGCTACTGGGGATAACTTCCTGGAGATAAAAATACATCTTAAAATTGCACTTCACATGCAAATTAAGCTAGTTTTAGGATGATTAAATACATGCTACTATCCACTTATGTTGAGCCATCTTCAAAAGTTACCCATTTACACTTAAATCTCTTCATTAGGTGGATAGTAACAGGGTCCATTAAGTCAAAATATACTGTGGCATGTTCATTTTGTACCATTTTAAATGGCAAAAATCTACATGGTAAATTAGCATATCAATTAGCACATCAGTATAGCTATGGCATGGGTATAAATGCCTTAGCCCATTTGCCAGTAGCATACTTCCTATCTAGCCCGCTGGCTATGAAAAGAAAAAAGGAATTTAAAAAAAGAAAAAAAAAAATACACACACACATGAAAACCAACCAAAACACCTACCCACACAACAGGATACCGAATTTTCATAAGTTGTTCCAAATCTAACATGATTACTTTATTGCTTTTGTAATTTTTTTTGTTAGAGAACCTGCAGATTAATCCATCAGTTATGCAAAAAAAATCTACACATTTTCTCTAGAAAAACTATTACTATAGTCCTGAACACAGACCTAGACAGTTAAGCTGATAGGCCTTGTATTTTTGAAACATATTCAGAGTAAAAATATCACAGTTGTTGCACCTAATATTGTTAGTTTAGATGCCAGAAGAGAACCTGGTTTGCCCCCGATACTGTATCTAACTGCACCCAGGACTTCACAATATCCCTCACAATATTCCTGTCTATCAGAGATGACATACACACAGTTAATTGCAAAACACCATTAAAAAAACCTTTCTGAATAGTTTCCCGGAGGATAAGTAAATATTTTCCTGTTTTCTGAATAAGTAACATTCTATATTTATCTTTTGGGGCTACACCAAAAGATAGACCATTGCAAACAATCAATTTCTTAGTAAATTTCTAGCACACATGTAACCATATGTTTGCAGAGGTCTTATTTTCTGGAAGCAGAGGTTTATAAGGAGTTTTAGAAGGAAGACTAGAGTATTACCACTTCCCCTTACTCCAAGTTCTTAAAATACACCTTGCTCCTGATGAAAGACAGAAGTGGAATGCATGTACATATACTCAGATTGCTCAAGTAGTACAGCCTTTGTGGAAAAGCTATATTTATTTGCAGCTAATTTTTCATAGACATACAAACGTGTAACATACCAACAGAGGTGTATTTTGTTTCATGGCTCAAAGTTTCACCAGCATGAGAAAGTATAACTAGATATGCTGGGTTTTCAAAAAGCAAAACAAAAACCACAGACACACCACGCAAGGATTCCTACCAGCCATGAAAAGAAATTGGAGATCTTCACTGGGTAGAGTTAGGATCAGGTACTGAAGTGTGAAGCTTCAGTAAGTGCTGACTCTCCTCTAAGATGCACACTGAACAGTTATTCTGCCCCTCATATTGGCAGCCCTTCTCTAACTGGGAATCTACACCAGCATTTTATGTGCAGAAACCCACACTTTTCAGAACCATTTGGAAGACACGGACAAGCTCTAACCCCACTCTGTAAAAGCACACTAGTCACCTGGCTTCTGTAACCACTTTCCATATTAAAGAACATTTATAAAACTTTTCTGAGTGTTTTAGAGAACTGACACATAAGAGCTTTTACAAGAGCCCTCTGAATCATAGCTTCTCTAAATTTGAAGGCAGTAGCCAGAATTCAAGGGGTGAAGATGGGCTACACAGCAGCAGGAGAATCAAAATATCTTTCTGTATGTCACATGGGTTCAGGAACCCTGGCATCACCTGAACAACTGCAACAAACCTTCCTGTGTCTTTAGGGCATCTAGAACATTTACCCTGCCCTTGCATTTTCAGAGGCCAGAGTCATGAAGACAAACCTAATGCAGTGCCAGTACACTCCAAAGGAACAAGATTAACTTTCACTGAGGGAAGAGCCTGTGTATGACTAAAAGGGACCGTGCACTTTCCTTACCATCTCACATAACATCTTAGAAGACTAGCTGTAATTTGGATTCACAAAGAAGCAGCAAAACAGACCACATTGCTGCAAAACACTCAGAATACTTTTCTTTCTTGCTGGGGGAGGCTGTGGGGAGAGCAAGATGTTTGAAGACTTTATCACTGCAGTGGAACAGATAATTAGGCAATTAAAACTATGAGAAGTGGACAAATTACCAGTTCCAGACGAATTGCATTGCAGAACAGAGATGGGAAAAGCAAGAAAACAGAAATGAGAGCCTTTGGCAAGCATTTTAATAGCACAAATAAAAGACAAGCAGCTGGGGAACAAAGGTGAAAGGGTAGTTAATTTGCAGAAGCTTATCTGCTTTTGCAAAGGAATATTTTGAAGGAGTCGGTCCCCTAAAATAATCTTGCTTTTCCTGCATTGATTATTAGAACACATTAACAGAAATCCAGGAGGTCTCATTCCAGCTTCGCTTTTGGTCGCTCATCAAGGCCCTCCTGTACTAGGTTTTTAGTGACATCAGCAATATCTTCACACACACAGAGGCTTGTTTGTTAACCAATCTGCTCAAGAGGAACCTCCCCAACAAACTCATTCTTGCCACCCCTAGTTGCTCCCAGGACACGGAGGATGAACCACCATTTCACGCACCACAGCAGAGGTAACACGAAAGAACACTCAAAACTCACACAAAACCTCCCTCCTCTTCACCATTTGAAACAACCGTGGTGAAGGTGCTGCTGCTCATGCACTCTCCATCACCACAGTAACACACTTCCAGAAGGCTCTTCTGGACTCCTCCCTGCAGGTGCTGGACCCCCATCCAAGTCAAGGAGGAGAATAAAGGAGTTATTCTGCTCCCACTAGCTGTAAAGGGACATGCTTCTCCAGGCATGTTTTCTGTAGTGCGTACGTCTCGCTACACAAAGCTCTTGGTGGAGGAGGCCTTTCACGCAGCAGCAGAGACCTCTGCTCTGTTGCTAAGGTTTTCCAAATAAGAATGCACTAAGAAGGAAGCTGGCAAAATTTGTTAGGCCAGCTCTGCAGAGGTACTAGCTGTAAACTTTTCGGCTTAAAACCTCACAGATTTGCTGCAGCAAATTTAAATCAGCTTTTAAGCCAGATTTAAATCAGGACATACCTAACAGGTGGGTGACCACACAGCAGTATCAGGTGTGTCTACTCCCTTGCTGCCAACTGCAAGGAGAGGTTGCTGTCTCATCACACCCTGTTGCAAAAGGAAGGACTTTATAGCTGCAGCTCAGGAATTCTCACTGTATTATTGTAAATAATCAAGGGGAATGAAAAATACTATTATTAAGACAAGAAGAAGCCATAAAGCACAGCTAAGGGTTGCATCTCATTGAGCTGTGGAACATCTCCCACTGCAATAACCCTCAGAAAGATGGAAGCATAAAAAGAGAAAGAATCTTGTGCCTCACAAAGGACTTTCCCTGTAAAAAGTGTTCAAAGTAAAAATAAAATAAAAAAAAATTAAACAGTATGAGGGAAATGAGGCAGGAGTGGGATGAAGAACACGGGGGATATTGCTTGAATATTCAAAAGCACATATATAGTGCGAGTTTAAAAAGCAATAATGATAGCAATACACAACAGTTTCTTAGCTTTACATGGAGAAGTTTCAGTAAAAGAAATACTGAACAGTAAGTGCTGGGGTAAATGTACAAATTTCAAGTTTGGTTTTTTTTTAAATCAACTCTCCTTAGCAAGATTTCTAATCATTTTCTTTCTAGTTACGAGTTTCATAGATAATGATATGGAAACATTTATTTTAATTATAGCAGGTCTTTGATATTTGTGCAACAAACTAATCCGCGTGGTTTATTCCTTCCTGAATCTGGTTCTTCCAGTTCAAAATACAAGCAGCTGAGTAGGAGGGGAAAAAAAAGTTTATCAGAGTTTTAAATTCCTTGAATCCTAGGAAGCCACTCTTTTCTAATGCAAGCAGCTTGAAATGAGACATCGCCATAGGAAAGGTGTGGGTAAAACTGTATGATACCATTGTACTGGCTGCAAAGACAACGATAGCGCAATGCTGGCATCTTTCAGAAGAAAAGGGGGGTGGGGGGGAATGCATATGAGGAAGCCTTAGACATTTTATACTCTCATTTCTAGCCCTCTGTATAGTGCTATTCCACTGTCAGACTCAAAGGTTGATGTATCCCTTTGCCAAAGCAAGGCAAGCAGTAAAGGCTGAAGGACTGCTTGAAAACTCCCCGTTAGATGATGAACTGCTCTAGATAAGCTCATGGGGAAACACTACCAAAACACAGGTTTCCCTTTGTCTTAAGGGGAGCTCAAGCAAACAGCACAAAGTTATCATTGATCACTTGTGAATATAGCAGTGTACACACTATGTTCCATTTTCTCCTGAAAAACACACAAATAAAGTACACCAAATACACCATAGAGACATGCTGTAGAGGACAAGGTCTTGCAGACCGCATCCTACCACTACTGTCTCTTCCCTACCATGATAAGTAATTTATTTCCCTATATTTTCTTCTGTGAATTTCTCTTTTGTTTTTAATATTAAAGAGACTCCTTGGCATTAATCATGAATTATAACCAACATCTGACAGCTCTTCTCTGTGACAGACTTTTACAAGTTTTTAATCTTTCCTCTGCTGGTGTTTGACAGCCTATGGATGACGAGGTGGGGGGGAGGGTAAGGGGGTGGAGAAGTGGAAAAAGAATAATTTAATACAAAAAGATGCAATTTTAAACCAATCTTGAATCTTAAAACAACCAACCTGTCCAGTATTTTTAACACAAAACAGGCATTTTCTCATACAGATTTCTTTTGAAAGCCTGTAAGGTTAACATGAGAAAGCTGCCTTAGAACTCTATTTCTTTTCTAGTGAGACAAATTTAATAAATTTCCCCAGTTTCTACAAAAGGAAGCTGCAATTAATGGTTCTTGATACTTTCACATTTGCTATTTTAAAAGTCATCTCAGCCTGCTTTAGGTTATCCTAAGAAACAACTTGAGCATTAGAATTCACTCAGGGGCACACGTGCTCCAGGCAGCCAACATAGCCACACATCTCAGAGGATTCTAACTTATCAGAAAAACAAATGTTTCTTCTTTGCTCATTGACTAAGAACACATTAAAAAAAGCTTCAGTTTATATTAAAAAACAACAAATACATCATGAGACTCTTCAGCCTCATACAAATCTCTCCATTATTAATTTAGCCTGAAGTGTATTATCAATTCCAAAAATCACACCGCATCCAATCAAACACACACAAAACTTACGAGAAGTCTGACCCTCACCTTAACGTTGTCCACATTTCAAGAGGTAAACAGCAGTCAGGTGTAACACTGTTTACTATCATCAGGAGTTCCCAAACAGATCACCAACAGGCATTTAATCAGCTGCCATAGGTGGTGCTGAGAAGTATCATTACGAAAGGAATGACCAAAAAAATAAGGTAACAACTTACCTCAGTACACCATCACAGGAACTACTACGTTTACAAAGAAGAACGGAAGATTTATTTTGCTTGCTGTTTAATTTTAGTTAAGAGAACACCATAAATAAGTTTGGTACTGCTCCGCCTGCGCATGGTAATGTACGCAGGGCGCAGGTGACAAGCAAAATGTAGATAAAGAAAAGGTACTCAAACGCGTATGATAAGCAGCGACCTAGATTTTGAACCAAGGTACACACATGCTTCAAACAAGCAGAAGCAGAAAAAAATGTAAAAGCAGAAAATGACAGAGAGAAGTACTGATCAGTGACAGCTATGAAATCTTCAAATTTTTGAAGCTGCACATCAATTGCTTTCAGAAGCATAACTCCAAAAACACTCAAATAACCTGCTACAGTTGCAAATTACGGCAAACAGACAAATACAGGTTACAAACTATACAAGTTAGAAACAATTACATAAGGCTTTACAGCACACAGCTTAACTGCACACAGCAACTTCTTCAGAGCAGCCAGTGCCCAGATTTAAACCAGAACACCTCAGAAGAGGTGATAACAAACTCTATCACAAGCCTCCTTCAGGGCTACAGAACTTCCCCCCACAAAGCTAACATCACAGAAAAACAGTCTGAGCGAAAATGTTTCCTCTTACCTTTGCTGAGAGTGCCTGTGATGAGCTTAAAAATAGTCTGGGCAAATTTGACGATCCCATGCTTGCATCTCTTTGAACAGCCGCTCATGGTTCAAACGGGTAGAAAGGCTCTTCTCTCTTACAAAGTCGAGGAATAACAGAAAAAATAAAAAAGCGAGTCCTTCACAAAGTTGAGCTGACAGTTTGTGCAATGCACAAAACTCTGCTCTCTCACACACAGAGCTCCGGTCTCCGCGCCGCGGTTTGCCTCTCTGAAGCTACCGGCAAAGATTGCAGAGGAGAAATTTGCATCCCTTTTTTTGTTAAAGGCATAGCTCTCCCCGCCAGCCTCTCGGCTCCGGCTGCACACACATGCCGCGATGCCCTGGTGGAAGTTGCTAAGCACAGGCGACACCTCAGGCAGGCAGGGGAGGAGGAGGGCTTTACTTCACCAGCCTTTGCAGGCTGCCACGCCGGGCACTGCTAATGCAGCAACTGATGCTGGAGTCACAGGGTGGTGACTGCTGTAAACAAAAGAGGCTGCTGTTTGAGGACCGTTTTCTTGGGGCTCTTTTCCAGCTGATTTCAATTAAGTTGTCGCTTTTACTCTCTCATCAGGCCCAAGGGAAACAGAAAATAACACTTTTTTTTCTTTTTTTTCCCCCTACCACCACTGTACTCACACTGTGCATGTAGAAGGCTGCAGAGTATTCCCTCACACAACCTGCTGGAAGTAGGAAAGCACAGCTGCACCCAGAAGTCTCTTTGCTTTTAATTTTATCGGTTTAGACGACTGCTCAGCTGGTTGCTTGCTCAGGGATGTGCCAATCGGCCTCCGAGAGCCTGTGGGGCTCACGGTCACACCTCGGTGCCGCACCGCGCTCTTCCAGACCCGCATGTTTGGTACATCACCTCACCGTGCACCTGCAAGATGCTCGCAAAGCCCCCTCTTACTGTACTGCGAGTTTATCCCCTAGCAACAGCCACAGCTCTGGCTTCTCCAGTCAATTATTTCTGCGTGCCTGGAATACTCTGAATAAAGCAGCAAAGTGGAGGTGCCTCAGAGCTTCTGACCCCACCTGAGTGCTGAGTAGAGTCAGGCATCTTTAGGCTTTAATTCATGCTGAAGTGTTCTCAGATGTTTCTAAACAAGCCCTAAAATGCAGTATTTGCTTGTCCCAGGGTGGGTTATGAAGCAAATTACCTCAGGCTTCTGCTCACACCCAGCTGCCAGTGGTTGACTCCATCGGCCCTGTTTCTAACAAAGCCAGTCCTCTGCCTTGACGGGGAAAGGAGCGCAACAAACGGCTTTTCCCTTCAGGGAACAACCATAATCACTTCTCTCAGAGGACGCTAAACTGCTTTACAGAATAACTTACATCCTTTCTCCGGCAAAACTCAGGGCTTTGCCAAACGGGTGGCTTCTCTGCGAGACAGGCGGCCGCGGCTCCTGCCCGGCGGGAGGCGCCCTCCTTCCCGCCCGCCCCCGCCCTCACGCGGCGGCCTGAGGCGGCCGGGCGCCGCTCACAGGGGCTCCGCCGCGCCTGGTTTTAACTCAGAAAAAGGTACTTCAGCACGGAAAAAGAAACGTCCCGATAAAACTGATTTTGGTCGTGGTCACCACGAAGCTCGTGGCTGGGCTGTCACTCCCGAGCTGAGCCAGACGTCTTGCTGCCCCACAACTTCTACTGAATTACCTCTAGCCTTAAACACCTAACGTTTAACTTGTGGTTGTTTTTTGGGGGTTTTTTTTCAGATTTAATCGTTCCCGGCTGAAAAATTCCGAAAACCATCAAAGGAAGTGCTCTGCAGAAAGCAGGTACGAGCTCATGAAGATGGTTGGCCCTGGCGGGGAGAGGTGGCAGGAGGCCTCCGGGGCTGCCACCAGCCCCACTCAGACAGACACCCCCCCCCGTGGCTGTGGCCTCCATCTTGGGGTTGTGCTCCCACACAACCTTTCAGGTACATTTTTCTCTAAGTTTCTTATAAGTCTTTTCCCTTTCCTTTATTATGCTCCTGTCAGCCAGCTGAGCGCTCAGACGCTGCCCTTTGAGGCAAGGGGTGGTGAGCACTGAGGCGCCCCTCAGGGCTCTGCGGGCGGAGAGGAGCAGGGTCCCTGCTGCCCCCAAATCCTTCTCTGGATTTCAGCTAATTCCCAAAGGTTGTGTTGTTCCTGCCACTATCACCTCCGCACAGCCCAGAGCCTTCCCCATTTCACAGTTTATTATGTTTTGGGGGATCCTCAACCCAAGGCTACAAATGGGAAACTGAGGCAGGGATTAAATACACTCCTGAACATTGTTAGAAACATATAGCTGAATAAAGAGTGGTACACGGGTTTCAGGTGTAAAATAGTATTTCTGCCCCCAACATCACCAATTTCCAACCACTAAGGTAAACAGTACAGAATGATGCAAGGATAGAGACTGCAAAAAGAGGGAAGGGGGCAGGTTTAAAAAGCACAACACCACTTTTCTCTGGACCATTCTTGGCTTGATAACCTTAGCTGTCTACACAAAATGAATGGCAGGTTTATAGAAAACACAGTGCTAAGTAACTCCTTAATAAAGCCATCTCCAAGGCTGTCCTTTATTCCCAGAGATCGAATTCAAAGTTGGAAATGTGATTCTTCAAAAGAAAAAATAAGTTGTAATAAGGCAGTAAAACATCAATAGGGAAATCAAGGAGTCAGCAGGTTGTTAATTAGCATACCTCTATCAAAGGTTTGCAGCATGTTTAATTGCATTTATATATATACATCATGACATAATCTGGAAAGGGAAAGTGTAGGACAATGGACATAGCAAGTGCTAGGAGCTGTATTAAAGTTATGGAAACCAAGAAGTCTTATATAGTGGGATACAGAAACTGTGTCGTATGCCAGACAGCAATTTAAGCCTCCCTGGTACTCCAATTTCACGCAGAGAATGAGATTTCTTCTCTGACATCCATTTGCCTCTTTTGGCCCATACCATACAAGGAAAAATGGGTCAAAAGGAACACTAAATATACATTAATAAGGGTGGATCATCTTAACCAGCATTTCATGAAAGCTGCAGCAGGTTCAGTAGAGTGGTGGAGATTTGCCGCCCTGTAGCTCAGGGAAATGTGGAGTTAACCAGGCTTCCAGCAGAAGTTGCAGCAGCCAAAAGGCTCCGACACTGACAATTCTAAAAAAATTACTTGGGCATAAAGATACCGATCATGAAGGGCCTCGAATTATTCATTGCTGTAATCTGTGAGAAAGTACAAAGGCAGCTTATTCTGCCTGCAGGCAAATGTAGACAGTCTTCAGTAAATGACTAAGAATGTCTCTGAGAAACAAAGTTGCTATGTCCCTTTTTGAGCTTTTTCACAATGGCCATTTCAGACAAGATGCATATGGACAGATAGTATTTGCATATACTACTGTATATAAAATTATGTGTATCGCTAGAAGTCTGAGGGGGCCAGTCAAAAGTACAAAGATATACGAAAGTAAGGTTATTCAAAGGGAAGGTTGTGACATACAGGAAAGTATTTTTCTCTGAAGGCTTTGATATAGTCAACTCCAAAATAATACACAATATGCTCTAGTTTATTTTATATGGATTTTCAGCACACTTAATAAGGGACTATGGTAGTTACACAGCATTCAGAGACGTAACTAGTTCACTCACACCCATGCTTAGTTTAATTTGCTACACGTAAAATCTGAGAACGCTGTATAACAAGGTAATTGTCATCCTAAAGAGATAGAAAAGTGCCTTGTAGGAAATTGTTCTTTTCTAATTTGCCATTCAGGATCATAGTGTGGGTGGGTGAGAGGTGAAAATATCCTCTGAGTATGCAAAATACTCGTATGAGCTAAGTTCAACCTGGGGGTCAGAGAGTTCAGTTTCCACTGACATCAAAGACAGCTAAACCCATTTGGATCAGGAGAAAGTTTAATCCCTTAACTTGAAACCACACAGCCAATGCTCAAGAATGATCTCCGGAATAGGTATGAACAAACAGACTGTGAACTTGGATGCCCTGCTTTCTTACAGCCCTCTCCAGCATAAAGGGAGCATCCCTAATTTCTGTGGGTACATTAGGTTTGGAAGGAGCAATTGCAGAGGTAACTGCTGCCAAGGGTGTCAGGGTATAGCATTCATGTTACCCAGTTCATTCCACAGACACTGTCATCATGCTGTGGAGGCCAAAAAGACTAAGGGGATGATGGCTGGGATCCATCATAGATTCTGGGTACTGTTAGAGGGTAGTTAGATACTGTTAGAAAAAATTCACTCTGTTTGTATTTTTTGTATCCTTTTCTTAAGTTCCTGCTACTTGGCATCATGGGAGACAATTGTCAACTAGCTGGGTATTTGGTCTGGTCCATTCTTATATGTGGCTGCAGAAAGATTTTTGCACAGAAGCCAGAAAGTTTTCAGCCTAAAATGGATAATCCAAGTCACTCTTTATCCCTGTGGTTTGGAGAGGTGTATCCTTGCAGAAACTGCCTCCTCTCAAACTCCTTCCCATAATTATATTTTCTTATTTTCCATGTTAGTATGACGCAGTTACATTAATTTGGTAGGAAACAGTGTCATGCCCCACTCGGAAAATGAGGCGGGGCTGTGACTCAGATTTGTAAATCCCCAGCTGTGTGGACTAAGGTGAGACAACTCTCAAGGTCCACAGACAACATTTATTAGCTTCACTAGGTCTGCGACAATGGGTTCAGTATAGAACAGATTCTGGCAAGCAGTGAAATACACCTTGCGTTACTTAACACACGTACCACAGATTGTGGTAGGCAGCACTTGACAACAGAGAAGCCATGAATTATGGCGAACGGTACAGTAAGCCTTGCATTATTTGCTAACTTTAAGAGAAAAGAGAAAGAGGGAGAGAAAGAAAGAGAAAGAGCGATATCACCGGTCCTGGTTCCAGCGTTGGTCCAATCAACGGGGGTGGGGGGTGTCTCTGGTCCATAGGAGCGCTCTTCTGTGTGTCCCCGAAGAAATTCTTCCACCGCCAACTAGGGGCGCGTATCTTCCCCTTTTATGTTCGCCTTCCCAGACAACCCGCCCCACTATTCCAAGGATAGTTTTGCCTCGGGTGTCCCGCCTTTCCAGGTGGTAACAAGCATGATTTGGGTGGGGGCACGGGTGCATTTAGCAGACAATGAGGTCACAAGTTGAGCAGACAGATTTGGCTTTCAAAAGGCTTCCTGCCTCCTGTGCTGCACGAGCAGGTGCCAGCCCCAAGCTCTGTGCAAGGCCTGCATCATCTTGCCCACCCCCCAGCTACAGCTTCACTTCAAGGTACTTGTGTTTTGAGACATTCAGAAAGGTTCAGAAGGCCTTCACCTCTGCTTCCCCCAGCCTTTGTTTTGGGGCATCCGCAGGCCGTCTCTCACAAAGTGTAAGATCTTTCCTCCTGCACTGGAAGTTGTTTTGAGTTTCCACATTTATCTTGAGCCTGGTGGTCCCTGCTGTCCTGACTGTCAAAGCTGGACACTTGGCTGGAGCATACCACAGGTTCCCGCCCAGCCTATGCACCCAGCTCGCCTTCCCAGAGAAAAGGTTTTTGGGAACAGACTATATGCACTGAGCCTCACCCAGACATGGAAGTGGAGAGGTGCCAGGTGTCCTCTTCAGTCCAGAAGTGTTGTCACAGATGTACTGCATCATCTTCACACTCCCACAGGCACAGCTGCCTCAGGATAGACCAAAAAATGAAATTGTAATGATCTGTTTGGAAGCAGATCTAGCAAGTACAGGCAATTGTTACTACTACATGTGTCCTAATTAGGTCTAGATTTGAGGTAACTTAACACATCAAGAATCATAATTGTATTGGCCCCTACAAAAAGTGTAACTTCAAGAAATAGCTCTGAAAATTGATCTATGTAAAATGAAGAATTGACACCTTGCTTTGATACATGTAGCCTGTGTGGGTAGAGCTCTCAGCACGCCATTTCCCATGCCGTTATTATTTGCAATAACATCACCATTAATATTGAGCATTTTCCATGAACGTAAATCCAGCTACGTTGGACTCCCAAGGAAGTTGTGCTAATATCTGTTTTTCAAATGTGGTAAACTGACATACAACCAGGTGGACTCAATCGCCTATGGTTACCAAGCACAAAGCAGAAGCAAGTTTAGAATCAACATCTCCTTTGTACCAGCCTAACACTTCAGCAGCAGCATCCCAGCGCTGATATCTTCTCCGCTGGTTTCTGGCATTGCTGCCAGGCAGATAATGACCATACTGCATTTTCATTCACTCTGTAATTCCAGTTAGTATTATCAATCAGACTCAGGAACATTGCATGGAGACTTCCTCATCATTATAGAACTTGGGGTTTTTTATGGCACAGTAGTTATCTCTAGACTCAGGCAGCATTCCGCATTGGAAAGGAATGCATATAGATAGCAAAACATCAGTATTTTCCACAAACTGTCCATTCAAATTGGATCATCTGTTTATTTAATATACCATCTGTCAAGCGTGACTAATTGTTAATTTTTACAGAAATCTAGGGGGGGAATGGTGCTTATGGAAAAGTACATACACTAAAATGGACTTTAAGTGCAGAGAGAAACTAAGAGAATCAAGGTTTGGGTATACAAACTTTTGCCAAAAGTACAGGTATACATATATAGAGTGGACATAAATTGAAGTTACAGTTCTGACTTTTTTTTTTCCAGGAGCAGCCTGACACCTTGAACATCACTCCAAACAGGCAGTTCATGTTTGCTTGTGGAAAACCGCATCGACTTCCCTGGAGCTTTGTGCAGGCAGAGCTTTTCCCGACAAAGGAAGCTGAGGCCAGTGCCTAGATCCTTCTTTCCAAGCCAAGCACAGTACTTGCCATACAAGATTCCTGCAGAGAAATTGGCTGAAGTTCCAGCATTCGTGATATTCCAGCCCTGGACTTCTCTTGAGGTAGTTTGTCACTCTTGCTAATATACTGGTAACATCATAATTTAGACTGGGATGACACAGAACACTTTTTCAGACTCCAGAATAGACTTTTTGCAAGGTCTAAAGCAAAAGGGTGCTACACCATATCCCTGAAAATTACACAGAGCTTCTGTCAAAAAACCCCTCACAAATCTAGCCAAACGTTGTTCACAGTTTCACAGCTCTTGGCTACAAGAGTCCAGGAAACACTCTAGTGACATATCTTAGCTTTTATGATGTCTGCCCTTAGCACATGTGTGTCAGTAAGAGATTCAAAGCAGCAGGAGAAGCAGAGCCACACACAAGCTCTAAAGAAATATTCCACAGGGAAGTGAATTCTGCCCAGTAGAAACTTGATAGTTTAACATATGAAATGCACACTTGCTGCCATGCTTCCAGCAGTGAGGTGATGTCAGTATTTTAATGAGGTCCTGCTTAGCTTCCACGTTAGCCCTGTTTCGTCAGGGAAGTTGTGCCACAGAGTGAGGTTAGACACACTCTTCCTTTGTTCTGTCATTCAAACTCAGTCCCAGTTTGCTTAACCATAACTAAGGACAGAAATTCTACTTGGCAAATACAATGCTTCTCAGAGAGCAAACAGCATATACTGCGCATAGTGACTGTATTCATCTTCTAAAGCTGGAAGTGGGGAAGGGGTGGTAACGATCTTGCCCTTGCACATAGGGTAGTGGGAGGTGAGGGCAGCTTCCCCAGAAAGACATCCACCTTCCAGAAAAACTAACCTAGTCCAAAGGCTAGGGGTTTACTTCTCCTAAGTAAGTGCGTAAGCTCCATGGATGTTAGTCTTGGCAGAGGTGATTACTAAAGACCAAAGAAGGAAAAGAAAAAAAAACCACCAACCACCAAAGGAAAACCCATTGCTTCCCTTCACTTTGGTGGCAATAACTTATCAAAGGGATCTCCAGACTTGTAGGCTGGGAATGTTTATGTTGAATCAATGGCTGCTCTTATACCTCCCAGCTCTGATGATGTGGAAGCACGCACACGTTCGTTTTTAGTTTATAACAGTATCGGAGCATGCATGAGCTTGAGCTGTCCCCAAGTGAAGGAGGAAGGCAATGGCTAATATGTTAGCTGTGCTTCAGTAGCTTGGTAGGACAGGTCAGAGGAGAAAAAGGAAATAACACTGATGAGAACATCAATTGGAGGAACAACTGTGGCAGTAAGGAGAGCATAGCTCCTTCCAGAGGCACTATGTCATGGAGTTTCCAAAATGAAATTTCCTCAGCATTTCAATTTCAGAGAAAATTAGAAATATATTTCCTTCACCCTCCATTCCTCACATACTAGGTTTCCACTGAAATTTTACTTAGATCACTAATGCATCCATTGGTCTGCACCTGGTATATACCTTGACTAGACAAAGTATTTTCTTTCTTTACATTGCAGTAGTTCTCTCAGACAGAATTGATTGAAAATACTCTCTCCATTTCTTTTATCTTGTTATGAAATGGATCTAATAACATGTTCCTACCTCATACTTATTTTTGGCATCCTAAGAACCTATCTGCCTCAATAAAATAAGGTTTAATGACTTGGCACCTGACGGTTTTATGACAAATTGTCTTTAGCTTGGTGCAGGCATTATGAAGTAAAACACCTCCAGCCAATCTTCCCTCCAAAGCCAGTAATCTTGTACTACTTTTTTGCATCCTGTCCATTCCTGAGGTGTAGGTGCATTAATTTATGCAGCAGACACTGAATGTCTCAGAAAGTAGCAAGAGAGATTATCTGCTTATACATTTTAATGGGCTATAACAACTTGTTCTACTTCAGAAAAATAAATTCTGGTGAAAGCAAGAAGACTTACACAAATAAAGTCAAACAGGATAGAGAAGCACAGGTCATATTTCCTGACTGATCTCCTCTTGCCTTCACTAATTTTTTTCCACCCCTTAGGCACAAAATAGGGGCTGAAACCTTTGAGCAATCAGTTAAGCCCTTTCCCAATTAAATCACAATTAAAATGAATGAAACTCACCTGCAATTTTGAAACTATCATTCTTCAGTTAAATGCAGGGAATAGTTATATAAAATCAATGTTTTATCTGACTACAAAAAAAGTGAAACAAGAAAAAGTGTTTACAACAACTCAAAATAATTGGTCCAAACATAGCTTTCATAACTCAAACTTTGTTTTTCTCCTAACACCTTGACTGTTTTGGCTATCTTATAATATAATGGTTTCAAAGTGAAAAACTGACAAGATTTTTTGGAAATATTTTTTTGATTTGACATCTGCAACGTGTATTAATATCTGTCTGACTTCATGAATAGGTTTATATCCTTTTCAATTACATCTTTAGCAGATGTAAGTTTATGCACACACCCAAACACAGCTGTTAACAGCCTGATTCTCATATTGACTAAACGGCAAATCTCTAATAGATGGAAAGCTATAAGGCTTTTGGACACAGCTATCATTTGAAGAGGTGTGTCATAATTGTCCTGTTGAGAAGAGCCCTGAGATTGTTATGACACAGAGCAATAAAATTCAATAAAGGCTACAATAACTTGATTATATCCTTCGTGAATTTGTAGACATCTGTGAGAATTTTTAAGTTTCCATGACTCTTGACAGTTCCACTAATAAAAACATAAATTATAGTTCTATTATTATTCTGTTTAAAATTCAATCAATCAGCAAAACACAGAGTAGATGTAATATCCTGGAATCAGCAGATTAACCATATGTGTATGACTACAGTATAACCAAAACAAACAGTCTGTAAATTATCCTCAGGTGAAGTCTGTTCAACTGGGCAAATCCACAAATGTTTATAGGTCCTCAGCATTTGGAAGTTCAGACTCATTCTAAAAAAAAAAATAAAATTAAATCATTAATTAAAAGGGTAGATGCATAATAAACATTACTCAAGTTTGCTTTGCCTGTGATCCTTTTGAAGTACATGTTCCTCTTGACTTTAGTGCTTTAGAAAAATACGTCAAGAGAAGTCCTGGCTCGGCTAACAGTTACAAGTTATGTATTGTCTTTAACGAATATAGGGCTTTATATATAGCTTTACCCATCAACCCTGCAGAACAGGTGCCCTTTGCTCCTCCCCGATTCCAATGCATGGTAAAGCCTTGTTACTCTAGTTTCTAAATTGTTTTTTTTTAAATTAGTCTGCTTTTTAAATTTTTTATTTATTTTTTAATCCAGTGAACTCTGATCACTACATCTCAGAATAGGTTGTAGGTTGGAAACAATAAAAAGCGACAAAAAAATACGGTATTCTCCCTAGCTGCCAGATGAAGAACATTGGTGCCAAGAGACTGACATACTCAGTTTCTTGCAGCAGCAAGTGACAGAACCTATATCACAGTCCACTACTCTAATAGATCTAGACAGACAGGCTTTAAGGAAAAAAATTAGTTAATCACTAGATACAGGTGATTGAGAGCAAATGTCCCTTTCCAAACAGCCCAGCAGTGTGATATGTCAGCTGGATCACAGGCTGAGGATAATTTTCCCCCACTTTTCTTTTATACTGCTTTATTTCACACATGCACTTTCAGGCACTCTGGCACACACAGGTGCCTGGTGAGATTTTGAAAGTAGGCTGTAACTGTTTAAGTAGTAAACCTAAAAAAAGGAACAACATGTTTACTTCCATGAGTTCCTCCATGACCTACCAGATAGTTTTCCAGCTATTGCAGCTAAAACACCCTCAGAAGAGAGAGTGGGATGCTTATCCTGCTTTCTCTGAGGACAGTCAGCAACAGTATTCTGTATTAAGCACCATGCTCTTTATCAGTGCCACAAATACCATTATTTCCATATAAAAGCAGCCAACCCCACAACCACCCTTCATACTGGACTTTTGCAAGACCCTAACACTGTCCTTAAGGGCATGTTCCTTTGTACATCAGTCCATATTCATCATCTGAATGAATTTAGCAGGGTGTGAAGTTTACATGCTTGTCCAAAGCCAACTAGGTTCATTACTGTTGGTCAGGAATCCAAATGAGACAGCTTTTTGGTTTAAGCACCTTGCGAATCAAAGCAGCATGCCAGGGAAAAGCTGTCAGAGTTCTGAACATTACTGTTCATTGTGTGGAATTTTTATTGCTGTTTTGTTTTCTCTCAAAGCTAATCAAATGAAATTCATCTGAAATGAAGTATAAACTTTGCATTGTACAAGCCTATCAGTCCTATTCTAAATTCCATCAGCCAGAGAGAATCTAACAAGACTAGCTAGCAACTAGAAATATGCGCATCTCCCGTTGCGTCTGAGATCTATCCGTTATTTTATTTAAACTCTACATTAGCCAATTAGAGTTTGGAGAAACAGGGAGAACTTCCTGTCCAGTTTTACATTTCCAAGCCTTTACCAGACCCCAGAAGTATACACGGGAAGCAAGCAAAACTTCCCTGAAGATTACTTCTATCTACTAGCTTATGGCAGATACACTTTGATCACCCTACGTTCTTCATAGATCATGACAGAGATACTTACCTGCTGACAGCCCAGAACAGGGCTGTGTCTACCAGACTGGTCTTGCTATGGGGTCAGCCCAAGATATAACTAGGTAAAAATAAACAAATGGTTGGAAGGAAAGAGGGTAACTAAACTTGAAGTGGCATACCCAGCAAGAACAGAAATTTGTGCGTGGGGCAGCTACAGCAGTCAAGTCTCCTAGCTCCCAGTCCAATAACTTCTGCAGCAGGCCGCCTCATCTCATGAGCAATAATGTCTTTTCCAACTCCACATTTATCTTATTTGCAAGGCTTTCTGAGGATGGTAGATTTAATCTAAGCTGTAATGACCCTCCTAGTTAATTATCAGCTAAGAGGAAGTGATAGTCCAAGGTTACTTCTCAACACACCCAAAGCAGCTATTACTGGAGCAATAAAACAAACCCTCTTGTGTCTTAGTATTTTATTAATAAGCATTGCAACTTACCTGACCAATTAAAAGGGAAACAATGTTTTCTTCTGCATTATTCTCCCATTTAGACAAGCTCAGTCTTTCAGAATATGTTTATTGGTATTATACGCTGTTCCTACTGCGTGTTACACATGGATTTCAGTGTCCTACAGTAACACTCACTGTGCATTGTGCATCCAGGTGGTCCATGCTATAGTAAGGCTATAAAAGCAGCTATTTATCAGGCAACTCTAGTTCTGAAAGAACTATTCAATTCAAGAAGTTCTAACCAAATTTCAGTTTACCACATTACTGTTCTCAAAAACAAAAGCAGACTATTGCAACTTGCTAATTTTAGACACCTACACTTTAAAACGTCTTCCTCTCCTCTTTCATTCACTACAGGCTTGTAAACCTTTCCATCTTGCACTATGTAATGAGAATTATGGTGACAAAGGCAAAGATCAAGATAAACAACAGTAAGCCTGCTAATAGGAAAAGGCTGACCAATTTCAACCATCATTCTCCATACCTTCTGACCATGGAACTCAGGAATCTAAAAACTTCCCACATCCCCCTGAGTGGAGCATGTAAGATTTCTAAGAACTATAACAATTTCAGCAGTTACAAGGAGATGAAATGGTAATTGGTCTCCCAGACTTCACTGTTTGTACATGCTTACGTGAGCACCACGTTCACCAGCAATGAAAAGTCCCTCTTGACTTTCTGCATAACAGAGACTACAGACCTTGGTTCCCTCACTGAGTCAAGCTCTTTGAAAATCCACCTTACTCTTCAGTAAACTGTTGATGCTGCAGAAGTGGGCTCTAACTCAGAAATTGCTGGGTAAACTCCTTCCACGAGCATTACTTTTGGCTGCTCTGAAAGTCAGCTATAATATGCCATACAGGAAAACCAATGGGTGACATGTTTTTGTTTTTATGCTATTTTTGCCACTTCTATTTTTAAAAATCAATTAAAGCTGTTGAGATTCATCAAAGAGGCAATAAAATGACAGACTGTGTAGCAGCAGGAGAAGACTAATAGAATACCTACCTCTCCTGCAGCTGTGCAATCAACTTGAAGATAAGACTAAGAGTACAGCCACAGGAGCTAAGGAGAACTTTGCTGACGCAATGTAAACAAAAGCTCAGGAAGTTTTATATACCAGAAAAAGAATAGCTTGAAGACAGGAAGGATAGTTTTCTTTATTTTTCATTCTAAAAATGAGTGGGCAAACCTCAGTAGACCCAGTTCTTTTACTATCCTCAGACATCTGTACTGCTATCTTACTATTTCTATGAATAATATAAAAAATTGTTTTCCCTTGATTTTCCTTACCCTTTACAAACCCCCTTTCGTGCCATTCCATGCTTTACGAGTCTACTTTGAAACACCAGAGTTGCTCAAACAGCTGCTTAACAAAATAATCTGTTTTCCCAGTTTGGCATTCTAATGTCAGTGAAGAGCATTTCAGTGTATTTTATCTTTCAGCCTGTCTTCTAAGATTGTGTACACAGCTAGCCCTTAGGCCACTATTTCAGTACTGTCACTGCTACAGAATATCACAGATGCAGTCCCAGACAACCAGAGAAGTAGAAATAACTGCAAGATTGTTTTGATTACCTCGTGCTCTTACACCTAACAGGATTAAGGAAAGTTTGACAGTTTATGAAGCCATCAGATCCAAAGAACAAGCAGTAGTCCTTTTGAAAATTTAGCACCAACAGGCAAAGCTCGTGAATCACTGAGTTTCAAAATTCAAAGGCAAATTAAAAATACAAAAAAAACCCTCACTACTCACTTTGCTTTGTTCTTTCCTACTAGCCAAAACCCCATCATATTTTTATGACTCCTAGTATCTATACTGAGCCTAAGGCATCATACTTTCGGGAATGTACCTGAACAATGCATGGGCTTGCTTTAAATTATATAACAACTTTACTGTGCTCTGTGTCAAGCCAGCCAAACACCTGCTATCTTCCTGTCAAAAGATGTAAGAAATACATTAAAATGTCAATATTTCCACCACAAAGCCAAATTCGTTTGGGTCTGTAGGAATTTGTGGTCATGGTCTTCCTAATTCAATAACGAAGCTTTCAGAGGTCAGTTGAACTAGGCAGGTGGGTTGAAATTTGAAAGTTGCTAGCAAGTATGAAAATACTCAGGAGGCAGGAACTTCTGGAGCAAATACCAAATATACTTAATTGGCAAAGACAGGCTTGCAATGACAGAGCAATTAGAATAAAAACAATCACTGGCAGACTTCTGACTGCAAGATGTCTGAGCTTTGCTGACTAAGATTGGCCCTACATCTACTTCTCCAATAACACTTTTCCTTTAGATAGAAGAGAGGATGTTTTCCAATGCAGAATTAGTTTTTAAATAGTTTAACTGTACTCGATTTTGATGTTAAATAGGCCTTTAAAACATGTAAGTTGATATTTTCATTACAAACAGTCTAAATAAGACTGTTAAACTTTAACTCTTAAGTCAGAAATGTTTTCTGAAATGGAATTAAAGGCTTTCAAGTTGCTCCTAAAGTGTGCTCTCTTCTGGTTAATTTTTATGGAAGAAAACTGACAGTGAGATTAAGACAAGGTTTGACTAATGTCTGTCAAATATGAGTTCTTGCCCTGTACTGTTTAACTATCCCCAAACTGATTATAAAGTACTATTAGATCAAGGCAGTCGCAATGTCACATTTGTGTTATCTTAAACGGTGTAACATCACTTACAGTAGAGAACCAAGTTTCCTGCATGAACAGGGCACAGAGGACAAAAAAAACCTGTCACTGTTTTGAGAAACTTGCTATTCAGTTTCTCAACCAAGGGAAGGTAGGATTGACTCATCAGTCCCTAAAAGGTGGGCCTGTGGCATCTCTGGGTCTCTGCAAAGACCTGGCAAAGTTTTTGCCAGATCTGGAAGTAAGTCAGAAGTTCACACACCTATTTCTATTTCAGTCAGCTTCATTCACCCAGCTCACCAGAATACCATTTTCATATTAAAGGTGGTAAGCACAGTTGCATTAAGAGATGCTGAGGTCAATCCTGGTTATTAATCAAAACTTGTACACTTTTGTAGGACCTTAAGACCTACCACATTATGCCCCTTTCACCATACAGGATTAGAAATACATGATGACTCATGTCTGCGAGTTGTGGCCTTTTTAAGACAATTCATAATCATGCTACTATTGCAGTGCAATGCAGTGTTTGGTGCCTGACGCTTAGTCTGCTTCAATATATCAAAGCACGCAGGAGTGGGTGTAGTCCCAAGATGGACATCTGAATTCTGAAGGTTTAACAACTGAATAAAACATCAGATCTGTGGAGCAAAAAAGTCTTTTTTTTGTATTGTCCAACTTTATCAGATTTGAGGGGGTAGAATCCAGATTCTGGCACTCTCCCAGTGGGTCGTACCATAGCAATAGCCATTGGGTGAACAGCACTGCGGCACTTGGGCAAAGGCAGGTGACAGCAGCCCTTCAGTGTCAGTTTTTCTTCCCTTGCAGACGCAGTAGCTGACTGCAGCAGGGCTCAGCTGCCAGGGCTTCATACAACAGCACATGCTGTCCAAGGAACAGAAGGTGAGAGTGTTGCGGGGAAGCACTGCACTGGTTAGATCTAGCAAACTATCTGGCTGTTGAGCATAAAAGCTGACAGTTGTATATTCAAAGAGCACTTTCAGTGGAAATCCAGCTATAAAAATATCATCCAGCAAGGACAAGAGAGAAGGATCAGTATAGAAGCAGCGGAACTTGTGCTTTTTCATGATCCTGACATATTTTATAGTAATGGAGCTAGTCATGATACGCTATTTTATTCTGACACATGATAGGAAAGATTTCTACCCCAGAAAGGAATGACTCTAAACAAGCTTGATACAGATGTGGTACAAATAATTGTAAGAAAGGATTATAAGTCTGTTTCGTGCTCTTGAAAAACTCGTGAGGTTTTTTTTCCTGCAGAATGTTCCCCCTCCTGTAAATTCCTGAAGTAAGAGAGATATTTGGATATACTTCTTGAGTCTGCATGTGTCTGTGCCTCGTTAACCTTACCTTTTTAGCCACTAAGTACTTCATTTACCCTATCCTTTATGGGTCACTCAAAAGCAGTTTAAACCCAGATGGTTGTGTTTTAACTTGCTTACATACGTGTTTGTGCAGGTAAAACATACTGACCTCAAGCTGTTTTGCTTTGGCAATGGCTTTTGTTGTCTTTAAACCAACCATGTTCAACAAACAGAACCTGAGTCTGGCAAGTTGCTCCCGAATATTTTCTTTTATTTCAATAGTAAACATACCTTTTGTCCCAAACCTGATGTTAGTATGCTAAAAGTCAGGGAATGCATTTTTAATTTCAAATTTGAATCCTCACTGTACATCAATCGCAGCCTACAAGCGCCATCCACTCTTTTGTTCAGGTACAAAGACAGACCTAGCAGTCCTTGCCTCTGGAGATTCTCAGTTTCTGTTTCTACAGCCTGAACCCTGTAGGAATCCCCTTGTATGTACCAATCCAAAGGCTGACTTGCAATTGGAAAACTCATGAAGTGAGAAAAAGTAAAATTGTTTCCAGTGGAATTAAAAGCAACTTTCTGATTAGCTTTAAGTGCTTCAGTAAGTACTTAACTGCAGTTTTGCTTCTTCGGTACAATTACAGTGGCCTAGCGTGCCTAACTTAAAACACTGTATCCCAGGATATCTCTCCTAGTGCAGGAAAAGAAGTATTTCTACCAAGGTAAGTCCAAGATGATTCCCACTGTCACCATTTCTGTTAAGTACAAAAGTGATTCTACAGAGTAAACTGGCTGTATTAGTGAAGTTTCTAGGTATGCTGTAACATATCTCAAATCTCTTCAGAAGGAAAGGTATCTTTAGCCAGGTCCTAATCATGTAGGACCTTTTCCTCCCTACTTACAGTTTTTGTATATTCTTTTCTGTGTAGCTGGTAGGTTGGTTTGTAAAAGCCCTTTACAGTCCACAGGGATGAAGTTCACACACCTCCCAGTGCTGGGCTTTCACATGGTGATGAAGGGCTGCCCAAGGAGTTCCAGTGCCTCTGTCCTCCGCATGGAATAATCAGTGTCAGATGCTTGCATCAAATCAAAAAGCCAAAGAAAGGAAAAAGCAGATAAACTGCCAGACAAAACTGCTATGGAGGAGTTAACTATATTTTGGTCACTACTCCAGATCTTGAGCCCTTTAAAGTGTGTAAAAACACTCAAATATGCTGGTCTGATTCATATGTTCACCTGTAGAATATATCTCCATAACTACTAATTTCCTCCGGGTCTACCTCATCATTCTTTTTCAGAAGACCATTAGAAAGTAATGTTTGCAAAGACATCCCTAAGCAATACTGTGCAGGAATAAGTTGCTTTTTTTTTGACTAAGTCACTACAGTAGCATTCAATAAATCTGTGTTTCTAAGCTCTGCTGCCATCTTTCAGAGTATGGCACTCAACTGTGCATGAGGAGCTGTAGAGAAAGTAAAACAGTTGCTGCTACAAGGAGCCAACCAGTCTAAATAGACACGGCTGCAAGCACACAGGGGAAAAAGCAACCTCAGTTTCCTGCCTTAACACCCCCCCAACTTCTTTGATTATTTCCCCTGCTAATGCAGACTGGAAGCTCTAAATCCCAAATTAACTCTTATTTATACTAGAGCTAAGACAATGTAGCCTCAACTTCAGAGGAAACCAAATGCTGCCTTGCTACAGAGTATGAAAAAGTGTTTAGGAATGAATACATGGTAGACCATGAGATTATTTATGTATTCATTGCATGCTTCCAAAACCTCAGAGATAAATGGATTTTATTCCTTATTCAAGTTTCAGATAAGGCCTCTGTTACATCTACATTAAGCTTATTGTTTCACTCATTGAACCAGACTATTTTTCACTCATGGCATCAAGATTTAGCTCCACTTAAACTACATTTAGATCAGGTTCTCTAACCACTGTTTTGATTTTGAAACCAAGTAGTAACACATTTTTCAAAAAGCTTATGACCAGAATTTGCAGTTCTTGGCACCTACTCTAGATGGCAGATTTTAGAAAGAATTTAGCACATGTTACAGCGTCACCACTAATTAAAGGCCCATCAGTAGACCAGAAATATGTGAAGTACTCAAATCCCATATGTCTAAGTCAATAGGCTTTAGAGCATTTGTGTGTGTCACCCTGGCTAATGCTGAATGTTCTAAATATTGGTTTTGAGGGAGAAAAATTAACAGGTTACATTGTATTAATATATTTAGTTGTCTAAGGGTGGTTAGTTATTCTAGTACAAATTGAAGCATTCCATTAAAATGGGTCAAATCTTCCGTGGTGATACTTCAACTGGTTTGTCAAAGCTGTGCCCCACCACCACATATTGCAGTTTGTAGATTTCATTCTCATTCTAGACACTTTAAATAACAAAGATTCATATCTAAAACACATTTTAGGATGAAGTAGGCAGATAATTCAACCTAATAACTCATGTTTCACCCCAAATTAACGTAGTGTTTCCTTCTGAGTTGTGTTTTAGTGTTCTGTGTTTACACACATCTTAGATTGGCACTTGCAGATTATCCTGTGACCCTCCTATAAGAGTCTAGAGCAGAACTCTTAATTCTGATGTCCTTAGGTACATGTCCTGTGTAGAGAATCCACTCCCCCGTGAATGTGATCCTTCCTGCCTACTGCCCTAACTTAAACACAGAAAACATACAGCCTTCTTTGGTGTTTTATAAAGCATGTTCTCTCATACATAAAGGGACCAGATCGCAGAAACGGAGAGGAGGGGTAAACTTTGCATTTATCATACAGCCAGGTGATGTGCTTTAAAATGAACTCTTATGCATCAGGCCAGGGTTTCGACATTTTCTATAGTCATTCAAGTAGTTAAGGCTCTGATTCTTTCTGTTCCCTGCTGAATTCCAATGCATGACTTTTCTGAAGCAGCCTGTAAAGCGAGTTCCACCAGCACACTGAAGATATTAGCTGTTTTCAGATGGTGCAGCAGTGGAGATTACTACTGCCTTCTCTTCCACTCAGCAGCAGTCTAATGGTTTAGATGAGGAACTTTCTGCCCTTTCAGAAGCAGAGCCAAGTTGCACCTTGCTTTGACACTAGACCACAATCAACAGCTTTTAAACCACACGAAGTTATTTTCTATATAAAGATATAACTATCCATATCAAGTGTTTTAAGCTTCAACTATCATTCACTTAATCAGCTATATATGTTTATGCAGAAGGGATTTGTCAAGCCTGTCCAAACTCTGCCAATTTTGTTTAACCTACGCATGGATTTATAATCTATCATTTTCAAAGTGTCAGGCATAAGAGATGATCACAAAAGAGTGAGAGAAAAAAAGTACAAAGGCATTCTAGTAGTTCTCTGAAGATTTATAAAACAACAATTATTTCCTTTGTTGCATCTCCCACTTGGCTCTTAGAGAAGTTCAATCATATGACAGATCTGAGGGGGAGGATGTTTCAGGACGCAAAGTACCCTTATTTTCAAGGGCCCACTGTACATTCTGGGAGTCCCATGATATTGTAATCAAAAGCTTCCAAGTGCCACTGAAGAACCAGTATGATAAATCCCAGGGGAGTTTTCTAGAAGGAACTGATCTGCAGACACAGAAACAGTTTTGGAATGTTATTTCATTTTAAGTGTCTCACCTTGATCTGTATTGTCACCAAAAAAGGTAAAGTTAAATCTAGCAGTTGTGATAACAGCTGGTCTTTGCATACTCTGCTGCACACTGCCAAATCACACTAATGATAACAGGTACTGAGGAATTCCCACATTTAGTTCCTATTATCCAATTTTCCAGTACTTATTCAGCTGGGAAGACATGATTATATTACAGAAAATTTTCCCAGAACTAAGTGCAATATCAAAGAAAGAAATCAAAAGTGGGATTGTTAGAATAACAGATGTTAAAAATTGTAGTTCTAGAAAAAGGGAAAACCCAAGAGCCTCTGAAGGTTCCAGAAGCACATACAAAGGCTATAGGGCTAGATACAACCAGGACCACTGAGCCTGGACTATTTTACACCAGGAACATGGTAGTCCTGTAAGTAGGTTCTTCTGACAGTTTTTTGAAAACTGTATTAATTTCCTCAAAATCTAGTCTAGATAGACAAGCATGAAAGGCAAAATTGGTTTTGCCTTTTTCCAGAATTTAACATTTGGTTTTCAAAAAGAAACAGCAGATTTTGTAATCTAAAAAATCAAACACACTGTAGCAAGATGCTAATATGTATGTTCTTTACGCAATTCCATTTGCAACTACTGATGGGACAATTAAAAGCAAGGAAAGTGCTTGGAAGTAGGAACGTAACTGCTGTCTTGTATTTTGGCAGAGTTATCTGTGAGAAGGAATTATGCATCTTCACGTAATGGTGCAGCAGAAACAGCAGGAAGAAGCCTAAATTTGGGAAAACATACCTACCCTAGGCAGAGGCACACAAAGGTGCCTGATGTATTTGGAAGTTTGAGTGTAATTTCTGAGAAGTTTCACGAGACCCTCAAGATGATACAACATATTGCACATAGTGTCATTCACCCTTAGGAGTGAAAGGGGAATGTCTCAAAGCAAAGTGCCAGCTGCAGAAAGCGGCGGAACAAGCACAGGGACATTATCTGCTGCTGTTGGAGACCTGCAGTGCACAGGGAATTAGGCATCCCATAAAAATAAATAAAACTGCATCAGGGAACTGGCTCTGCAGCCAACTGCTCTTCCTAACGAGGAGAATAGGTTTTGCCAGTAGCTTGGATCGGCATTGTAATTGGGAGCTGCAGGGAAGCTCGCTCCCTAACTTTGTAGGAATGCAAGACTAACAATAGGCTTCCTGAGTACTTAGTAGATAATTTGTGCCAAAAAGAGAACAGGGTGCAGGGACTGACCCCACAGCTCAAACAAAACCCTGAGTTTTATCTGATTTATCCACTCTAGATTGATTGATCAAAAAACACACAGCTACTGAAGAACCCATTACCAACAAACACGCACTCACATGTATTACTGTAAGAGACATCACTGGAGGAGGAGCTGTTTATTACACCCCAGGATTGTTAATACACCTTTAAGCATATCATAAGTTTACAACCGAAAGAAATACACTTTGAACCAATCCAGCTCAGTAATATACATTCACACACTGTTTCAAGAAATTAAGCAGAATTAAATATAGACCTTATGGATTTCAAAGAAAATTTCCACCTCATTTTTCACTGATCAGTATGTTCACTCTTTCCTGGATTAGTTAGGTTAGTATGACTGGCCCCAAGCTTGTGCAAGAAATTATTCAGTAGCGAACTGTTGACTGAATTTAAGTAAGTTCAAACTAACGCTTTAAGCACTGGCAACAAAAAAGCCACACCACCACATCTCTCACTAGAGTTTTGAAGCAGAAATCAGTAAAACTGCAACAAAAAAATATTAAAATTAAAAGTACTAAATCTTCTTCTTTGTAAGATCAGCAATAAGATCTCTTAGTGCCTATTTGCATGATTCAACCTTATTCTTCCAGGCTAAGCTGGTCACCTCAAGCCCCTTGAAAGTCCATGAGGAGAATTGCACTTTTCTAGAGGGCAAATGAACCCAGCTATCTTCAAATGACTGCATTTTAGACAAGGACTATCAAGTATGGAAACAAACAAATATGAGATGCCCCTCTCTCGCTCCCTATTTTCTAGACACCATCTTGAAGATCAGGAAAGACAGATGACTAAAGATAGGTGAGCTAAAGCCAGTCCAACTTTATTCACAATTGAATATGATTATTCTTAATTCACCTGGTGGAATCCTTGTAGTTTACTGTGATGTACATAACCTAGGCCAATACAGGTAGACCATATTACTGCAAAAGACTCATTGATGTGTTCCTCTTTAAAATTAATTTTAAGAATATGCCTACCTATACAGCTGAACAACAACGCTATTCACAAGTCGTCTTACAAAAGAGTCCCTATTTGGCAGGGCTCTCGCTGACTAGAGAAACAGGTGCCCATTTCAATTGCTTTTTGTCTGTTTCTTTCCTGAAGCAAGGGTGGGCATTCATTGGTTACTACTGCCTCTGAACTCTTAACCCACAGGCTCCCTTCTAAACTCCGTGTCTACTTTGAAAGATTTAGTCTGAAGATCTCATCACTTTTTCATCCATTTTTGCCACAGCAAGTTATTCCCTTGGCTTTCCCTTTTCCTTCATAAATTTTATAACTTCCTCTTTGAAATAGTGCCTTCCTTACCCGAGTACAACACCATTTTGCTCCACTCCTTTCAGCTGTCCCTTCTGACATGATAAACAATACTCCAAGTCCTCAAGTGGAATAGCAGAGCATAAGTAAAATGAGCAAGGGACCAAGGCTAAGTAATCATCTCTGGTTTTAGAACCAGTTTAAGTGTCAGCAGTGTATGGTGTCTAGGCTTTACTCTCAGAGACATCCAATTTTAACCTAGAAAAATATTCAGCTTATCACAATAGGTTTATGAGTAACTAAAGATGGAGTGAATATAAATTTGTATAACAACTTTTCCATGAGTGACAAACTACAGGGTTCACATTTCAGAAATATTTAGCAAGTGTTCATAGTTTGCTTCCACTGTTCTGAATCTCTTCATTAAAATGATTATGTCATAAAATGTTCCATAAAATGTTCCATAGCTTTTAATGACTTTGGTTAATACCCACTAATAAGAGATATACCATAATAACTGATGAAAACACTGAACAGTGACATTACTTAGCATTTTCAGTGCTTAAAGCTTGGATGGGTTTTTTGTGTGGTTGGTTTTTGTTATTTTTTGTGTAGTTTTTCTTTTTTATTTAACACACACAACAAGCACCTTCC
The DNA here is from genome assembly GCA_013398295.1 of Chionis minor. Classification (NCBI taxonomy): domain Eukaryota; kingdom Metazoa; phylum Chordata; class Aves; order Charadriiformes; family Chionidae; genus Chionis; species Chionis minor. Next base: position 420,354 of record VZSF01008493.1, on the reverse strand, counting down.
TTTTACAGACACTAAGCACACTATACTTGCACGCTTAACAAGGATCTTATATACCAGGACAGATTTTCAGTCTGAAGTCCACAATACAATGACTCACTGTTACTCATGAGACTTTAGTCTTATTAGTTTTTACATATTCAAGTATATTTTAAGGGTGCATTCAGGTTCTGTTATTTGAGATCTTTGGATTCCCATCTCTACTGCAAAGGTCAGACATTTTTTTTATAAAAAATCTAACCACTCTTAACACTAGAGCTTTAAAGGATAAAAATTAGTATTGTAAGGTTCATAATAAAATTGCAAAAAATCCTGACCATGTGATTTTCACCACTTCAGGATACAAATCTGTACACTGGAAGAGATTAACCATGACTTACAGTATTAAGAGGAGAATGGGAAAATAGACTTCCTACATCGGATTTATGAAAACTTGCAAGTTAGGAGCACAAATCCTGCTGGTTTATGTTTGAAATCACAGTGGGTTCTTTTCTACATGCAAAAATTGAACTCCTGAAACAATATGACCAGCCATAATTCAGGGAATTCATAAATGAATTAGTCACAGCCTGCATTTGCAACAAATACATATTTATATGTTAGTGTTCCCAAAATAATGGATCTTAATTGAGTGTTCTGCACATGTCCCTTCTGCTGATTTTCAATCAGAGCCACCAGGGTCCCAGGCATCTCTGTGAGTGACTTGGGGTTTCAGTGTGGAAACTCAGCAGGAGCTGGGGAACTCAAGACCTAGCAGGATCAGTCTTGGAAATTCAATCCTCCTGTGACGAGGGCATCGGTAGAACCATTTCACAGATGACTGATCAAAGGCTTAAAACTTTTATCTCATTTCATCCATGTTTAGTTTTCTGCTCTTATCACTAGATTACCCAGCTTCCTGCTGTACTAAGTCTAAAACTTTTTTGGAAGAGGCCAATGGCAGGCTCGAGTGACAGGTACTGAGATGAGAAAGTACAGTGTTCTCATTGCAAACCTGAGAACATCACTTTAAACAAATTGGTTTTTAAAGAAACTGAAATATTTGCATAAAGAAAGCAGACTGGAAATCAAGCTTAAACTCACATACACTTTCTGTTTATGGTATGTATAAATGCATCTTTGTTGAACCAGGTTTAATTTTAATAGTTATAAAAAAATAGCAGTTAGTAGTGCAGTAGGGAGTAAGGAAAGAGTAGAGTTAGGCAGAAGTTCTGTGTGAAAAAGGCAGTAGGCGCACTGCTCATAATAGTGAAAGTGAGAATAAATAAAAAGCAAACACTCGATCAAGTACAAAGCATGGACTGCAACAACTTATTGCCCCTAGCTATTACATTAAATTCTTTAAAAAATCCTGAAGGTAGTAGATCATAGAACTGGCAAATAATACTCTTAGAACAAACTTCACTGCAACAAATATTGAACTTTCAGAGGGAGGTTTCATCTGAGGTCTAGATATCAGCTAGCATATATTATGTATCTCAAGTGATTTTTCAGCCTCCAGTAATCACAGCTTCAGTGCTCACTGATTCCTTATCAAGCTTTCTACTTAACAATAGTATTTTAATTCTGTGATTGAGGATATCAGTACAGCAGACCACAGTAAGCCTCTAAAGCCATGCCTCCTCTTTCTCACAAATGAAGGCATCACAGCTGAAACAGCACAGAAATGGAAAAAGCTCCCAAAGGTTACTATCCTGCTGAACTAATGGGAGAATCAAATAGCAACCAGCTCCCTACAGTCTGACTCCCAGTGCAATCCATGGTCTGTTCCCAGAGCTACGCACCTCTGCATTACTGCTGAAGTTAGCCAACTAGCCCTGCCCAAATTCAGCAGTTACTGGGGTTCCAAAATATTCAAAATAGAGCCTCAACTTCTAGGCATCTATAATAAGCCAGTGCCTGCCACCACAGATCTCTTCAGAACATAAGAATTCCTTGTTAAGAAACCAGGTGCCTCACTTCACATACCCAGCTCTGAAATTTTGGGATCAAATCACTCTCCATGCTTTCCATGTAGAATAAGAATCCCATTGATCTCACAGTGGACACAGACAGACATTTCATAAGGAAGTCTGATCTCCAAAGGTGGCTAATGCAAGGCATTAGCATTACCCTTTCTTTCAAATATTCAAAAAAAATTTCCACTGGCATCCAAGTAGTGCCTCGAACTCAAATATGCCCTCATCACAGGGGGAACTGCATTCCAAAGTGGATAGTGAACTAGTTTATTTGACTATACTTCCAAGGAGACTTAACCTTTACAGAGAACAAGTGGATGATGAACAACATTATTATGCTTGTTGCAAAAGTGACCATGTGTTATGCTAATAAGAAAAATGTTCAGCTGCATGAAAATAACTTTCCCCCTGAGATTATTCCATTAAAGTTTAATGTTTGCTCTGGACTTTCTTTTGAATACAGATCATTTGTTCGCAACACCGCGGTCCCATAGAATCATCTGTTTTTTCCCCTTTAATGTCAAGTCCTCACTAACACTGCACTCCATCCTCATTATCAGGCTTACTGCATTAAGCTGCTGTTCATAAGCTTTCAACAGTGGGAAATGTAATTCAATTTCTTACCATATTTTCCTTTTCAGAATTGTTCTTTTGTGAAGGGTGAATTTAAATTTAGATGAATTGTGTGTCACTTGCAACTCCTTTTAAACACAGCTCATCAGAAGCTACCTATAAACAGGTTCAAAATGCTTCTGCAGTGGGCCTGTCTTACTGCATTCAGCCTGACAAAGGCCACTGGCTCCAAGTCATCCGACTTGGCACTCAATTCCCCTCCACTCAAAGCAACCTCTCATTCACAGATTGTAACAGAGGGTAAAACCAGAAGAATAGGACTTGAATGGGGGAAGAGAAGTTGCCCTTTAAGCCAAAGACAGCCACGGCTATAAAGGCTGGTTCTGACTCATCTTTACACTCTACTGCTCTACTAGTTGCCCTGGCCACACCGGTACCTTCAAATAAATCCAAACAGCCACACTGTTACCTGTGCTCTCACAAGTCTATTGCCAGTAAATGGATGCATAGCAATACCTTGTCCACACACAAGACCCTTTCTTATGAAGGATAACTAATAGCAAAATGGCTTCCTGACTAAATAGGCATTGGATGCTACCACAGTGCAGGAAAAACCTGATTTAAAAAGGAAATAACACCTCTGCACCACAAAATTGCAAATTTGCACACTTGTTCAGATTTTTGCCAAGTGATGAGTAATTCTGGAAGACAGTTGGTGCACTAGACTGGAAATGAGACTACAATTAAAACTGCTGCTCTGCTATATTCTTTCTGTGTGACCTTGGTGATATTCTATGCTATACACGTTCTTATGCTGTGCTCTAACATCCAAGCACCTTCCAGCTCATCCAAACCTGCACGTTTCCATTAGCAAAAGGGAAAGGTTAAAGGAACAGATCTTGCAGCGACACAGGGAGATGTTGTCTATGAGGACAGTCAGTCATTTAAAAATTTAATTGTTCTGGAGAAGTTTTCAATCCCTCTTTGGTCAAGTGTAAATTAGCCTCCTTTCTCTTCTCAGTTTAGCTACTCATATATATGACAAGGTCTACAAAAGGACTGTGTGCTTAGTCTCACAACACTTTGCACAAGGCAGCTGTGGGGAATGCAGGTTTATGACACTTCAGTCAGCACAACAGCAGTGCTTCATATACACACAAAGTACTTCAGTAAAAACGTCACGTATCTAAGCAGGCTGAAATACCTAATTATTAAGTAGTGGGCTTTGTGGATCTTGGGATCCCAAGAAGTTTCTATAACTTATGGAAAGATCCTTCAGGAGTGATCTGGGGTGATAACTGTGCCTTTAGGATGTAGCTGCTACAAGAAGGTCCATATCAGTTGCAGCAAAACAGTGGTGTAAGAGAAACCTGCGAAGGAGATATTTAAACTATCACTGTGGTCTAGGTGGAAACAGACACTATTTTCCTTCCTGCTACACTTTAGATGTGTGTCCTCTTCACATGCAGAGCTTGCAGGGGGAAAGAAGTGTAATGAAAAGCATCAGTTATGCTGACACTTACATTCCCCATTCAAGATTCCCCATCACCTGATCTCTGAGCAGGAGCTATTCAGCAAAATTAGCTTTCTCTGTTACAAGACTCTGAGAATGAGACTTCCTGCTTTTCAGAAAAAAACATCTTTAGAAATGATTAAATTACCAAATGTTATACTATACATACCTTATTCCCAACAGTTTGCTTTGGAAATTGGTGATATACCCGGTTGTGAGAGGAAAGCTACAATCTGTTAAAGATCAGTGTTCAGACCTAATTTAAATTCATGAATAATTCTAGTATAATGAACACCGGGAAATGGAAAAACTGTAGCTCAAGACATGAACATAACTAAGCCTAACTCAGGAAGCACAATGCTTAAAACATGATTTGAATTCTTCCCCAGCTCTACCCACAGTTTTAGCTTGCTTACTACTTTTTCATAAATAAAATATTTGCCTTAAAACACATTGTAGCCATGGTAAAACTGCTCCCATAGGTTACGTTACAGAATTAACAGCTGCCTATTGGGCTTCCTCTGCAGAAACACAGCAAGTATCATCTCATTGTAAGCAATGCAGTTACCCAAAGCCTGTGCCCATTTAAAATACAACCAAATTATTTTGTACCTCCTCCAGAAAATGTTGCAGTAAAATGAATACCTATAATTCTATAATCAATTTTTTCCCTCTTCCCACCCAGCCTTCGCTTTATATATTCCCCACCTGGGACCAATTCTTACCACTTGAGAAGTCTCAGGCAATTTTTCTTTATTTCATCAACGCTTTCAAACTATAAATACCAAAAGCCACATGTGAAGTGTATCATGCCCATTCTCCACCACAGTGGTTTTTCTGCCCTGCTCCTCCCAACAATTTCTTACTACTATACTTTACCCTATGAATTTGGCAGAAGGAATTCAGGATGTAATATTAACTGCTGGAACCAAAGTATTTTTGAAGTCTACCTTTATTAATAGCAAAGCAAGTATGGACTAGCTCTAGCCAAAGTGCACAGCAAGCTCCCGCCTGGGTCCAACCAGCTTTGGATCAGGCCCTCTGCCTCCTGCCAGTGACCCACAAGCCAAAGACTCAAACTGACATATAGCACCTAAAGCAAAGGTGAAGTACTTCAAGAGAGCTCAAAAAGATCACATCCAGCTGAAGATTTGAATTGATTTGAACCTGCAATGACTGCAATTAATACTCTCATCTTTCTCACTGCTCATGATTCTTCAAGCGTTTGCCTCTGAAAGGCTCTATTTTCCTACCCCTGCAAGCCAGTGACTCTGTGCACCATTCAATACTTTTATACTACCCCTAAGAAGATGTGGTATAACATTTCTTATATTTTCTGAAGAAAGTATTTCTTATATCATTAAGGCGCATTTACAACAAATCACATTTCTCTGGAGCTTTCTGCTTCTCACATGGCATCAGGCCACAACACGTCATGCCACAGTAGAGCCCATATGGAGACAAGATGAGCCTGTCTTGCCTCTTTTCTGCACCACTCCAGGGCTGCATCTCGTCCCTCTTCTCATAGAAGAATCACCGAGTCTCTTCAAAACCAGTAAACATCAGCAGCTCACTGGCCATATACCTCCATAACAGACCTGGCCATGAGCCTACCACCTCCAGTTCCACCCCTTGTTGTCCAGCTTCACTTCCTTGTGTGAGAACTACCCTTGGGAACTTTTTCCTCAGTAACCCTATGAGCAGTGAGCGAGCAGACAGGGTGTCCTGGCTGCCCTCATCACTTCAAGACCTACGCTCAGCACATACCTGTTTTCCCCACTAACACTTCCATGTTGTCTCTGCCACCCATACACACCAGCTCCTCCTCCATAACGACATAAATTATATTAACACAAGCTCCAACAACCAGACCAGGGTAGTAGAGTTTGATTTGGCTCACACCCACAGAAGCACACTATCACTTTTATTTATCTCAAATGAACTTAGGAAAAATTGTCTCAAATTTTGAGGTTTAAGAAACTGGAGCTTGAAGCTAAGAATATCTAGAAAGAACTGATTTTTATTAATATATAATTAACACATGCTCTCCTGCAAAGCAAATGTGATTGCATGTGCGGCTGCAGTAGAGCAGTTGTATTAACACAGCTCTGACTGGTGTTGAGCACAAATGGGAACCTGAGCTCCCTTTATACAAATGGCTTCTCTTGTTAACCTGTCCACCCACCGACACAGGCAGCCAAAGCACATTCTGCAACTATGCTGTCCGTTAGGTTCTCAACATTATCCACAGGCAGTCTGCAACTGGCAGCTGTTCATTTGACTGAGCAGCACAGCACTTAGCTCAGAAAGTTGTTTATGTGGGATATGTGCCCCTCTTTGCTCCTATTTATAGATATTTATCCCCACATAAATAGTAACAATTTTACTTTACAAATGGTATCTGTAAATCAAGTAAATTCAAGATTTGTGTACAGATCCATTTCCAGGAGCCTTAACACAATATTAATCTCTTTACAGAACTTCATGCTGATCAATAATGATTCTGTCTTGGTTGGATTAAGACAAAAAAACCCCATCAATTCACTCGATAACCTCTGGAAGGCTGCATCCATACTGCAAGATGTATTAAAGCACAAAGGTAAGTCTGCTGCTGCAGAAGTACACAAGGATGAAAAGAGATTTTTTTTCTCCACGTTGCCTAGATAGAGAGGAAAAAACATCTCCAAATCTGCTCCAAATTAAACTTACAGGGCATTAGCTTTGGGGCAGAGGAATTAAGGAGGTGTCTCACCCTCCACCTAAGAAGTTCTATTCAGAAGGTTTAGGAAGGGGTTTGAATTTAATCTTTTCAATAGAGATATCAGTGACTCATTTTGCAAGAATCATTTAACTTGCTTCTGACCTGTAAACACTCAAATTAGTAAGCAGAGACAAGCCTGCCTGGGTAAATGAGTACTTGGTTCTACCAGGTCACAGCAGGTATCTTGACCACAGCCAGTCTCACTTGAACTGGTCTCAAGAGCAGCAGCAACTACAGCATGAAAAATTCAAAGTTCCTCATGAAGTTTACCTGTTAATCGAGGGACTGCAAAAAACTTTCCATGGCTGATGTATACACATATAAACTTATATAGTCGGCCTTTGACAGGATTTTGCACAAACATTCAAGCCATCTGGATTGATCAGACTGAACAATACATAAAAAATTCCATAAGAGTGGTCTTGCAAGTGTGATAGTAGGCATGTCTACAGCCTACAGAAGGGAAGAAGTACAGCTCTTCTGATGGCCACACGAGCCAGAAGAATGAAAACTACAATCAGAAAGCAGTTATAGCTGCACGGTTGTAACACCAAGGATGCAGAATCCCATTCCCTACCAGGAATTAACAGCCTGTACTTGACTGACAGCTAAAATAGCTATATAGCATCTCAGTTAGAGTTGCACCACAAGCACACAGCTTGTGTGTGCCCAGCTGCAAAGGATGCACGCTTGATCTTGCCATCTTGCTCTTATATGCTGTTTATACATCTTACACAGCAAGGAGCCAGATTCATACACCACCTCACTTACCCTCCCTCTTACATACAGGGGAACCAGTTCAGCTCCTCAACACCCTCAAACCAGAGCAAATGCTGGGAGAACAAGCATCCAACAGACAGACACACACACACCATAATAGCATCAGGGAACTTAACCTCAAGTTCACCCTCCAGAAACTACCAACATTAGCAAGTCATTCATTAAAGTAATACGGGAAGCTAAATAACAGCACTGAGCAGCCCATGTCTTTACATTACTACAATTAAAGGAATCCAGACATTCATCATCCCCACTGAAGTACTATTCAAGGCTCACACTGATCCCATGAAGACTGGCAAGCAGAAAGTTTTGCTTGAAAGCAAAAGTTTTACTGGAAAGGAAGTATTACCTTATCTGAGGAGACCTCTCTCTACCCATTGAAGCTTGCAATGAGAAACATCTGAGCAGAGCCCCCAGTTGAGCTTAAATACAGCCCCAGACCATGGGCCAGGTGTGGGTGGAGCCCCCAGGTGAAGCTACTCAGGGCCATTAGGGCCTATTAGTGCCCTCAGGACCCTGATACACAGGATATAGACAAATACTCTGGAGTTATCCAAAGACAGAATTTCTCTGAGTGAGAACTGGATGAAAAGTAGAGCTAAGGCTTTCATATTGACATACAAGAGACACTTCTGCAGGCAGAACAGGTGCTTGCAGTCTCCTGGTATACATTCATTACTTCTGCATCCAGACATGCTATATCAAGAGCAAGATTAATTTGTGAGTGACATAATGACATGGAAAATCTATTAGCTTATAAATACTGTTTCAGATCAGCAGCTTGCTGCAAGCATGTTTTCAAATGTGAGGCTTGCTTGCCTTCTCTTTAACTACAGTGCTAGGCAGACAGTCCAAATGCAGTGGCATGGGGTGACAGCAGAAGACAGTCAAATCTATGTGACACAACCAACAATCTATATGACTTTCCTTGGGTGAAGGGCTGCTCCCCTTGAAGGCAAACCAGCTCCTCACATCAGAACTCCTGCAAGCCAGAGCACACAGGCCAGAAATCACATCTGAACGTGAGACTTTTGCAATCACCAGTATTTCATCACAACCTAGTGTGGTGAGCAGAAGTGCCCAGTAGGATAGTATATGGACACCATGACAGAAAATCTGTTCACAGAATCTAAGGTTGGTGAAAAAACATGCCTTTCTATAGCAAACAACAAATAAACAAACAACAAGGCCTATGTAAAACATAAATAAAGAGTGGGTCTGTTTCTTTAGAGACTTGGTATCGTATATCCAGTTCACACAAACATCTGGGAGCTTAATGCAGAATCTTCTTTATTGAACCTGAATAACTTAAGAATAAAAGTGATATGGGATAAGAAAGGAGTGGGAGTTTTGCAGAACAGTTAAAAATAGACAGTTGTAAGAAATTTTCAACGCTTACTGTGCTGAGTGAAGTAGCAGACAGTTCAGACACCTCAGTGCCTGCCTTCAGCTCGCTTTCAATGTCGCAGCTTGTTAAAGTCACTTATAATAAAACTACCTGAAACTAATGTCTAAATTCTGCAACATATTAAACTATTGAGGGTAACAGTCAAAAAGTAAGAGGCACATAAAAGAATGCCCAACTTTCTCTGTGAAACAGGATTTTAAATTTGTAAGTTTAAATCCTAAACAAGAAGTAGTCCATGCCCCATCAGCCAGAACAAGCTGGTGAAATGAGATTAACCTACACAGTAAAAATGAGAAGAATTCCGATTTTTTTCTGGACAATTCATCTTGCCTATGTTACAATTTAATGCTCAGTCTGAACTAGCATTGCTGTCAAAAGAAACAGCCCAGACTTCCCCGCAGACCCAGGGCCAAAATTTTTTCTTGCTGTGCTACACCTCCTACTCTGTGCATGCATAACCACTAGCATGGTTCACTCACTTCATACCATAGAAGCCATATCAGGGAAGAGCTACAGTCTGAAACCAACTGTTTCGTCATTATTTTTTGTTAGATGAGCTAACAGAGCCAAATCCCCGATCCTGTTTCCTCATGTGGTCATGGCAATGCTTATCCTGGCACGAGCAGGAGCAGCAAAAATACAGAATGCAGAGGCTGGGAAAGGACCATGTCTTGCAGTTGCAGCACTGGCTGCTTTAAGCTGCCTTCACGGGTCTTCCTTCCGAGGTTTTGAGCTTTCACACCACTGTAGCAAATGAATCACGTGCCTACACCGCTGTGGGCAATGCACACTCCGGCTGCCAGGGACAGAACGTATGGCATCGCTCCTTAACAAGCAGCAAGGTGAGAACCTACTCTGACACTGCTCTTACTTTAATCTGCATCATGGATGACAGACCTAACTGACAAGGACTGCCCCAGCTGGGTAATTATGTTTGATCTGTGTTGACCCTCCTCCATAATGAGCCAGAGGATTAAAAAGAATGGTTTCTAAGTCCATTCATAGTACTATACACGTGTACAGATTAAAATATATGTAAAATGCTGTTTATGAGGAAAAAAAAATCTCTTATTATAAACATACTTTATTTTGAAGATAAGGTAACACTGAAAATTTGAAAAGCCTGCGGTGGCCAAGAATTCAGCTCCTTGGAAACTCTGAGCCAGTCATAGAGAGGAATATGAATATTAAAAACAAAACTAACACTAAAATCAAAACTATACCTGAGACTAGGTTGGTTAGTAGCAGCTCTTTTTTTCTCCTAGACATCTCCAGACTATGCTGGTTTAGTCGTAGCTGAACTACTGGTTCAAAAGCCCTTAAGTATATATGTAGAGGAGGAAATGTTCTGGCATTCATGGGATGGTGTCCCCTCTCTCTGCAAGAAAAAATGTGTGCTGCAAAGATGGGAATGCTGAGCGTTTCTTCGGAGTCCCAGCTTCTTGCTCTGTCTGCTAGGGACGCTGTAGGAATAAAGGAAAGTACCAATAGCACCACTGGGCTGCAAGTGTAACTAAGAAACTGAAATACCATTATTTTCATCAAAAATGGTATCACAAGCAACGTATTTTCTGATCTGGCATGAAATTCACTCTCAAAAACTTTCAGGATTGACCAAAACATTTCCCATGAAGGTCTGAAATGAACACAGATCCGCACATAAGCTGTTGATGCTTTTTTCTTTCTCTCAGCATTGCAAAATCACTAGCGGTTTTCTTATTGCTCAGTAAGCTGTTTAAATATTTAGAGAATTTGAAATATCCTAGGATCAGAATCCAATTCTGAGTGTGTGTATGAACAGCATGCTCTGCAATTGCAACATTCACTCCAGATTTTGACTTTGAATTTAAGAGCAATTTTTTTCTTCTTTATCGGGTTGTCAAGCTTTCTTTGTGAGGGGTACAATGACCAAAATTCCATATTGTAAACCAGCAAAGACCTGAGCTGAATGCAATAAAAGCTCTGCAGCTCTGCATGTTCCATAAAGTTAGCTTTGTTTGGGCTAAGAAAAAGACCTGCTTTTCTAAATAAAAAGAGGTCACTTACAATCTGAATGTCACAGCCAATAAGTTGTTTATTGGTGTCACTAGTACATTTGATATAAGTAACAAAATGCGATGAGTAAAAAGAATCATATTTAGCTGTCAGAATCGCTTGGAAAAAGTGAAATACTGCTGTTTAAAAAAATGAAGAAATAAAAATCACATTTTTTCATGTTCAGTCATCATTGCTGAAAAAGGACACTTTTGGGGTTTCGTTTTTTTAAATAGGCACATATCCCTCCTCCCCCCTCCCCCCCCCCCAAAAAAAAAAAAGAAAAAAAAAGGGGGGGGCGGGCAAAGCAAACTGAAAGCTGCTCCAGAAGCCCCGAATTGGAATAGCTCGGGCTTCGGCGCCACCTAGGGATAATAGCGCCTGCAGACGCTGATTTCCAGTGCCAAAGGTGAGCACGGCAGAGACCTTGTCATGGTTTGCCTAACTGCATCCATTTGCATTTGCACTCCTGGAAACTCCTTTCAAAGCCATACTCTCAACCAAAAAAAAAAAAAAAAAAAAAAAA
>VZSF01008493.1:281724-408795 GCA_013398295.1 Chionis minor | reverse complement strand
AAAAAAAAAAAAAAAAGAAAAGCAACAACGTCTTACATGTGTTTTACCCAACTGCAGTGAAAGCTTCACCTCCTTGCAGTTCAAAAGCTGTGTTTGTGACGTTGAGAGCACTGAAGCGGGTCCCGGGGCCTGCACAGCAGTCCTGGGGTTGCAGCGGCATGAGAGGGCTCGGCCTGAATGGAGGCCACTGCTCCGGCACCATCCACCCGACAAGCTGGATGCAGCTTTGGATGCCTGGCATCATTACACAGACATGTATTACCGTACGTTGCCAGGTGCTGTTTCATAGTAAAGAAATTAAATAAGGTTAAATTCTCCCCAGTAGCTACCTTCAGCACTGCGCAAGAGGCAGTATTAGCCCACTCACAAACATTGACTCAAAAGGGTTTAAAAAGACATATTTCTTCCAGGGAAAGGAGGAACCACACCCCCAAAAAAGGCCATCTGGTAAGTGCAACAGTAGGCAAAACTATCATGCTTTAGGGCCTGCTTTAACAGCAGTATGAGCCCAGCCTCTTTCTCCATGCTGCTGAGCAGCCGCAGAGGTGGGCACCTTTCCTTTGCCTCACCACCGACGGCCACAGCTTGGTACCGCCACGTGCCCACTGCTGATCGTGTCACAGCACCTCCCGCCCTGCTTCAGCTCTTCAAAGGGAAACTGGGCCATACAGGACCCAAGACACAGAAAGGAAATATGCCTATTTAGAGTCACTTTTGTCCTTTTTTCTTCCTTTCCCAGCTTCCTCCACTTTGTTCAGGGACTCTTTTGTTCACCTCTTTTGACTACAGCATTGGTCAAAATAATTTGAGCCTGAACACCTCTACTCACAGTCAGACCTAAATAGCAGGCTCTTGCTCACCGAAACAGCAATATTTAACCTTGTTTTAATTCTCCTTTTGAAAAAAACTCAAAATGCTCAAAGCAACTCCCACGAGGTAAGGTCTGGCTGCAGAGCTGGCAGGTTCCCACAGCACAGCCCAGTTCTGCAGTGGGGCAGAGGAGACGGGAGCGTCAGGGATCGGGCGAGAGCTAGAGCAGAAGCTGTTACAGCCAAAAGGAGCAGCACCAGTGGAAGAGGGCCTTGAGGGGAACCGGGGCCCTGCATAGCAGGCAGGAGTCTTGTCTGGAGCTGGTTTGGAGGAAACCTGTGCTTTTTGATAGCACAGCTGGAAAGGGTTCGAGCAGTTACCCCAGACTAAATGGAATATTTCTAACTTTCTCCATCTTCACCTTAAGTAACTGCAATGTCTCTGTCAACCTTGCATAATCAATTACAAAACCTGTGTGTTCGCTGGTAGAGTTCTGTACCTGGAAGATACTGTACTAAAATGGACTATCATACCCCACACTGAACATCTTTCCCGTTGCCCTTTGGGCTCACTTAGTTTCCTTCTGAGTCACAGCACAGCTGGCGTCGTTTGGCACTTTATGAACTGAGCTGTCGAACTGCACTGAACAGTCCAAACAGGGGGCAGGGGAGTTCTTCAATCTCCAATACCCACTTTTCAAGCTTGCAGCCGCTTTTGTTGTCAGCAGAGCCTTTCACAGGTCAGGAGAACAACTGATTGCTACCAGCCAAACCACTAAGTTTGTCTCCTCTTCCCTTTCCTTGTCTCCAACTTCCCTTTCCTTGTCTCCAACTTCCCTTTCCCAGACTAAGCAAAACATTTTATTCAGTCTTTCCTCAGTAGACATTCTTTCTGAGGGCTGGTAGGTGATCTCCTCTGTGCTTGTTAGCAGTGTCTCTGGGCAAACCGGACACATTACGTCACTTATGACCCTAACAGACCGGAACAAAATATGTACCTGGAAAAACAGTACTTTTGCTAGAATATCTCTTAACCGCTTGCCTTTTTTTTTTTAACAGCATCTTAATAGATGCTTGATTCTCTGTTTTCTGAATAGAGTTCAGCTGCACTCTAGTGGCTGTAGTCTAGGATTTCAGGCATTTTGGAATTGTCTAAACTCCGTATTTCCACCTACTCAAAGTAATACAATCCACTAGCAATGGAAAACATGCTTCTTCAAGTATGCATTTTTTTTTTTCCAGCCAGGAAAATCATTGCTGAGGGTTGAGTTCAGAAAGAATTTTTTGTGTGTGAAATTGGATTTGGAGCCTGTATTTCAGACACAGTTTTATTCAAACCATGTGTTTCAGATGCAGGTACCCTGGTTAGCATCCACCTCGACTGCTCGTCCCATTGAAGCGCCATATATCTAACCGAAATATCAAATTTGTAGAGCGTCAGCAATTCAGTGTCCATCCTTGTTCTTGAAAACAGCAGCCGTCAGTGTTTGGTGTCGGTCTGACTCAGCCACTAGGTGGTGAGGAAGATTCGTAGTTCCATTCCTACAAAAGAGCTTTTTTAAGTTGTCAAAGACTCGGTTTTGGATCTTGCATTAGTGCACAGACATTGCAAAGTAAAGGTGAACACTTGACTACAAGAATTAAGGAAATAATGGCTAAGGACATTTGAGGAGGAGAAGGTGTGGCTCAGTGATTATTAAAGACAGCAAGCAACACATAACAATACCACGGTGATTTTCAAAGGGTATAAAAATGAAAGCATGTTTTCCATGTGTAATAGATAGGTATACAGCTTGGGAATAAGGCATGCAATGTTAAAAGAGGAAATACAGGCTGGCAATGGTAAATATTCCCAGGGAAAAAAAGGAAGAAAGAATCCAAGTCTTTTAAAAACAAAATTAGGCAGGGCAAAAGAAAAACATGTCATAAAGATCCACTTTGCTTTGGGACTGAGATGAACATGAAGACTCAATTCTTATGAAATTTGAACTCTTTGCTTCATTCTAGGAAAACTGACACATAAACTGGGTTGTTCTAGAAAAATAAGCCATTCAGAAAGCTGTTCAAAGGAAGCCTTTGACTCCACTTAAAACAGGGTGGTGCGGGACAGACAACCAGAAAGAAGTGAGAGAGACTGGAAAATAGTGAGGATCTTTGAAGGCAGCGGAACGTGGGCAGTGTGAATTTCCCTCCCACGGTGCCTGAACTGGTTAGACTCGCCCATTTTCAAAGATCAGTCACCAGACCATCGCTTCATCTGGAAGAACTGTACCATTGGCAGCTGTTATTTGAAGAGACGCGTTTTTTATGTGAAGGTTGTATCACTGCAGGCGTCAACTATAAAAGACCTAATTCTTTAAAAAAAGGGGAAAAAAGGTGACAACGGAAAAGGATAATAGTTGTAATGGCAACGTTTCTCAGCATTTGAAAATCTAAGAGCTTAAAATCCGTTTCATGAAAGATCAACAACTGAAGTATATAACAAATTATATTATGGAACAGATGTATCTTGTGCTGCTTACTTATTATGTCTTAATTTCTTACAATATCAGATTGAACTGCTAAGATTCAAAGCATGTGATCAGTCCCAGCAGACAGCTAGGATTGTCACGTCTGAAATGTATTCAGTTATCAACCAAATTTCTGCATGTAGCCTGTCAAAATTGACTTTTTTCCCCAGGAACTCTCTGTGGCCCTGTCTGTTGGCTGCAGTTCATTTATCCTAATGCTAACCCCGGAGTCATACCAGCTTCCTCTGTAAAAATCAGCTGTGGTTGCTTCCCAGACATCGTCCCTTACACCTGACAGTCCTACTCAGATCTGACTAGAGATTCTCCTATGTGGGTTTGGACAAACGTGGACATTCAACTTTCTTGGTGACCGTCAGTGTTGAAATTGTCTCTCTGAGCAGAGGACGCTGGAGGTGACCAGAAGCACCTGGGAGAAAGTGCCAATTCTGGAGATAACAACAGTGACTCTCAAGAGAGAAAGAGAAATAACAAGCAAGCGGGAAATATGGGAAGACTGAACAGAAGAACAATTAAAAGAGTGAGAAAATAATGTGGGGTTCTTTTTCCAAGATCAAGATTTTAATTTTGTGGAATAAGGGATTTGCCACATTGCATTTCTGGGCCACAAAGACAGACATTTCAAAGCATCTTTTGAAACAACTCTCTGCAGTCTGGTTGGGATTCAAGACCATGACTCATGCGTGGTTATTTGCAAGCTGAACAACATTTTCCATTGATATCTTCAGATACCTACACAGGTTAGAAATGCAATTTAGAATTGTTACACTGATCTAGCAGTACATCTGAAAATTCAAACGCAGAAAATACAAAGTGATGTTTCCCCATCAAGCCTCAGCTGGCCACCACATCCTATGTGTTTATCACATTACAAAAGAAGTTCTAGACAGAGACAAAGCTCAAGTACTCGTGCAGCTGGGTTTTGCAAAATGCATGAAATACACACGCAGCTATACTGTACTCACAGGGACACAGACAGGGTCCGAGCTTGGATAATAGTGATTAGAGAAATGTGTTAGAATTTCTATGCTAGTTGCTCTCTAGACAAGGAGAGGGATTTTAAAGGCGACTGCTTTTCTCCTATCGTCTCCTCTCGTATCTCTTACACACACAGACGTGGTCTCTAGGGACACGATTTAGTGGTGGATTTGGCAGTGCTAGGTTAAAGGCTGGAATCAAGGATCTTAAAGGTTTTTTCCAACCTAAACGATTCTATGATTCTACAATTCTAACTCAGTATCAGAATAAATGATGCTCTGATTCTTCTATAACATCATCAGATTTGACCAGACCAATTAGTTTTATATTAGTAGAAATAAGGAATAACACAACTGAAATTAGAGCTGCTATGCTGGATTTGGGATAGAAATTAGATTAGAAGGTAATGAAACTCTGTAATAGAACAAACAATTTGAAATTATAGCACAAGCTTCTTCCTGTCTCTGTACAGCGAGAAACTTGTTTCTCTGCTGAAAGACATGGTGTGTGATTGCGTGTCCGAGACGTGTGCTGTGTAATCTCCCCTTTGCCGTTGCTGACAATGCACCAGCAAAACAACCTCTTCTTTGGGGATTCTTTGTCACAAGTTAATTTAGTCCTATTTTGTCCCCAGACCAAGATTTACAATGAAGAGGTGATGATACTTCTGTGATACTGTCAGTACATGCCTCAGATGATTCACGCAGGTAATTTCAAATAAGAACCCATAAAACACAGCTATGTGTTGTATTTGATAAATGCTACACTGTTTAGGACAGCTGTTACAGCAGTTTAGAGTTTTAAATACAATGCTGCCATCATTTACTAAAATTTCTCCAGAAAAAGTAAGCTACTTTTAATAAGACTGGATTTCAAAAGGAAAACTCTTATATCAATACTATAGAGACTTGTAGAAATGAACTCAAATACTCATTTGCAACGCACTTGCAAATTACAGACCCCAAGCTTAGAAGGTCTTCAACGACTAGAAACAGTGAGAGTGCTACATTTCATTAGAAAGAGGAGAAACTTTCCTTTCCAGTGCTTCAGAACTACGCGTCTATTCTTACTAATACCAGAAGCTCACAAAATACCACCTGTTGTGCAGTCTACTGGAGCAGCTTTGAACAGTGACCCCAACCGTTCCCACCAGCACAGCTTTGGGAGGAAGAAAAGGGAGAATGGACACGCTTTTTTTAAAGAAAAGGCACACTACTAAATGTAGTCTCACCAAAGGCACCTCCTGATAGGATGGTGCCTGAATTGCCTATACGTGACAGATGTTGTCTATCATATCCCTGTGGTAATATTATGGTTCTATTCTGGTTCTGTGGATTCTTTTCAGACACAAACATCCTTCTTAGAGGTAGCTGAAAAATGGAGCACTGAAACAATGACAATGTAATAATTTTTCTTCTAAGCTTGTCCATTTTTTAGTTTCACTGAGATACTCCTTATTTGAAGGAATGCTGACTACAATTCCATCCCTAATTCACGCATATCTCTTTTTGTAGAATTGCAACAATAACCTCTTATTGTTGTACAAATCAAAGAAACGTAATGTGACGCTTCAGGTAGTGAGGGAAGCTGAAGAAGTTTCTCTGAAGCGAACGTTTTTTCCTTTGGAGGGGCACTCGCCTAGGCTAGACTTGCACAGAAGCAGTAACCAGTCTCTATGCAGATAATATGCCAATATATTTATACTGTACAGAGTGTGTAACTATGTAAATATTTATGTATGCAATTACAAGCAAATAAGGTCCATAGGAGCTTTCTTATATGTAGCAGGCAGAACATTTTCAACTCTTTGCTCTGCTTCCTTGTTTACTTATTTATATTCAGACAAAGGAAGTGGTAAGGCTGACTAGCTGACAGCGTTTCTGAGAAGAGACCATTTTGTATGAGAGGAAGCAGTATCTCTCTTGGATGTCCTAACAACGTAGTTCTAAATTAAAGAAACAACAGGTCTTAAACAGAAGCAGCTGGCTATTAGGCAAGGAATTACTGGACAGGCTGGAGGTGGTCACACACGGGGAATATATGGCTGTTTCATCGGTAGTACTGCTATGAATGTTCTCTAACTGCCTAGAGGAAAAAACTTACAATGGATTCGCGAAACATTCCCTACCGCTCAGATGTGATTGCATGGAATCCAGATGACTTAGCAGAATATTTTAGGATGGTAAGTTTAACTGTGTTTCGTCTTTGTATGCTGGAGGAGCAAACTACTGTAACGTTGTTTGTGCTAAATTTACATATTTTTATAATGGGCAGAGCTTGCTGCAAAACTAAAAGCAAAACCACTAGCAATTATGAAGCCGAGCTAGACTGGCAAGTGAAATATATAAATGAATCTTGAAAGTGTGTTTTAAATTGGGTGTAAGAGAAACTTATGGCTTTTCAGAGAAAATATTCACTATACTACAACAGTTGCTGATATAACAGATATTAACAGTTGTAGAAGGCTTTAGTGTGTAAGATTACAGGTTTCCTAGGTCGTCTTCAATAATTTTCAGAAAGGAGATTTTTTTTCAAATTGCTCAGTTTTCACAAATGAGCCTCTGAATGTCTTTGTTAATCCCATCCATGAGAATCCAGCCGGGAAGTTACCAAACTCCTAATTTTTTTAGGCTCAGTTGAAAAAACCTTTCACCTTTTGGGTTGACTTCCCTGTTCTAAAACTTCTTAGGCAAAACTTATGGCTCAAGATTACTTCTTTCCTGTCACCGTTACTTTTTCTGCCGTTACCTTTTGTGACTTGCTAGGAACTTTGGTTTCTTCTGACATCTTTTTCACATGTGACAATCTATAAATTTCATTTTACAATTCAGAGTAGTTTCCACGCTGCCAAAGTACTTTGGAATGCAATAAAGGAATTCACTGCCAATATATATCGTCTGCACAGCAATGCTGACACCTTTGCAATTGCCCAGGAATGTGTATCGGCCAATTTTACTGAAATTTCATTTCTGTGTTCTCTGTAGATTGCTCATTTTTCAGTTCACATGGGAGATAGCACCTGCTCCATCACCATTGCAACTAAGTACATTCCTCCCAAAGTCCAAAACTGTCAGCCAGGAATTTAACACTCAGACCAATCAGAAATTTTGGGAAGATTTTGAAGTGAGCTGTCAGACTAGACTTGTAAAACCTAGAAGAGTTTGGATTCACTTTGAAATCATGCAAAATTTATTGTGTCAGTGGCTCCTATAACTCTATGAGAGTTTTCTTTGGGGAGTTGAGGCAAGTTTGATACTAGAATGCAAAACCAGCTAATAGAGACAAGCAGACCAAACACAAAATCTATGTCTACCAAATCTCCAGAGAAGGGAAACTGCCAACTACTTGCAAAACTCTAATTTTAGAGTGCCGAGGTTAGTGGCACAGGAAAGCGAAACGAAGAATTGGAGATGGAACAGATGAGATCATTATAAACAGGCAGCTTCAGACAAATACGAAAAACATTACAACACTGGTTCACAGTGGTTTGTATCACCATTTCCAACAGACTAAGAAGGGAAATGGCTTCCTGAAAGAGCTGATAATGTATCCTTAACAGTGATAAAAGGATTAACTGTAAGTTCTAGCCTAACTGAATGGGCCTGGTTACATTAATTTTTGAGTATCCCCCCCTCTGTTGATACAGATACCTCCCAGGATAGAGATAATCTTGGCATTCCATATTTGGGGAGGTGAATCAGTGCAAAAGCTGGTTAAAGTCATTCAAGAAATCTGACAATAATATCAGCCTAAGTCAGCCAGCTCTGGGCAACTGCCGTAAGTGACCAGATCTTCTCCATGGATGAACTCCTACGTAATTCCCCTCACACATATCACTAAAGGGTTGAATGTTATACCTTAGGAACGCTTTCTTTGCATCTGACCAATATATTTTGCCTGCAGCCATATGTTCAAGTCCAAGAGGGATAAGCAATATTTTTTCCTCCTAAACTGAGATAATTGTGGGATGATTTTCAAAAGACAATCATATTCAAATCATCTCTCACCTGAAGTGATTGGTCATGACACAGGGCAGTGGCAATATTTTCATCAATTCATTGTTAGCTTACACCTTCGTATTAGGAAAATTCAGCCACCATACATATCATTAATTTATGTAAAAATACTGTGATGTATTACTGGCATGAACAAAGTCCTCAGTTTCTGTCAAATAAGAATTCTTCATACTTAACAGTAATACCATCTAACTTATGGTTCTAGCTATGTTAACTTAAAGCCTATGTCAATTTAAACCATGCTTTTAAAATAGGGAAGGACCAATAAAGAATCAAGCCTTCAAATATTTCTAAAGACTTTAAGTTTTTTTAGAAAAAGCAAAGATGTTCATATTTGTAATATCCTGATGGTTATTTTTAATAGCTAAACAGTATTTTTCACCAGTTACTTTCAGAACGAGACTAGGTCTCAGTCACACTGACGTGTTCTACC
Organism: Chionis minor; assembly: GCA_013398295.1. Taxonomy (NCBI): domain Eukaryota; kingdom Metazoa; phylum Chordata; class Aves; order Charadriiformes; family Chionidae; genus Chionis; species Chionis minor. The sequence goes on along the minus strand of VZSF01008493.1, from coordinate 400,031 downwards.
GAGTACAGCAGTTGCTCGCTGCTGCATACAGACCTGTGCATCATATAGCACTCACTACATGAAAGAGACATTATTTACAGGTTTAAGTCCTCAGTCTGCACAAAAGTCTTAATTTGTATCCTAAAATATTTAGCAGAGTTGGGTCTGTTTCTGCATATGAGTTAACTGAAGGTAACTTCTAAAAATATCTCAGCTGTTCAGATGTTTTCAGGATCTGCTCTCACGTAACACCGAGTTACAAGATCGCTCCTTAAAATGAATAAATTGGATAGAACTAAGAAAGGACAAGATGCTTCCTATAAGATGTTATCTGCTTTAGGGGAATTATCCCAACAGCACAGGATCAGTTGTCTGCACAACTTTCACCAACTAAAGATTCAGGCAGAAACAGAGCCGCCTTTCTGTCTTGAAGGCTCCAAAAAGTCACTTTGCTCACTTTTTATTTCCTTCTGGTAGGGACTTGATCAACTTTAAACAGAAAAAGTATATTTTAGCCAGATTGCAAATATAAACTGTGTTCTCACATTATGCTACTACTGTTCAAATTGAAAAAACCCTTTAGACACCCACTGGAAATATTCAAGACTCATGTCTTGCTAAACATGGCTAATTTCCTGGTTTATCTTTTTTTCTAGGTCCCCCAAATTACTGTTAAATTTTTGCCTGGTAGCAGGGGAGCTTTCTTTTCTTATGCACACGATCAACTTCTAAAATGCATGTCCTTGCCCTAGATGCTACTGTAAAACACAACTTTATGGAAAAGCTTTCCAAATATTATAGGTATTATAGATTACTTCCAGGATAAACAGGTGACATTTCCATCAAGAAGAGGAAGCTTTTTGATCATAACAATGAATTCAGCGACTGAGATCAGGGCTTCAGTCTTCCAATATACTAAGGTTTTTGCTGTACTTCCTGTTTTCGCAACTGTTGATCCCAGTCGGTACCACAACTATCTATTTTCCAAATATTTCTTTGGGCCAGGCAACTGTGAGATGGTTTCTAAATGTGATGAATTGTATGTTCCCAAATGGATGAAAATCCTCAAGTCCACTGAAGAATCTTTGTCTTAAAAATGTTTACAGAATAAAACAAGCCATTTAAACAGGCTCTAGCTCTAGCATACAAAAGGGTAATTTGAAGCGTCTACTGAAAGCTAAGTGTGTCTATTGTTATAATTAACAGTGCAATAATCATCTTCTTTTCACTGACAGTTAAAGTATAAGGACTGTGAGAAAGTCGTGAGAAAGCACAGTATAAATGGACAAAGGTTTTTGGTAAGTAGAGTTGTAAAATTCCTTCCTGTAAAATTCCAATCAAGTGATTGTTTACTGCGGTGTAAATATCAGAAGTAAACATCTTTGCTAAAATCAGCCAGACATCTCGCTTTAAATATGGCACGCTGGGAACCCAAGTGTGTTGTTTAAAATGCATGTATTTTAGTATTTTTTAAAGTGCCAGGGAAGTTATAAAACCACAAGCTTGTCTTGAATTAATCTCTGCCTTTATAGGAAGTGCTTGTTTTCAAATACTAACTAGAGAAACCCCACATTTATTAATTGCGCTCTCCTACTAAAGAAGACACTGACTTGGTCAGAATGACTGGCCTTCTAATGTAATCACTATTTCACGCCTCTGTAGTTAAAATTTTTCTTCTTCTACAGCAATAAACAGAATCAATGAACAAAGAGCAGCAAACCTAGCAAGTGAAGTCCCAGTGGGTTCAAATCAACAGCTTTACCAACGACTTGGCTTAACTTTAGAGAAGCTAACAAACTCCATTGACATAGCTGCTGTTTTCAGGTCTTAAATACACATCCACAAAGATGTGTAAGGGTTTTTGTTATTACTTCATTTTACTCCCTCCCCCCCCAAATATTAACTTCTCCGTTTTCCTGAAAAGCAGTCATTTTGATCATCTGTATAATTAGTTATAGCAGGAAAATCTATGCATACCTCTTCTAAAGCCTTCTTATTTTTTATTTATGTCGTAATGTATCAAGCTTTCTGACATTTCATTGGAATGCGACATAAAACTTTTCAAACACCTTTTGTAAGAACAGGATATTACACCTCCCTCTTACGTGGTGGAGTCAGAATTATTCAGACGTGTCACAGAACTTACCCGGCTAACCCCTCAGAGATTCTCCTTAGCCCGAGCACTAAGGATCTGTGGCTGGAGTGCGAGTTCTGGCTCTGCAAGCATTAGGAAATTCTGGAAGTTTGTGCGGTACAAATAGCAAGAGCAATAACTATGAGATTCCTGAGTGATTTTTGTAATTTTTTTTATTATTTCCAGAGTATTTCTGTAAATATATAGCTCAGAGTGCAGCATTTCTTCAGAAGCATCTTAATAGAGTCAAAGGACACTTTTCTATTAAGTAGGCAAGTAGCTGCTCACGGCTGCCAAGACTTTTTTTTTAAGCTTTTGACCTACTTGTCAATTGTATAATGCAAAAAAGGTTCACCTGTTAAGCAGAACAGCAAAAGGACACTTTAAGTGGAGTATTCTAGAGTACGATGCAATCTTGAAAAAGATTGCTGCTCTGTATGAACGGTTTTCTAAGAAATATCCTTTTACGTTTTGTAAGTTATTGGAAACTGCCAAATTACATTCACACAGAAGAAACTGTTCAGACTGAGTGTTTGCAGGTTTTGTATCTGTTGTCAGATCTATATGGTAAACCTGACTGTAAAAATATTGTTGTCTTATTCATCAGAATAACATCCTTGGTTTCAAAGTCACATTTCTGTATCTACTGGCCACCACAAGGAAAGTCTAGTTGAGATGTAGTAGGAAAAAACCCAGAGAGATTCCATGTAATTTATGCTAATAAAATTCTCTAATATTTAAAATAGCAACATGGCCCTTTAATGAGAGTTTTAACCCATAGTATTTGTCACATTTATCGCCAGAATAGAATTCCAGAGGCAAGCTTAAAATGTCTTCAGAAAAAATTACACTTCTTCAGTAAATCCTGCAGGACATTTCCATAAAGGGAGTACATTTTTGAAGTGTTTTACTCCTGTGAGTACTCCCAGAGGCAAAATACTGCTGGAAAACACAGATAGGATTTGTTCTGTCCTGAACATCATTGATAGCATTGCAAACCAATGTGAAATTAGAAACTTCTTATTGTTAGCAGTAAGAAAGAGAGAAAGAACCAGACTATCATCCACGTTCCAAAGAGAGTTTGCAAAACTTGAGCTCAACTAAATGAAACTGTTTCTCAAAACTTTTCATAATGTACTAATCTGTCCTAAACTTGGAGCTGCACATAATGGAAGAAGAGAGCAGCCGACTCTCTCTGCAGGAGCACCAGTAAAGCTCTCCAGACAGCACATCTCAGCTCAGGTCAGGAGTAACCTGCAATCTAATTGCTGCATTATGGTTGGAAGGGGAAGAAACGCTCTCCTCCTATCCCAGTTTCTAGGAAGATTTTTGTTGGGCTGCCAAAGCTGCTCTTAAGTCTAAGGAGTTTTCCAGCTACATTTCCACTTGAACATGTGATTTTACATATACTGTGATGTTACAGGTAAGGCTTGTAGACAAAACTCCAGCAAATGGTGCTCTATTTTAAAATTCACAGTTTTACGCTGAAACGTTGCAGTCATATACAACTTTGCTTGATTTCACTATGCAGACATGAAGGAATTCAATATATCTAGCTTCTGAAGTCACTTAAATACCATATTTTTTAGCTGTACTAAAAAGACTCGAAGCAAAACAGCATAAAATCAGAATCTACGGTAGAGGTTTGCCTTCCGTACCAGGAACAGCCCTTTACAAAGGGCATTCTATTGCACGTTGCCTTAAAACTACAAGTGTTCAAAAAAGCATTTGAAATATCCTGTCCTTTTATATTTACTGTGAGAAGCCTAATTCCAAAATTGCCAGGAATGACGCCATGGATGATGATTCCAAGCACGCGTGTTCTTTTGAGCTCAGACTTGTAACCAGTAGCATAGGATGTTACCAGGATGTAGCTCTCCATTAATTGTTTGGCTCTGTCCACTGAGATGAATTATAGTATCTCAAGACTCCTTTGATAACAAATACATACACGATATGTTTTCCTGCATGCTAGATGATGGCAATGTACAATGAAAAGCAATATCTGGAAAGCAAGAGAGAGAAAAGAGAGGAAAAAAAAGAAAACTTAAAATAGTTCTGGATTTTTTTGGTTTACTGTGTGTTCACCTGCTTTAGCTAAAGTATCTCTGACAATACTTAGGGAGGAAGCTGTTGCAGAAGAGGGGTTTATTTCCAGTTCTTCCGAGAAGCAGAGCAGGGATGGATTTGGACCTTGTCTGTAGGCCAGTGTGACAATACACCACCAATAGAGAACGGGGTTAGAACCCAAATCAGGAAAGAAAATTACTTGACTTTAATTTTGCACAGGGTCCCATTAATTTGTTATTAATACTGGAAGAATGGCTCATCTGCTGGTAAACAAACATTCATCCAACTCTCATCTGGTAAAACCTGGTTTAAGATTTTGCTTCTTTTTACGCATCTTCTTAACAAACCATTATTAAAACATTCTAGCTACAGAAATACTTCCCTTACAAGTTAGATGTGATTATGTTGTTGAAGTCTTTTGTGTGTAAACAAATACACATGATATTTACTAACCTCCTAGCTAGTTTAATAACTGGCAGTAACATAAGTAAATGCCAACATCCAGCAAAACAAAAAAGATATAGAGACTTTTTTTATTAAAATGGGTTCACCATGGGATGGTCAGGCTATTACGCTGCATTGCTATTCTATGCACTTCATGTTGAAACTTTGTGCCTCATTTTTGAATATACACACTTCTGTAAGTCACAGGGTATTCCACGGACAATTTTGTGATATATACCATGTCTTTCCTTTTCAGAACATGTCTGAAAATGATATTCAGAAATTTCCCAAACTCAGAGTGCCGTAAGTAAAACCAAACCAATTTAACATTAAAAATACTCTCAGCTGGTCTGTAGTGAAAACTCATAGGAAACGCTGGACAAATGATTTGCAAGTGATTCGTTAGGGACCTGCTTATTGCACTGTACTGAGAGAAAGAGAAGAACGTGCCAAACGAGGAATGTTGTCATGACTGCTCCAGCACAGTGATGCAATACAAAAAAGAAATGTCTGGAGGATGTTCAAAAGAACTTGTCCATAAATTCTTTGAGCAGCTACACAAAGGTTAAACTTTTTTGTACTACCTTTGAAGTATGATGTACCTTGTCAGTGCTTAACTGTTGACTTGAACTCAAAGTAAAAAAAAAAAAGTCAGACGTACACAACAGTTGAGGAGTTCAAGTGATCCTCATCATGTGCTTTTCCTTTAGGTAGGCATTAAAGATAAATCCATCTGGAACATTTGATTCAGTGTTAAGTATCTTTGTTGCTCGTTTCCCGGTTGCATACTCACTGCCTCTATACATGTCTTGATTTTGCTATGGGAGATACAGTCTGCTTTGCCTTTTCTGATGCATCAGAGCTCGTGCAACTAGTTCCGGTGAAGCTAAGAATACTGAAAAATCCTGAAATACCTGTGTTGTCTGTCACACTCATGCGCTCGTGGGTAAGCTGGTGGCTGGATCCGAGGGCACAAGGATACTGCTGTTCAGATCAGATATGGAAGGACTTGAGCTTGAGAGACTTGGACATGATGTTTCTTAACATCACATTGACATTTTCATAGAATAAAATTCCCAGTAACAGGGATTGGTCACATAAGGGGGCCCAAATGCTAAAAAAAAAAAAAAGCCCTGATATCTCAGCATTTTTGAACTTACTGTCAATTAAAAGCAATATTTACCTACGGTTAGTGAGCCTGTGTTACACCAGATTGTCTGTGAAAAACTCATCTTACCATACTGTAATTGTAATTCTCTGATAATTTGCCCCTCCTTAACAGTCCTTTGGCAAAATTGCCTTGTATTCTCCTTGTTTGAACTTTTAATTTTTAGAAATTTTGGTTGTTTCCTTTCAAATTTGTGGTCACTGGAAGGTCTAATAAACACACACATACAATACAAATTAATGTCATAGATGAATAGTTAAAATGAGATCTAACAATGTGCAGTTGCTCCTACCTCCCTGTCTGATATGTTGATATCTCAAAAATACGTCGAAAATTTGATTTTCACAGTCCACTTACCTTGTAACACTGTATCAGAAAGTGAGTAGCCTTTTCTAGCCAGATCTTTTGGGTTTCTCAATAAGAAGAAAACTTGAAATCAAGAGCTTTAAAAAAAGAGTGAAGCTTGGTGCACAACTTGAAGAACTGAATAAATAATTAATTAATCTGAACGAAAGTTCTGGAACTACTGCCCTTGTTCTCAGCTTTCTCCACACTTACACACACAGAAACAATTCACTAGACTTACATGGGAAAAGGTTGTTGTGATGTGGAATCCTCCATGTAATGCCACTGTTTAAATCAAGAATTTAGAGCTTTAACAGGAAAGAGAACTTGTTGCAAAAAAACCCAAACAAACAAACAAAAACCCAAACAAACAAACAAAAAAACCCCCAACCCAACCCAACAGAATAAAAATTCATGGGTAGAAGAAGATGTCATTTTCTTAAACATTAATTTCATTACTTTGGGATCTCCATGCTCTCACCAAAATGGAAAGTGCTTGCTTTCACTAGAACATACTCAAGCCTTACTTTTATGTCATAATGCAAACCTCACCTAGTAGGAAGAGTTCTACAAGCTGAAATACACATTAGTGTATCGCAGTATCACAGCTGATACTTAACAACAGTGCTAAAATCTGAGCATATTCTGTAAAAATGCTTAATATAAACAGCAAGTGTCAGACAGCGTTAGCCAGTGGAATGAAAACGAAGTGGATGCACAAGAGAGGTTGTTCTCCAGTAACTTTAGCTAGGTTATACTGACCTACATGTACTGAGAACAGAACCCAGCACTTGCAACTACACAAGCTTTGCAAACCACAGCCTACATCCATACAGACCTCCTAAGCTGGGTATGTGGTTTTACTAAATATACACATTTGTGCAAATCTGCTAATCAAGTTTTGAATATAACGGTGTCATTGCTTGGGGATGATTCTGTGACTTTTACGAGTCTTTAAGTGCCTAAGTAGGTATGGTGCAAAGTATGACGGGCCATTTCCTGAAACTAATACCACCACCCCCCCACCCCCCAATTTTTCTGTCATTATTAACAGAATTCTTATTTTGAAAGTTAAGCTCACCAGCCACGTTACAAGTGCACATCTTCATGAGCCTTCTTTTGGCTTATTTTTAAATACCAAAAGAGGATTTAAACACTATTTTAAAAATGAAAATACTTCATAAAATCTTTAAAACTCTCCAGTAAAAGGGCTGAACTCTTTACTGAATACTTTGCTAAAAATTTGACATATATAAGGGCACCATAAAAGTGGCTGATGCATCCAGACAGTCCTGCAAGTTTTATTCTGGCAATTAATGGACAAAAAGTCTGCACAGGATTCACTGCATCTGCCTATGCACAGGCCACACATAGACAACTGGAAACCCACATGCCCTCCTTTCCTTGCAGTATCTAGGCCTTTAAATAAACCCACAAATTTGAAACTATTATCCCATTTGGGGCTTCCCTGATAAATATGAGGTTTTTACTCTCATTCAGAATATTTACATTGATGATACAAACACCCTTTGGAACCCTGGGACCTCTTGCACTTATGTTGCTATTAAAGCAAACGTAGAGAGAAGTTTAGAAAACTAGCTTTGCTTAATGCTGTATTTTGATTTAACATGGAAACCTTTCTTTCATTCCCTCTTATGTGCACAGTAGAATTAAAGGTTGTAGCTCAGGCCCAGGGTCCCAAAGCAAAAGGCAGAGTAGAGCTAACTCCACTCACCACTTCCGTTTCACCCTTTCCTTTAGAGGAGGTGGAAAAAGCCACTTGGTCTTTGCCAGTTCTGTGACGTAGTTGAACTGCTCTGGGTGGACACAGGGAAGAGGGAGTGAAGCGAGATTCTTGGATTGGTTTAAGACTTCAGTTCAACAGGCAGCACTTGCACACATGCTGAGCTTCAGGCACTTCTTCAAGCTAAATAGAAAATGCCACCACCTAGTATTTCCATTTGAATATATACCTCTCTATTTGATGGTTTTCAGTTTTAAAACACTTGGTAAAAATTTAATTTCAAGAATAATAACCATACCTTAAGAATTTTAGCATAGTTGCCATTCTATGAGACGTTATATCCCTATCTGTTCCAGTGACCTACATAGAACTGCTATGGCACTGATGAAGGACCTTTGAAGACCTGATACTACATGATTACATGTGGTGGAATCCAGTCTCCAGGTTCCAGACCACAAAAAATTTTCCCTACATCACGTGATCACAGATTGAGTGGAAACCTATGGCTCAGGAGACATTCACCCATTATCCCAACATCATCACATTGCCATAGATCTTTAAGGAGCAGCAACATTTGAGCGAAGTACTCTATTGATAGGAACACCTAACACATACATTTTCTCTCTCTTCCCACTGAGAAATTAAAATAAATTGTGGCATGACCGTCAGTTTTAGGGATCAAGTTATCATGAACATAGCTGTCATCCTAAGTCAGAGACAGCACGACGGTTGCTCTAACAATTTGTTCAGTGATTAATAGCTTAGCTCAATTGCAACCTGTTTTCTTCAGACATACACTATGCTTAACACTTGGCATTTTTGTAACAGTATGAAAAACTGTTAAAAAATGTAGCATTATGTTTTCTGTTGAACTCATTCCTATTACTCTTGCACTTGCTATATCTTATGAAAGAACTATTTAAGTTACGATTACTACCACTAGGTTAACATACACACCTGAAGCTTCACAAATAACACACTGCATCCCAAAACAGTAAGTGATGCAATGGTGAAAAAGGGAAGGGTTATGCTACATTATACCCAGACCGCACAGTGTCTCAAGCACAAAATGAAACTCTGACCTAATCATGAGGATATAATTAACATTTTGATATAAATCTAATGAAACAAAAGGCCAATATATAGGTTAAGGGACACATGGAGTTTTCTTAATGTTCTTAATCACTATAGGCAGTGTCATAAAGATTTATACTTGCGGATAACAAACATGGGTCTTGCAAAATATTTTAAAGCAACAGAATGTGCCTCACTTAATGTGGTCAGAAATCATAAACAAGAAAAAAACAAAGATCTCATTCAAAATAACACTGGTGGTTGGTCGACAGCTGAATCATGATCTAAACACTGAAGCTAGTCTTTGCCACTGTTATTACTATCTTGAGAGAAAACACTTCCAAGTTTTCAGTAAGTCGAGGTACTAATACAAGCTGTTGATCCCTTTGGCTGTCCTCAGTGGCAGGTTGCTGGCAAACCTGAGGTTGGAAATTTTCAACCTTGGTCAGAAAGCTTATGGCATATCCCATAGCACTTGTGAAAATTTCCAGTAATATGAAAAAAGCATCATTGCACTAAAGTGCATAATTGCATCTGCCAGTTCAAACATGGTAAGAGTGCTGAGTTCTGAACGGGACACATTCAGAGCCTGCAAACATGGCACAGTCTCAAAGTCCTCTACTTTGAGGACAGTCAAAAGGCAAACCGAAAAATTAAAAAAATCTGTGGTCCCCTTCTCTTTTACAAAGGTATGCCTTGGGAAGAAGTGAATGTGTGTGCACACCTGCTCTCTCAGATGGGACGCTAAAGGTTGTTGAAAGGTTTAGAATATACCTGATGTTCACTCAGTTTTGAAGGCAACGTAACAGTCCTGCATCTGCCCAACAGACTTTTCTCAAAGACCAAAACAAAGACTTTATCACAAAGTATGCTCTTGACAGTGTTCAATACGCAACTATGCAACATCCTGGCCCTAGAGGACTTGGCCTTCCATCTCTCTGGCCCATCTTAAGTCCTTTGTCCCAATACAGGTAGAATGGATTTTGGATTCTACTCCTGACAACATCTGCAGTGAAGTGAACAAAAGCCAGTTTTGGAGTACTGCTTTGGGGGTTGGTTGTGTGCTGGGTTTTTTTTATTTTTGACTTCCTGCCAGTTTTAAGCTAAGCGTCTGGTGGAGGAGGTAGAAAGAGAGAGAGAAGTCTGAGTAACATTTTCTGCAAGTGCTGTTGCCTTATCCTCTCCTATCATCCACTCCCACAACTCAGAAAGCAGTGTGGTTTTGGTACTTCCTTCCTCACATGGCTACAGACTCAGCTTCTCAGGGCACAAACCTTCTCTAATAATGTTCCTTGTAAAGTGTTACCATTCTCAACTTGGATTTTTTCTAATAACTTCTCCGAGCCATTGGTTTGAAGTATTTTAAACAAACTTTGAGTAAAGATTAGACACTGTATTTTAAGCTGCAAATAATTAACTTTTTTGGCAGCAAGGTAAGATGAGCAACTTTTTCCTTTCAGCTTTTCCTCAAAAATCAGTCGGTGTAAATCCTCGTAGCAGCCAGCCCAGGTTTGCTCCAGAAAGCTTCCAAACACTCATGTCTCACGGCAGTCTGAACTAAATGACTAGCTCTAAAACCACTGATGTTCATTTTCCTTCGTCAGCTGAAAATAAACGCAATATTATGAAAGATCCTTCCTCTACCTCTTCTACAACAGAGAATAAGCAACACACAAGTTCCGCAATCCACGTCTCAACCAAAGCACTGCTATATGCAGTGCACTGCTCACCCCGGAACACTTCCTGATGTTTCACATGGAAATTATTATTCAGACAGCAACTTCCTTATCACCTTCAGCAGAAGGAGATATCTTGATTGCATGGGAAAGAAGAGCAAGAGGAGTCCTATGTCTGTAACTTGGCATTTTTCTTGCTTTATACAATTTGTTTGGGTAAAGATGTCAGATTTAGACAGCTGTAATTCTTAAATTATCAGCATTTGTGCATGTGTTTATTTCAAAAGGGACAAGTACGACAATATTTGCTTCAAGTCAGAAAATTGCCAAGTACTCTCTTAAAAAAGAAAAACCAAAAAATATTCTTCCTCTGTCTTTCTGTTTTCATAGTTGGATCCTTGAGTACATATCCTTAACTTCAAATTACCCATCTTCATCCTTTTTTAGACAGCATGATCATACTGATCAGAAACTGCTTGTTGTCTGGTACTTGCTGGCAGCCTGATCTGTCCCCATAGCATTTCCCATTAACAAAACAGAGCAAGCCTACACCTTCAGTTTATCTTTTAATCTGAATTACAGTAAGGTAAGTATCAGGAAAGTAGCAAGGGCAAGTGAAGGGATAGTCAAAATAGAGAAAGACTTTTAGCGTGGTTCAGGATCAAAAAAAAAGTAGGCTTTTGGTGGCTTCTTTGTAATTATTAGATTCCTTGGAAGCTTGTCCTCCTCAAGTCCCAGCCCAGAAAAGAAGTTAGACATGAGAGAGATACACGAGTGAGGTTGTTTGGAAAAAAACTAGGGGATTATTATTGCTGAGTAGCAGAAAAAGACATGAAAGAAGAAGAAAAACAAAACAGAGTAGTAACTGTCTGGCCATAAACAAAGATTTTACGATGCTGATATCAAAGTAGATTGACCAGATCTAAGAAGTATGGAAAAGAATTCTGCACTAACAAACAATAAAGTTAAGATTTTACAGATTTTAGACTCTGAGATAAACAGACATGTTGAATTCCTGGATTTTTTCATACTACTTTTATTTCCACAATTACTGTCTCTGATAGACCTAACTAATACAAGCTAGAAGTAAAATGGGTTATTGTAAACTAGATGTATGTAACCAATTTGCTTTTGTTATCACAGGATTTTCTAGGGGGGACTTTCCTCAAAAAGGAATATTGAGAATTAAGAATCAGACCGTGACTCATCATAAGTTTCCTTTGATAGAAAACCTTCATTTGAAACAAAATAATCAGAGGCAAACATCATTCCTAGCAGAGCAGAATTCTGTTGCTCTCAGTGGTCTTAATTCTGTTAATCTCAGTAATGACTGTCCTGTAGCCTCAGAGCAGTTCTCAGGGAGTCAGTCAATATAAAACCTCTCCGTCCCCGATGACTGTGCTGGCTGCGGACGCCAGCAATATGAGCAGCATAAAAGCATGCTGCTGACTGAAATTTTACCTGATTGCATTTCACTGGTTGTTGTGCACCCTACTGCTCTACACAAACTGCTCACGAGTGATGACAAACACATCAACTTGGAAAAATCTCTCTGGACATACAGCTATAGTCTTCATTTGTTCCACGGACCAGACGATCTCCAGAGGTCCCTTCCAACCCCTAACAGTCTACGATTCGCTGGTATTTCTGCCCTGGCCTGCAAATGTGCTAGAACATGGAACTAAATCAACTCTTTCACCTTCTTTACTGGAGGGATTCTGAACTAGGTGTATCCTGGTTGCAGAGAGACAAAAAGAATAGAGTAGACCCAGGGTACATTTAATCCCTGCTTTTGCAACCATAAGCTTGGTAGAAGCTGTCTCCTGAAGCATTATCTGCTTTTTCCATGCAAAATAATACAAATGCAATGACCGTTATTTAAAGAAGTGTTCTAGTGCATGATGTCTACCACACCCAAAGTTTGCTGGGCTTACTGTTTATTTTTAAACTTGATCTAACAATATGGGGTTTTATCTATGTAAAAACAGTCTAGTTTTCGATCAGATATGCTGTAGTGCAACTTTGTAGTAAGACGATAAACTTATTCTTACCACATAGAGAACAGTAATTCTGAATTACTGGATTTAATTTAGCAAACGCGAGGAAAAGCAGCTAAGAAAACAACTGACAAGTTTCATGGAGTTTTTTTAAACTATTTTTGTGTTTCTTTTAAACAGAATTGTAAGTAAATTAAGTCAAGAAATAAACAGAAATGAAGGGAGGCTATCTTTCTTTCCAAAATGGTAAGTAACACAATTCAGCTTTCTTTTTCAAAGCTTTCAGATATCCCTTCTCTGCACTGTTTTCCATTTGATCAATAACACCTGGGTCAGAGGGACAGCCTGGAAATGATATAAAATAAAATTATGTTTTGTTAATGTCATCTGTTTGGAAATTATATAAAATAAAACGCTCTTTTTTTCATGTCATCTGTTAAGAATAGTGAAGCCTGAGCCCATGAACACCCTAGGTACTTCTGCCATGTCCAGAACCAACTTACGTATAAATTTCATACCTTTTTCCAGCTGAGTAAATTAATCTTTAGGAATGCTATAAAGCCCAGGCACATATGATTGCATCAATAAATCGTCATTAAGGCATTTCACAGACCTATCCATTGTTACGCTTTTTAATACTTTATGACTTACCATTGAGTATAATATTCTTGCGATAGAAAAAGACCAAAAATTGCAAGAACATTGCATGAGAACAGAATAATTTATATTCATATACATATACAATGAAAAGAGAACCGTAGAATCATGGAATAGTTTGGGTTGGAAGGGACCTTTAAAGGTCATCCAGTCCAACTGCCCTGCAAAGAGCAGGGACGTCTTCAACTAGATCGGGTGCTCAGAGCCCCGTCCAGCCTGACCTGGAATGTCCAGTCTACATCATCTGATAACATGATTTTACACCTTTGCATTAACTAGCGTTCAAAACAAGAATTGAAAACCATAAAAATATTTATCAGCCCTATTTATGAACTTGGCTTTAGTAAATTAGTAAATAAATTTTCCATTTTCAGGACTGGGGCTCCTGGTAAATTAATTTACTGAGTCCCCTTTTTTCTACACATTCGACCTCACTGGCTTGAATTTTTTTCAGACTGTTTAGCTTACATTTAGGACCCCGTATGTGAAATATGAAGTAATATGGCTTTGGCATTTTCGGCAGGGTTAAACTCATCTATATAAACATCATTCTATTGTTAAAACTAATCATTACCTTTATTTGCAATAGATTTTATTATGCTTCAAACCTTTAAGAATTGCAAATGGAAGAAATTTATTTCTTTGCATCTTTGTTGTAGGGCCCAAACACAAAAATCTCCTGAAAATCCAGGTAAGTGTGTACTGGCAGATAGTCTCTAACAACAAAAAGTGTTGAAAAATATTGAAATACTAAGTCAATCCTTGCAGGGCAGGGTAGAAGGGGGTGGGGGTGAGGGGGGGAGAACGCAGAGCAACAACAGGAGAAGATGAGAGCACAAAGAAATTGCAAAAAGAATAAAGAGTAGTTACAGGAGAACAAGTAGGAAAAAATATTTTTAAAACAGAAAAGATGGTGAAGAAAGGCAAGAGCAGAGACATTTACATGAACATCCCCAGACTGCTGTTCTTTAACCCAATACATAGTATCAGTGCTTATATATTTCTGTTCCAACACTTCTGTCCCCTGCCCCTACTCCTATCAGCACCCTGTATTAGAGAGGCAAGCTTCTGGATGTCTGCCATGTTCTGAACTTTTATTTCAATTATTTTCTTAATAGGCCATGAGCACTTCAAATTTCTGCAAGCTACCCAGTCCTGCTGAAATTAAAAAACCTTTTGATGCGGAAATTAAAATAGTATTAAACAAAGAGATGAGAAGTCTCTGCTCATTCTGAAAACATTCTACTTCAAACTATATTTAAAACTGGAAGCATAGGACAAACTTGAAGTGACAGCACATATATCATCTCATACAAGGCTAGCCATACTCTTAGCTTTGCACCAGAATGTTATTCATAGTACATTTCACAACTGCCTGCCTTTGAAAGACCTACCTTGTTCCTGCGATGGAACTGTGGTTCAGAACTGATATGGGATTTGTTGTGTCCTTTTTATCAAGTTACATCTTGATAGCTGCAAGTTGTACGTGCTAAGAAGCCTGTGGTTATGCTTCTTTACACAGGATACAGTCAAGAAGATGGTGGCTGGTCTTCATTTGTGAGTATCAGGATTAACAAAAGCTACTGGTTGAATGGATTGCCTCTTCTGTAAGGTCTATTGTTTCCTGCCTTGTCCGCTTTGGGCAGCGCGGATGGAGTGAGCAATGGCAGGGGTTGTTAGGATGAGGAGAAAGAGAAGCAGAACTATGAATGATTGGAGTAGGCGCATACAAATTTTTTCACCAAGAAAAGGGTGCAATGTAAGCCTTGCCCAGTAATGCAAGGCAGAGCTTCAGCGTGGCAGTCCTATACCACTGGCTCAAGGAGAAGCTCACAGCCTACAACCGTGTCTCCACATAACATTAGCTGGATTTTATATACCTGTTTCAAGCTCTTAAAAGGGGTGGTTAGTATAGGAAAGGTTGCTGTGTTATTCAACGGCAAATTCTTGCCATTTTATACCCTACAGTTGGTTTGTTGAAGAATCTAATTTTTTGAAGCCAACTAGACTGCAAAAGTTTCTTTTGCCTTTCAGCATAGAAAGCGCATTGGTAAATGTCACTACCCAAAGCATACACAACTCAGCCAGCTAAAGGAAAAAGCTGGATGATGCCCAGTCCGGGTTTATGAAGATCTCTTACATTGACCAGTGTGGTTTTTTGCAAAAAAAAAGGAGAGTAAATTTTAAAAACCACTTGTAACTAAGTTTTCAGGAGATTTGTAGCTATTTTAGGAGCCCAAAAGGTAAAAATAACCACCTATAGCGCACCTGGGGTCTATGTCAATGCAGAGCTAGTCTGGAACTTTCAGCCAAGAGACCAATGACAAACTGAACAGTCTTTTTCTTGTAAGCCTGGGCAGATTGCACAGAAGATGCGTGCAATGCCCACTACCATATTTTCACTCTGTTCTTACTAGGCCCTGCAAGTTGTATGAAGCTGTTCTGATCCTGATCAGCGGAGGGCACAAAGACCCGTACCAAAGACCTCACTTTTTCTGAAGTATTTTTAAATAGTTGAATTGCAGGCTGTAGAGTACATGCTATTAAGTAAGAACTAATAGCACCAGGCATCAACTGCTGCTCCAAAGTGTTTCTAGGAAGCACTGAATTGTTTGCTGGCGCCTTGTCTGTTACCTAAAACAAAGGCATTGCACATTTCAATAAGCTATCCCCTTGTCTTAACCTTCCACTGCAGTTACTGCTATAAAACGGTACTCCTTTCCTTTCTTAAGCTGTATGCACTAATAAAATGCTGCCTCCTTTCTCCATTCTATTCCAACAGAGAATTTTTTCACTCAAACTGGTTGTAAAAACTTGATATCCTCCAGAGTAAAAAAAACCCACAGTGAAAGGCCACAAGGAAATTGCACTGCAGTATTTAGTATCGCGTTACAGCACCCATTTTTTGTGTACGTTTGCCAGGATGAAGACGATGACTACGAAAGTCCTGATGATGACCAGGAAAAGGAAGACGAGGCTGACTATGAATCACCAACAGAAGAGCCTGAGGAAGGAGAACATGACAGTGATGGCTATGAGCCACCTCCATCCAATAACGATGAAGCACACCACAACGTCATATTTCCTGCCAAGTCACTTACAAACAACACAGATTATATAGGTAATTACTGAAAATTAAGTGTTATTAATCATTTGTAAATTATATTTTCACACAGTATCAACCATGTTTTAGGTGGCTGGTAATGGAATATAGAATGTTTTTCCTTGAAGTCAACAGTGCAGTTCACGAACAAGATTTAGTGACACAGACTTTCTGCATGTTAGTGGCTTTGTGACTTTTAAAGCTAAATTTTCTACTTTGGACAAGCTCTGTTGGATTAAAGATCAGTTTCATGTCATGTGTGCATTATTCAGCCTTTTGTTTGAATCTGCATGAAATTAAACATACGTGCATATTGTATCAGCTTTAGTAGCGCAACCTTGAACAGAGGAAGTTGTCATGACAGTGGCAAAATAGTGAAAATTGGGAAAAGAAAGAGATCAGCTTTCTCTGCTTGTCATTTTTTGGTGTCCGCTTCTTCAGCAGCCTGCAATTGTGGAGCCAAATCCAGGAATCCAAACCTGCCACTTAAGACTGGCTGGGGTTTCACACTTGTCACTGCACTGCAGGGACTGAAAATAAAAGATGTGGGCCAGCAGACGAGCAGATGGACTCACCTCATCACCAAAGGGACAGACAAGCCTGTAACTCCCAAAACAACATTGGTCATAAAGCAAATGTCCATTATATGCTAAAGCAATGTCTTTAGGATATAGTAACTTAAGTATACAGGTTATTGCAAGGGCTTTTTCATAAAGATCTAATGAGATTAAAAAAACCAAAGTCTTTGTAGTTGTTTAGTTTGAGATTTTTGTTTTCTTCAGACAGACCTCCATCTACGAGATCATCACATCAGCCTCCAGTACCACCCCAGCGACCCGGCCCGTCCCCAGTACCACCCTCATTTGGGGGAAGAGGCGCTTCTGTATGTTTCTTTCTTAACATTTCACCTATATCCTTCGCCAGCACCATCTTAGAGGTCAAGGTGTAATGCTATTTTTATTCAGGTAGTGTACTTAGAAGAAGAATTTCAGCCATCAAAAAAGATTTGAACTCTATTACAGGGTGGCCATTTCTTCATGGAACAATTAAATTTCATGGGACAAATATATTAAATTATTTCACATTACTTGGCTCTTTCTTACACTGGAAGTTTGTACCCACTTGTGAACGCCTCTCCCATATAAATTATAGATTTGTAAAAGATCCCTCTTTGTTTCTTTAGTGGTACCTGTAAAAAGAAAAAAAGGCTAAGTCTTTCCAAGCTAGACTTCTAGCAATTGTCCACTTCAATTAAGACCACATAAAAGTATAAGGAACTGTATAATGAGAATCCTGATGACCCAGCTGTTTTTCCTTTTCTTCTGTCCTGTGGATACTTCAAAACTGGAAGCTATTGTGCTGTTTACAACTGCCACTATAGGTCCACTGTATGCCAGAAAAGATGTACATTACATATACCCATGCACACAAGTAAAGGCAATTTTAGAATGTAGTAGAGGGACTTTTGGTCTGACCCAGTGTCACAGTTTATGTAAATAAAACACACAGGACTCTCAGGTATCACCAGTTCTCAAGACTGCTGTCCTAAATTGCTGCTCTATTTGTTCGGAATAAGAACGAACATCGGGAGGCATTTGTCTGAAGCAATCTACATTTAGATGCAAACATCTGCAGCTGCTGACAGCACAATGCTGTTTGGCCCCAGCTCTCCCAGTAACAAAGAACAGTCCTTTCTCCTCCTGCCTC
Organism: Chionis minor; assembly: GCA_013398295.1. NCBI lineage: Eukaryota > Metazoa > Chordata > Aves > Charadriiformes > Chionidae > Chionis > Chionis minor. The sequence continues at coordinate 381,933 of VZSF01008493.1, read as the reverse complement.
AGTCAGCACCAGTCAGCAATACAGACTTAATACATATTTCTCAACTTCAGATTTACACCCACTAATTTCAATACCAGTTTTCAAAACTAACACCTGCTGCACTGAAGGGGTGAAGATACAACAGCATTGTTGAAACTCCTGTTTCTTTCCTTTGACAACACCCATACCCTCCCTAAAGAAAACGTCCACTAGAGTATTCCTTGTGATACAGAACAGATGGAGGCAATTCTGCACCTAACATAACCCATGTACGTGTCAATCTTACGGAGTGTTAATGGCTCCTATCCTTCCTGCGTTGAGCGTGGAGCCATTCTTCGTGCTGTACCAGAGACAAAGATTGGCAGACGCGGTGTAGGGGGGTAAATATACTAACATTAAAACACAGAGGTGAAGACACACTTTAACCACATGTTAAATATTTGTTTTAGCTGCCGGCTTTTCCTCCTCCACCAAGCAGCAATGACTTGAGTAGAGACAGAAATATCAAGCCTTTGAAACGTAAGTACAGCTGGTTTTCTCTTTGCAAAGCTTTTCCCACAGGCTACAGCGCACTTCACTTTTGCCTGTATCTCCTCAGTTCTGCTCTCTTCTACTATTTATACAGAAGCCTCACTTATTATTTTAGATGTAACACCAGTTCCTGGCTATGTAAAATAAAGATATTTTGACCTACACCAGCAAATTGTCTTACACAGCTTTTGTGTTTAGCCCCAGCTCCTTCCATAGACAGAAGCACAAAACCCCCACTGGATCGCCTTGCTCCACCATTTGAAAGAGAAAGCCCAGTATCAGGTCAGTATTTCCTTAAGCTAATATCAATGGGGGTTTTTTTAATTATTCAAAATTATCAATTTCAATATCATTCATGCAAAAGAACAAAGCTTAACCAAAAGTACTATCACATACACATACAAGGTGATCTGTTTCTGTATAAATAATGCGATCAGTACCTATAAAGTAAGAGAAATTATCTCTAGAACATAGCAAGTTTAGCTCAGGACTAGTTGAACAGAAAGTCATTAAGTCATTATAAGACCCCTGTGCCATAAAGGTTTGATCTAATACTTAAGTGAAGGAACAAAGAAATATTTAGCAAGTTAAAAGAGGAAATAAGTTTTGCATACAAAGCTAATGAAACTTTGCATACACTACTATATGTAATTTGGCATCCAGACTTAAAAGAATACTGAGAACTGAAAAAACACAGGAAAAAAACCCCTGCATTTGTTTCAGACCTGAAAACCAGTATTTACAAAGAATTCAAAGAGACTACTCTCTGATTTTATTTTTAATTAACTAAACAGTTTCATCTGATATATTATGGCATAAATGTATCCAGTAATTCAAAGCTGAACCATAGAAACTATGATTCTAAAACATGCAACGTTGACAATTTTTAGATTTTCCTTTAATAAGAGCTATCTCAATTTTGCCATCTCTTGCAAAGTCAAAATGTTTTTCTGGCTTATGCCTCAGAAGGCTGAGTGCTTCAATCCACAAAATTCACTTTCAGTGATATTCAAAAGCTGTTTGTTTCACAGAAGGTTTAATTAATTATCTCAAATTTAATTTTTTCTAAATGCAAGCTTTTACTGTTTTCAGGCAGGAAGCCAGGCTTTCCTGAAAAGGTAAGGCCTTTTTTGTTTGGTGCTTATTGTTATTTTTCACCTATTTTGATACACTTACACATTCTCTTTACTCTTCCTTGTTGTTTTACAGCCTCTGACCTCACAGCTAAGGTAAGAGTTTTGCCTCTGGAAATGAGACTCTCAATGCCAGTATTACCCAGTTGTTTCCTATTAAGCAGCTTTTTGCCTTTATTTCATCACCTTGTTCTTGCTTTAGATCCCTGGGGGAACAGCTAGCAATGATGCCAAAACCTCCTGTCCCACCAAATGACAGATATGAAAGAGGCAATCCATCTCCTCTAAGGAAGCAAACCCCTGCAAAGTAAGTGTTCATTTAATTGAAATTTAATACAGTATAAATTAAATTTAACAAAAATATGGATAAGCCACACAGGATAGTATAATTTACTGCTATTGCAAGACAGCAGTGCCTGCAGATAGCAAAGTTTTGCTTTATGCATATGCAAGGCACGTGCTGTAAGCTACAGAAAAGTGTGGAAGCAGAAAAAGCTCTCTCTCCAGTTGTATCTCAAGCAGCCATTACGTAGGGCATGACTCACTTCCAAGTTACACAAAGAAATACATGATCCATGTTTTTTCCACCAGATCAAGTTCTTGCTCTAGGGGACATTCCTTCATTAGTACTACTGCTATTTTTTTTTTTTAGGATGTTAGAAAATGAAAGCTTTCTTTTCCTACCATTAATTTTACTAGCCTGCAAAACTCCTTCTTAAATAGCAAGGGGCATTTTCTAGAAAACTTGTGGGCTGAACAGTGTGACTGACTGTAAAACAAAATAAGAAAGTAGTCGAGATCTGCTAATCAGCCAGGATAATTTATCAGAGAAACAAAGACTGGAAGGCTTATCATGTGCTCCAGAAATGTTGCTAAGTACTACAAATGAGTTCAAGACTTGAAGTCTAATGTTTCATCATTGTAAAAACTTGGTTTAAGCTCTAATCTTATAATCAATTCATCAGACATTTTCCTTGTTGATCAAATCAACGTGAGCTAAAGACTAGCATAATGTCTTAGATAAGGGCAGAAAATTAGAATCTTTGATATTTTTATGAGGGAAAAAAATGTTTCTGCATTCATTGCGTCTGTAAAACTTACTATAAATTCATGTCTTAGTCGAAAATATGGCCTAATGCACACAAAGTGAATGAGTAATATTCCGCCTATGATTCACATTTTGTTTTCCGTTTCATTTCAGGCAGGGTTGGCCGCCACACAAAAAAAATGAAGTAAGTATAGTATCAAAGCAAATATTTAAAGGTATAGGGACTACAATAAAATGAAGTACTTGTATAAACTAATAATTCTGGAAAAAGTAAACTTGTTGCTTTTATCAGTTATAATGAATACTCATGGTTCTTTTCAAAGACTTCTATCTCAAGCTCAGTTTATTCCCTGAGTACTTTATGTCAGATAACAGGAAGAATAAGGCCAGATTTTTTTTGTGACACGGGAGAAGTGATTTTGCTTACACTAGGTTTTGGGGTTTTGGGGGCTTTTTCAGCTTAAGCTGACTTAAGGGTTTCAGAGAGCCTACACTAACTGAAGGAATGAGGAAAGTTTACATCTGCTGAGAGTTTCTGACTCCTTTGTGTCACGATCCATTACGGGACACCTACCTCACAGCTTATTTGTAAATAGCTGTACCTTAACACAAGAACTTCAAAAATTATTTGGTGTTTCATGAAGACAGAAACCCCAGCATTTTAGACAATAGTAACAGGATAGATATCAGAGTCCTTGTATACTCAAAATTCACCAACTTCCAGGTTTTTGTTCTGTAAAATATTCCTAAGAACTGTGCTATAATATGTTGCTAATGTTGGTTTGGTTTTTTTTTTTTGGCTCCCCAGGAAGAAGACGACAGTAAGCATTTCTACAGTGATTTTTTAAAACTTAAAGTCTTTGTCTTGGTTCTAAATAAAAAAAATGATCGTAGAGTTGTTTCTTTAGAGCCATTTCAAAAAGTCAGGTGATATCTTGACAGGTTGTAGAATGCTTACAAAGTACCCCATGCAGATTTATATATCAAAGCCGCAAAACACGGGAAATCAATAGCTAATAGCTTCCTTCAGGCAGCCAGTTCCAAGGCAGCAGGATTTCTTATTTTGAAGCACATTACATTTTAGAGATTTGTGATCTGCACACAGCATCGAACAGCTAGGCATGTAAACCTGGTATCCTCCCAGTTTTCAACCAAACATTCAGTCAAACCCTGCTGGTACTAGTATTTATTCTAAATAACAGCGGCAGAGCTTGCTTCATGTAATAATAGTATTTATAAATTACTTCAGAATTCTGGTTCCTAAAATTAAGTAAGTTGGTAAAGTGACACTGTAACAGAAGCAGAACATTTGCCCAAGTCTCTACAAATTATCACTGCCTCTAAGACTCCGTAAAGAATAGGGCTATTTAAGCTGTGCAGAGCACAGTTAATCTGCTCCCCTCTTACCAGTAGTTGAGGTCTGAGGACACTGCAGAAAGAAAATGTTTTATTTTATGCTGCTGTTTATGATAATATGGGAGAAATCTCACAAAGGAACGAAGTGGAAAAAGGTAACCTCAAACACACGATGTTTGGTGTGAGAGAACACATGGGTACGTACCATATGCTCTACTGCAGTTAAGGCATCTGAATTGCGGCTTATCCAAGACAGAACTTAGAAAATGTGAATGTTGCTTATGCCTGTTCCAGTTTATTTTTAATTTTAATACTTAAGTTTTCGGTTGACCATATGAGTTTACGATTTGTAACTAACATATCAAGCACTTTTTCTAGAACAGTTTATTCCATTGTTTATGTAATCAAACAGCAGTAATGTGACAACATTTCTTTGTTCTACCTCATTTAAGAATGTCTCACCTAAGTTTTGTTTCCTTCTTTTCCTCTCCACAGCCACACTCCAAAGACCAGTGCCACAGCTATCTTTGCCCCCATACAGCTCCAATACATTCCCATCCAAATCTATCAAGCCTCCACCTAAGCCAGGATCCAACAGTATGCCTGGTGCAGAAAGGTTTGTTTCACCCATTATTGTGTCATTCCTTTGGAACCACAATCTCTTTGCAATTTAGCAATTAATAGTATATACGCGGCTGCAGGGTTCTCAGGCGAACACGAGGTAGCTACTTTAAGTTACCCATTATATTTCAGGCTATACCCTTTCCTTCATTACATCCTGATTTCTGTTCTTATTATCAAGGAGAATTCTTAATCTAATTGAAGCTCTGTATTTAGTGAAGCAGATAGTGTACATCAGGCAACCAAGAAAAAATCCAAATTTCTCAGGTTTATGTCAAGGAAGTATTTTAGGGCCTACGTGGTTCAATGCTTCCATTCTTGAGACACCTCTCCCATTGCCTGTAGGATCCATAAGAAAGAGAAGTCCTTTTGGGAAGGGATCATCTTCTACAAAACTATGCAGGATGTAGGTCAAAGAGGTGCTTCTTTAAAAGGATTCTCCACATCTTAGAAGGCTAAGGGCTAGAGCTGTGACTACTAATTGCTTCAAAACTAAAAAACCTCACAACTTTAGCAGTCTAGAGTTGAATCTGAAAGAATTTCACCACCCTTTTACTAAGTTTTATTTTACTGGTTAATAATTCTTATTTGAAATTGTGAACCTTGCTTCAACTATGATTTCTTCTAGCTTCAATTTCCAAATATTTGCTAGATGGAAGAGCCCTTAATTAAATTTTGATTTCTGATGTAGTGTGCAACAGATTTAGCCTTTGATGAGTTACAGTGGGCTCCTTGAGTCTAAGTCTGAAGTACATTTTCTAATCTATGTATTTTTTTAATGGCTCTTTGATGAATTCCTCCCATTTACCACCATCCTCTGGAACTGCTGACAGCCCAGCAGAACAACTATTGCAGTACCAACAGCCAGGTCATATGCAAATAAGAACTATTCCTATGATGAATGCTTGGGCTTATATTCAAACAGCATTGCCAAATTTTGCTATAGCAGAGGTCTCCATTTGCCTGATTCTCCCCTATGAATCACAAGTCATGATAGGGTGTTTTTGTTGTGCAAACATAATTAACATATTCATCCTAGAGCTTTTTGTACAGTTCATTTAAGCAGAAGAGAAATATGAACTGCAAGGAAAAGCCTGCAGGTAGTTTGTTCCCAATAAGGTGAAGAAATTAAAACAAACAAACAAACAAAGATAAGATTGTGACTCTTCATTTTGAGAAATTTTTCTGGGATCAGGCCATAATAGGAAATTGTAGATTTTCTGACAAAAAGCAGAAAAATGAGCACAGGTGGGAAAGCGAACAAAGCATGGGCACATGGCAGTGTTATGGTGGTCGGTGCCACTGTCAGCTCACAGCCCACAGAATCACACAACGGCTGCGGTTGGCAGGGACCTCTGGACATCACCTGGTCCAAGCCCCCTGCTCAAGCAGCACCACGTGTCAGACGGCTTTTGAATATCTCCAGGAACGGAGACTCCACACCCTGCTGAGCAACCTGCTCCAGTGCTCAGTCACCCCCACAGTCAAAAAGTGTTTCCTGATGTTCAGAGGGAGTGTCCCGTGTTTCAGTTTGTGCCCATTGCTCTGGCCCTGGCACTGGGCACCATGGAAAAGAGCCTGGCTCTCCCTTCAGGTATTTATATGTATTAATAAGATCCCTCTTGAGACTTCTCTTTTCCAGGCTAAACAGTCCCAGCTCCCTCAGCTTTTTCTCATACGTGAGATGCTCCAGTTCTTTATCATGTTAGTGGCCCCTCACTGGGCTCTCTGCAGTAGCTCCACAGCCATAGTTGCAGCATTAATGATGAGAAACTCCATTTTCATCAACAACGTTAAAGAAACCTCATGAAAAATGACCCTGTAAGTGGAACCCCACAGAAAGAAACATCTATCAAGCTGTTGCCTGTGCTTCGTGCTTTAGGGGAATAGTCATTCCCTGTGAAAACTCAACAAGCTGAAGCAGTTTCTGCATTGATCTTGATATATAAGTCTTGGTGGCTTATTACTGGTTCCCTCTACCTTATTCCCAGATACTGAACTTCAGGTAAACTTAATGGTGGATCTACTTGCATAAAAAGAAGAAAAAAATAAAAAAAAGAAGAAAGAGAAGGGTACACTCATCTTTCACAGGTCTCAAGAGGATCTTGCCTTCTGTAAAACCCATGAAAGTCCAGATGAACTCTTTAGAGCACAGAAATGTTGTATAGCAATGTATTTATACTGACTACTTTTTTCTTTTTTTAAGCAGTGCTAGAAACTTGTCTTCAAGTGGCTCACTACCACCACGCTTACATCTAGGTATGTATCCTGCACTTTTTATATTAAAAAAATGACTGAAGGTTGAAAGGTGGTTTCAGTGCAGTTAATATAATCCTTTTTTTAATGGATGTTTGTGGTTGGACTGTGAACAGAAAATGATCAAGTCCCTGAAAGCCATCTTGTGTAACTTTCTTAGTCTGAATCAAGATGTTTTTCTCCCATGAAATGCCTAGTTAAACCACTGTTCAAACTTCATATAAGCATCTTTCTCAATATAGCTACCGCTACTGAGAGCTGACCTGCAAGTCACTGTAGTATAACGATACTCTTGAAAAAGGGAGAAAATACTTCTCATTTGAAATACCCTGCATATTTATCTTGTAATAACAGGTAAAAAATAAAGGAAGCTTAGAAATCAATTGCTTTGCAAATAATTTTTTTGCATGTGGTAACAGCTGCCAATGTCTGACAGTGACATTTTTTAGTGTCTACATGCTAAGGAGGCAAGGAATGCAAAGAGACAAGGTTACTTCTAATGTCTCTAAAGAAACCGGAGATGCTCTCACAACTGAGTAACTGAGGTACAGAAGCCAAGAGGATGTAACCTCTGTTTCAAGTTCATATGATTTTAAGGCAACCTGAACTGCAAGAGTTCACTTAAAGTCCCTGTGCACCAGGGATGAATTTATGTAAAGAACCTCCTTTTCATACAGTAGCCTAAATCTGATTTCAAATAAATTTAAAATATCTCCGTATCAGAGTGATGTAAATTCTTCATGCCTCACAAAATCAAGATTCCACACCATGTATTCACTCCACAGATGAAGTTATTTTCCCAGTTTTAACATTTTTTCTGCTTTTATATCTTTGAAGGCAGTAACAGCAGATCTCCTTCAAGAGGCTCAGCTGATATAAGACCTCCATTGCCAATTCCTAGTAGACAGATGGTTCACCACACAAATGTGGAGGAAGATGAGGTACAAAAACACTACAAGTATTAACCATAACTGCTAAAAACAGCAAGTTTTCTGATTTCAAGAGAAACTGTTTTTCAAAGTTGTTTTTCTAGTTAATAGCCACTGTCAGGATGTTAGTAAGTGCTTTCGGTTTCCTTTTCTGTGTCAAACTTTACTGCCTTATTTTGTCTTCACCAAGAAAAAAAAACAATAGCAAAAACCCAGTAAAAAAAAAAAAGGAGAAATACTTGTTTGCTGGATCACTTGTTTTGCACAATTGCCTTAACCAGAATTACATATTAAGTTCTTCCACAAAACCTCAGTGAGTAAAGAATTCATAGCCTTTAAGTGCATTTTTGTTTCACATTTCTTTAAATATGACTAAGTTGAGAGCAAACCACTCCTGGAGATAACACCGCTGGGCAACCATACATGGTATGTTCACAGGAAGTCTGCATTACTGTCTCAGATGATGGTTAAAAAAGTAAAATACAGTCATTAAAAAAAAAAAAGCAACAGAGAAATGAAGGCCAAGCCAAGGATGTTAGTGTCACAGGCAGACAAAAGAGGAAATGTCACTTCAAACCTTTCACTGACAATATTTGGAAATACCTGCCTTTCTAGCTTACTTGCAGACATATTATAGCCAGGTTTGTAAGATTTTCAAATTTATCAAAGCGAGCTAATAATTTTAAAATCATTTAGTGCCACTTTGCATACAGTAATGTATGATCCCCAAAGCTCATGCCTTCAGAGATTCCGCGCATAAACCCAAATACCCCTCACCTTCAAATTTCTCTCTGCTTAGTTGTATATTGTTAACGTCACAAGCTAATTCATTAACAGCTGACTGTCTCCTATATCCTCTCTCCCAAAACCCATAGGACTCACTAAACGATGAATGGTATGTTGCTTATGTAAGCCGGCCAGAAGCAGAAGCAGCTCTTCGAAAAATAAACAAGGTACTCTTTAAATCGCTGGTTTATCTCACCATCGTTAAATCTCACCATCTCCTTAATAGTCTAGCCAGATGTCCTTGCAGTCATATGGGAAGACTGAAGGTAAATAACACAGTAAGGTTATAGCCCCACTAAGAGTGAGGGATTCACCTTGAATATCTTTGCACACACAGAAGCTACACATCTCATCTAAACCAGCCACGAAGGCTGTTATTTTCCATAGTCCAAGAGAACAAATTCTGTGCCTCCAGAAAGCAGTTCCACCTCGCACCTCTTGGAAGAAGTGACTTGTTCTCTGTCACCAGTAAGGAATTTGTTGCAAATCCTGAGTTTTAGATCTCAAATCACTTGAATCAGATGAGATTAATCCCACCCTTTTCTAGACCATATTTACCAGGAAAATGAAGTACAGATTCAAGTAGATGAAACGCAGGCTTAACTCTACGTGTGGAGATAAACCAAATTGTACCCCATCACTGTGGGAAATCTCTTTTCTCCATGATGCTTCCCAGCACATGCAGGGAGCTGAAGATGATGTGTACAGCATTTCAATGACCTGTACTAAGGTCCAGCTTAGGAGATCACATTCAATGCCTTTAAGAAAGGTGTTGCAATGGAAGACTTGTTAAAACAGATCTGTCTTCTGAACTGAAGAAAAGCAGAGAAAGGGAGAGGGAGAGGGGGGATACCACTGCCTTTACAAAATTATGCCCCATTTGGATGGGGCTTTGAGCAACCTGCTCTAGTGAGAGGTGTCCCTGCCCACGGCAGGGGGGTTGGAACTTGATGATCTTTAAGGTCCCTTCCAACTCTAACCATTCTATGATTCTATGCAGTCACACTCAGTATTTTAGGCTATCTGTAAATAGAACACATACTAATCTTGACTGGCACTTAGCAGAAATGAACTTCTCGTTAAAATGACATGAGGTTTGGCCTTTGATATTTCACTCCTTTAATGGAATCTCTCCCTTATAGAACACCATTCTTCCCTTCCCTTAGAATCTGCATTTGTATCAGATGAGAAAGTTTTAAGTAGAAAACTGAAAGACAAAACATTTGCGAAATGACCTAAACTCCTTAATGGTGCAGTTTGTCTTACCAGGAGGAAACGGAAAGAAAACACACTTAAAAGCATGAGAGCTCTATTTAAGGTTGTTATGCTGATCAAACCCAGAAGTGACGTTTATTTCTCATCTTTTGGTTTTTCATCTTTCAGGATGGAACTTTCTTGGTAAGAGACAGCTCAAGAAAAACTGCTACTCACCCATATGTACTGATGGTGCTGTACAGAGATAAAGTATACAACATCCAGATTCGTTACCAAGAGCAAAAGCAGATATATTTGTTAGGAACCGGCTTAAAAGGAAAAGAGGTACTATGTGTTTTTCACACTACTTCCCTTCACCTTAAGGTATCATCTCCTGCGTCATCCCTAAGTATCAGGCTACTTAACCTGGCAGCTGTTTTGCTCCCGTAGAATTCCGTTTATTGTCAGTGTTATTTCTGACAGAACAGGTTACTGCTGGAAGTAAAATCAGATTCTCCTGTTTGCACCCAGGGAACAAAGAGATAGCCTTAGAATACAGCTATTAGAAATCCATATACCTGGTTGGGGAATGTTGGTTTACCACTAAGATACCAGATAAGGGAAATATACAGGTGAGAGCAAATCCGTATCTGCCACAACTTCCCTGCTTTGCTCCCAAACAGTATCCCAGGGGGAATTTACTGGCACCAGACAGATCAGTCAGCACACGTACTGCGGTTCTGATCATCTGAGAACTCTCTGAATTTATCAGTCAATTTTTTGAAGTTTCAAGTGCGATCATCATGTCAAGCAGAACGACAATACCATGTATTAAACCAGCCAAGACTGCATAAATTAGTTGTACAACATTGCAGTAGGCTGTACACACAGCTACAGATTATGGCAGGAATGAAAACAGCTCATCCAATAGTGTTTACTGGACCTTATAAGACTGCTAAATATTTAGAGTTTAAAAAAAACACCTTTGGTCTTACTAATTACTAATTATTCTGTCATTTTTGCCATAGCCTTCTCATTTTTTCCATCCCACAGGATTTTTCTTCTGTAGCAGATATCATTGAGTACTTCCAAAGAACACCTCTTCTTCTGATTGATGGAAAAGACAGAGGTTCAAGAAACCAGTGCATATTAAAATACGCTGCAGGACATATTTAAATGAGACCTTAATGAAGATCACATACAGTATCAAAGCCTACTGAAGGTTATAATCTTCAGGATATTTCCTTTTTCAGCAAACTAAAAGCATGAAGTAATTAAAAATCCTTTTAATTTTAAGGAAAATGGACAACGTTATTTTTAAATTATGCCTTAAATGCGGTACTCTATAAATCTGATTTCCCTACAATGTGTTTGTTACTGTCCACTAATCATACAATACAAGAGAATTTTTTATCTTCCAACACATGTGTATCTTCTTGAAATGACTTCCACGCCAAATTAGAGGACCCAGAAATAAATACCAACACAAGCCTCTGCTTTCATAGGTGGAAAAAAAATCAGGCTGCTTTTCAGATCAGAACTGCAGCAGCAATCATGTTATTTAAAGTGATACAGAGTAGCCCAAAACCTCGTCAGAGTTGAGTAGACAAAAGACAACAAAAGCCCACTTTTTTCCCCACAATACACTTCCCAGTAAACCTAACTGTAGCCACTCCTATAAGACTGGGACTCTGACCTGGATCCTAAAGACACCTAGATTTCAGCTACACCAAAAAAAAACCCCAACCCTGGATATGCTGCTGCCTGTCAAGATCTGTGACTGTGTTACTCAGCTATGAAACTGACTTTGTTCACAGCTTTCTAGAAAAGTAGAATATCTACAGATATCATGTTCTCCCTGCCATACCACTGATGATTCACTGCTGGCATGTCTTAGCCCACAAACTGGAATTATATATCCATAGGGTCCTCTAACCTCACTCAGAAACAAGTTTTTCTCCCTTAACACAGAACTCGTTAGCTGTGTCTTTCTGATTCTCAATTAAGCAACTACATTTTTTATAGGAGACACATCAACAAGACTATCATCATGTGATTCTTCATTGGCAGAACACACCCAAATCTCTTAGAAAACAGATGTAATCAGGCTAAACTTGGTTCCTCCTCTACAACTGCTTTCTGGTTTTACTGTATTTTTTCAAGAAAAACAGTAACTTTCTCAGTTCTAAAATATAAGTTGCATCTGAGGACCACTGAAGCATACTATACCAGGTGTTTTCCCCTCTCCTTTGATAAGTGGGATTTATCCAACTCAATTTTCTAGTAACCTTTGTTTTCTGACAAGACTTTGGTTTGATAATTATGTTAGACTTTGTCACACTTTTTCTCCTTTAAAGCCATTTGTGTTTCTATCACCTGAAACACTTGAACCAAAATTCAAAGCAGAAAAATATCTTCCATGTAATCTGTATAGTTTCTAAGATAAGATAATAAGATTTCATAAACAGTTATACTTTAAATATATATATGTTTTTTAAAAGTTATCTTCCTTTCTAATATATTTATCTAGGAGCTGGAATTCAAAGTTAGCGAATTTTGTCTCCATGCAACTATGGGTCAAAAAAAAGATGAAAAATAAAATTTTAAAATTTATTCAGCTGACAAAACCTGTTTCTAGCCCCATATTTTTTTAAAAGCTCATTACTAATCTTGTGAAAGAAAAGTCAGTTAAAATGTAGGTTTTCCAAAAAATGCTATAATTAAGAACAACATCCCCCGTATTACCACTGATTCTGTGAGCTGGAGGTTGTAATTCCATTCCGTTGCACTGCCTTGAAAAGTCCGACAACCCAGAAATGCCTCCTATGGAATTGTGTTTTATTTGTTTTAAATCATCTGACCAGTGGAAGAGAAATACAATACAAACCAGCATAACAAATTACAACACTGGATATTTTTTTTCAGCGCAGTAAATGTTGGTCTGATTATTCAGGTAAATATATTTTGTATACGAAGAAGAACACACCTCAACATTCAACCACATCCACAAGTAAAGTACAACTATTAATTGTAATGAACTACATGAAAATACTGGCTACTTAAATTTTGGGCCAAGAAGATTTCAGGATGGAGTATTCAGACCACTAACTCTTCTTTCTCTTGTAGCTAAATGCGTTAGAAAGTCACTACAGAAATTAGAATGAAAGTACTTTTGGTTTTCCAGAAGTAATGTGCTCTTTGGCCGCCTTCTTCAGCAGCATTTTTAGAATGAGGAAGGAAGATCACATGACAAGTTGTAGTTCCTCCTTTACTGACTGTTGCTTATCCCATTTTCCGGAGCACAACTGAGACAAGAGATAAGCAATGACTTGACATAATTTGAAATCTTTTGTTACTGTTCCAATACGTCTTTGTTTAAAAGGAGACAACCTCACGTGAAAAATTTCATGCCCGGTTTTCCGACCTTCCTAGTTAATGATAGCAGTCTTTCCAGCCCTGGTGGGCTTAATTTGGGAAATGTGGGTTAAAAAACCCCCTCAAAATCAATAACCTACTTACACCCTTTTTCCACTCCACATGTTCACTTTAAAATAAAAATAGCCTAACTGCAGGAAACCATACTATCATTTCACAGTTCAAACGGAAGCAGTATTAATAGAAGACGATGCATGAAAATGGAAGTTATTACTTAATCTGTCAAACTCCAAGCTTTTTCTTCAGCTTCTCTGAAATCTTTGGCTTTCATAGGGTGGCCGAAATTCAAAATAAGGTCGCACAGCAGTAGCTGGCTGTCCACTGAAAGGCAAAGGGCAGTGTATCACCATGGCATGTATTGAATGGTAGATGCTGAGTGAACGGCAATTTCTATGCAGCACTTTTTGAAGTGTTCATCTACCAACCCTTCCTAAAAGGGTTGCTGGGTTTTGTTTACATCAAGATGGTTAACCAAAGTTTGGTATTAGCACACTATAGGATTTCTATTAGGAGGCTATGACTGTGCCTGCAAAGGAATGACTTTGACTACCTAAAAGATTTTTTTCCACAGTTAGCTAACGTGATTCTATTTCTGTGTAACTCCTGTTTCATTAATTTGTCAAAACAAAACAGCAACTGTAACGTTTCATTAGGTTAAAAATCAGTTTGTATGACATAGAAAACACGAGCCATTCACAACTGCACACTTTTTAACACAGTGCCTTAAGCAGCTTCTTGTTTAGCTGGATGATGAACTCAGAATTACCATTTAGTTTCTTCAGCTCATTGGACATTTTCTCAACATTTTTAATGGCAGCTTCAAGGTCAAACGGCCGATCAGCAGCAGCATTTTTGAACGCCTGTATGAAATAGAAACAACACATAACTGGCAGTGGACATATAATTCATAAACTCAGGAATACAGCTAATCACAATCTTCATTATTTGTTTTCATTGATTTTCTAAAATAATATTTTAACTAAAACCTACCCTCTTTTATAATTATCCACTTATACATGACAAATTGCAAGTACTGAAGGCAACTACTAAACACTCAGGCTTTATTTTTCTTTTATGTTACTTTTTCTTTTTTTACAAGCAACTGCAATGAAATTAATCATATTTAAAATTTCCTCTCCTCACCATCAATTTCTTCGTTTTGTTTTCGACCTTACTTTTCCTACAGAATCTAAATGAAAACTGTCGGGTAATATTCAGTCAACCACAAGATGGAGCTATTGTGACGTTAGCATATGTAAAAGAAACTGACGTCATTATTAGCACTGAATATTAATGAATCTGCTAATACGTGCTCAGGACCATTTATGTCTGTATAGGTAATTATTTTATAAGCAACATATTTTGCTTCTTTTGCAAATCATACTCCCTCCCTTTAGCATTTAATTAAAAAACAATCAAAAGACTGGAAACAAGACCAGAAAGTGTTCAAAATTAATTATAATTTGAATTTTTAGATTTACACTACACTGCTTTTTAGGATTTTTTTTATTTCAGGTAAAATATTAAAGACAATTGCACATACTCAGTTATCAGTTCTCTATTGATAATTTAGAAATTCTAAATAAAATCTGGAAAAACTCTGGGTGATTCATAAGTGATGCTCACTGTGTAGAAGACCTTAAAACATTTGAGAAGTGCGACAAAAAGATCGAACATACATTTAACATAGATTCTTTCTCCAAGTCTCTCTTCCCTTCAGACAGTGGCTTTGTATTGAGGTCACCAGCCAAGGCCAAAGATCCTAAAAAGACAACCCCCAAATTATTATGGAGTAATATATACAATATATATGTACATATCTCGTATCAAGTATATAATAACAGTTGATAAATATAGTGACTAGACCTTGTTTTCATTAGTGTTATTTGAAAGTAGAGTCTAAGGGGCTGAATAGTTTTATTTCTTCTGGAGGAAATAATCTTTTTTGTTTAAACCTTGAATTTATTTTATTTTATTTTACTTTATTTTATTTTATTTTATTGACAGCGTTTCAGAATCTTTTTAGCAGTTAAAGATGGAACTAGAAATAGTGAATAAACATATCTATAATAGTGGTGAAGAATTCTTTAAACAAAATGCTATATTGTTTTTAGCTGAAAACCTTATAAAAGATCTAAAAAGGCATTGCAATCGCTTTCCAGTATCAATTTATGAAAGGGGAATTGACAGCACACACACAACGAGAGCCAAGTGTTGGACGTCTGCTGGGCAATTGCAGAGCTGAGGTTAAATACCAGATCCCTGGGCTCGCTCTTCCCCCATTCTCTCTGCTCTTCTCTCCTGGCACATCAGGACACCCTCGGGCAAGTTGAAGTGTGTGACGTCACTAGAAAGCTGTTTCAACCCTGAAAAGGGGGGGGGAAGAAAAAAATAATTTTAAAAGGGTTCATTTCCCCCTGGTACTGTGCATGTGCAGAAAGGGCGCAAAGAAATGAAAAAGACCCTGCTCTTGGCTAACGGGCAGCCGGAAGAGCGTGCCCCTCTCCTGCGCCCACAGAAATGGCCGAGGTGAGCGCCAAGTCCTCCAGGGGCTGGTGGCAGCTGGGACCTCCCCAGGAGGAGCCCATCCACAGGGGCCATCACAGAGCCTGGCAGGAGGGATCCCCAGGAGGGGCTGAGGGTTCCCTGCTGCCCGAGGCTGCCCTGAACAAGCAGCAGTGCAGTAGGGTGCCGCGCCGGGCAGCCCGAGGTCTGAAACACAGCGTGGCACTACCTCAGAGGTTGGCTGGGCCATGGTGACTGCGCTCTGGGGCTGCTCCATGGGCAGGTACCCGCGCTGCGATTCCTCCCAGCAGGACAAGCTGGTGGCTCCAGTTTGGCCCTGGGAGGCACCGATCCCCGGGGCGCTGCCCAGGCAGCGGGTACCCCCTGCATGGGCAGCCCTTGTGCTTTGCTGCCTTCTGCTCTGCTCCGCAAGGAAAGCCCCGCCACGTGTCCCGCTTCCAGCACACGGAACGTCGGTGGGTTGCAAGAGCCCTGTAGGAGTTGTGATTTTAGGAGTGGGAGGTGAAAAGTAACCACAAATGTTGCAAGAGCTGAAGAAGGAAGAGAGAAGAGAGGACTGAAGCATCGACGAGGGAGAGGTGAAGGGTAATTTCCTCTCGGCCTTTTGTGGCCCTGCCTCTGGAGCGTTTATTGCGTGTTACAGCTACTAATGTATAAGCAGTCAGTTTCTTTTTGTCATCAATTTAAATTCACGTGGCATAAGAGTAATTTATGATAAGTAAAGATCAAATAATGAACCTAAATTCAAGGAAGACTAGAAAGGCAGTTGGCTCTACAGCTTTATCAATTTAGACTACAACAGTGATCGCTGCCCTTATGTGCCCGTACCTGACTTGAGTTGAAATCAACAAAAACTGCTAAATAACGACCTGGAGTTGGGAACCGTTCACTTCCCCAGCGCGCGCCCCGCAGTACTTAAGGCCAGGGACACCAAGCAAGGGAATGGCTGTCAGCACTTTTATTTAATTTACTGGAGCCGCTTTTCCTGCTGCTCAGCGTTCATCTATATTTTGAACTCGCTGTTCAGCGCCAGTGGAGGAGGATTACCAGTACCTCAGAGGAGAGTGGAATTACTTGGATGTGCAGCAGAGGACAAAGAAGTCAGCTGCCTGCCATTAACTTACTCTTCCATTCTCTGTCTTTTTCAGGGGTGTGCTTTCACAAAACTACTTCTTTAAAACAAAGCGTCCTAAATGTATTGGTTTGTGACTGCCGGCGAAGTTAGATTGCAGCTCAGAATAGCAGTTTCTGGTAAGGCACAATTAAACTGTGATTCAAAGAGAAAACATGATACGCTGCTCAGATTGTGGGGCTTTCTGAAGATGAGAACTGCGAAGCCGGAAACACTTTACACCTGCACTAATTCCTGTACTACGGTCTTTCAGTTCACAATGTCTCGCAAGGACCCCAGTGCAAACAAGTTAGCCGTGCCCGTTCTGTATGCCTCTGAGGAAAAAGTCCTCTGTGGTTTGCAGAAGCTGGTGATTTTGCTGGCAGAATACCAGAGTATAGGTGCATACAAAGAAAATACACAACACTTTTTTTATATAACTCCTACATATAAAAGAATATATAAAAGTGCATATAAAATATACATACGAAAAAGTAAAACAGTAGCCTAGCAAGTTCCTGAAAACACTTGTGTTAGTATAAGAAAAAGTTATTTTCTTCAGTAATGTGGAAAGGAGAATGCTTTAAATGGCTGCCAGGAACGGGGTTAGCAGAAGAAGCAATAATGAAGCTAAACAGGCCCCCACTTTGCTGTATAGATTGCTAGTACCCCACTACGGCACTAGGGGAAGGGAAAGATACAGCTGACCTCAAGAGAAGTGAATGACGGAGTAATGGGGAGTGTTTCAAGACATGGGAGGCCACATTGGCCCCTGTTCAAATATTTTATTTAAGTTTACTTTCTACATTTGGGGTTTTTTCTCCACATTCTATAAATAATTTCCCATAACGTACTTAAATCCTCCTGTGAACTTAGGCAAAAGTTGAAGGCAAAACAGAATATTATAACCACCAGAAAAGCTAGATTCAAAAAATGTACAATAAACTGAGTTGCCAGAACTAATTGGATGAACTAAGTAGAGCAGTTCCTAAAGGCAAGGCCCTTCTGAAAATAATCCCCAATAATTTGAGATATTAACAAGCAAGATGACCAACAGTATAAGAGGCTGATCGTACAAGGCATTTTCTTTTAAGAGGAAAAAAGAGAGTAAGAGATCTTTAATTTCTACAATCAAATCTACTTGAAACTAAAATACTTTCTGGAATGATTTATAAGGTAATATTTAAAAATGAAAAATTGAAATAGAAAAAATAAATTATTAAGTTACACCTTTAGGTGAGGGGTATTCTCGTAAGTGTCGCTAACAATTTCCTATCAGCATATCAGTTTACAAGCTGCAGTTTCAGCTTTGTCTGAAATGAACCTACAGGTTCACCTGCAAAGAGCCATGCAGCTGAAGTTGACTGTAACTCTTTTTAATCACGTGCTGATCTGTCTGCGTACGATACTTTAACACATGAGCCACCTGCCTCCCGGAGTCTTTCTGAGACGTATTCGGTTATGGAAGGTGAAGCCATTCAGCCACCTTTATGAATCTCAGATAAAGACAGAATTACTACCAAACCAGTTCTCTAAGGAGGAAAAAAGATCAGGAAGAATAAAAATGTATGTCAGGTCATGAATTTAGGAGTATGCTGTGAATCAGCAAGCACTGCAGGCAACTACAACAGTGCAGATCACTTTACAGAACTGCCATTTGCTGTTACTTTGAAAGCTTGAGCTTTCATAAAAATTTCCAAGTGGATCTAATAGGAGACTTTGAAGTTTCAATGCATGTTATTAAGCTTTCACATGGAAAACTCTAACAAAAGAGGAACTGCTTTTTTACCATTGCCTGAGTATAAAAAATGTTAATCCAGATTGCAAGGAAAGTGAAATAGAAACCACATCAACACACACAGACACACAAAATCACACAACCTCACAATACAGCAGTAGTTTCTGACGACATAAGGTAGTTCATAAGATTTAAAGCACATGTAGGATTTTCACTGATGAAAACCAGTAAATGCTGAAGGCCAAAACAAGCCTGACCCAATCATGGTACTAAAGATTAAAGCAAAAGCCAGGCTTTGTCTTGAAAAGTTTACAACCTAATTAACTGAGACATAGAGTGACAGGGAGAAAAAATTGCAAAGTGAACTGACTCACCTTAATACATGCTCATGAACCAGGAGGAGTAAACCCTGAGTTAAAATAGATATTTATGACATAGTATATTGTGGTGTGAAACTCTCTTGAGGATTTTTCAGCCAGAAAACATCAAGAAATTATAAAATACATAATACATTGACAAAAAAATACATTGACAAAATACATAATACAATTTTTCTGAGAATGTTTTAATAATACTTGATTAAGAAAATGTTAAAAACAGTAGTGTTCCACCTACAGAATGAAAACCATTTCACAGCAGTAATGTAATTAAGTCTATGTTGCTCTCAGAAATGGACTATAGTAAGTGCACACGTTTAAAAAACCCAAACAACAGTTCAAACCATTTAAAATCCTGCACGTAATTTAGTAAGTGCTTGTCTGCATACTTGAGTTTACCAATTGCTGTATGCATACTATTATCAGACTTAGAGACACGTATCATTGCTGTCCATTTTAGATACTAATTTTCATTTAAGGAGACCCTGAACAGCAACAGATTATAGAAGGCAATACATGAGGATGCCTATCCAGGCATCTAGTGTAATACCTTCCCTACAGTGGGCAAAGAACTAAGGAAATACACAGGGGCATCTGAGTGGAAGATGGACATCACTATACAGAGCCCCATTTCCTTCTGTTGCTTGACCAGTAAATATTTTTCTGAGCAGTGCTACATTTTTCAAGCGCACAGCACATCAGGTTTTAACATCTCAGATGTTCTTGCCTTCTGTTTGTTTGCATGGACAGTTTAAATTCTAACCATAAAACTATAAGGTGCTTCCTGTTGCTCTGAAATATTTTCTCTGAAAAATATCTTTAAACAATAAACAGCACAAGCTTATGTTTGCAGATACTCTGGAAGGTGTCCACTTGGTGATCTGGAAAGTTCTTTTATGTGTTAATAGGTTTTAAACTATAGCTTTTAAGTAGTTCTTAAACATATAATTTAAGCTAATTATATGGGATGCCAATGATGTAAAGAATCAATGATTGGAGATAATATCAGTAAGGTAAAAAGCAAATACAGTAAAACAGTAAATAGAAATTCTGGTAGGATATTTTGGGCAATTAATCATAAATGTTATGCTTAATGCTTTCTTCATGGTCCATTTATCATGGAAAGGGAGAACTACAGGTGAAAGCAGAAGTCCTGCTTGACATGCAAAAAGCCTGAGCCAATGGAATTTCGAAGCACAACTAGGGGCTTTTAAAAGTGAAAGTCAGATATATCTGAGAATCACGTAGAAGATTTTCAAGAAGCATTCAGGAATTCCTCATGCTTTTTGGATTTCACAATAAAAGTGATTTCTCATGTTATCATATATTTTTCCCATTCATAAGAAAAGCATTGAAATGACACAGGATTTCATAGCTACTGTGCACCTTTACTCATCAGCATGCAGCTATCGAGAGCTACAGAACTCTCTCTGCTTCTAGTTCTCACATCCATTCACGTACACTTCTCTACATCCTTTCACATACCAAATGCCATTCAGTAAGATGTTTCTTATTCACATGGGGAAAGTAAGTTTATAAAGCAAGGAACTGTAAAATTGTCTCCAGATCCTAAGAAACCAGTGATTCCAGACTGCCTTTTGGAAAATGCTGAGCCCTTTTGACTGAGATGGCATTGCTTAATAGCTCAGTTTTTACAGTATCTTACCATGCTGCTGTTTTATCTTCCTAGATTTTCACAGCAATAAGAGCATACTGCCTGAAATATTGCAGAGAGAGATGAGGGAGTAGACTAATATTGCTAAGTCAGGTTTATCATTTGCTGCACTGCAAATCATCCCTTCTTCACTCAAATTCATTTAATATAATAAACTGTAACGGTTCAAAGCACAATGTAGATCTTACAGCTTCTATTAGCTGTTTCTATTGTAATTATCTACACTATTTTTCATTTGCCAGCTTGCACACATTACTACATGAAATATCCTATAAGCATTAGAGGCATAGAAATGAAAATTAAAAAAAATCAAACGAATAACAATCTGCTCAGGGAAATTCTATTACTATTTTGAAATTACAGGCTTGATTACTTTTGTTGCTTCATTCGAAGACTTCTTTTTTTATTAACTCATGAAATGTTCAGTAGGAGGCACAATAAAAGATCCTGAAACAAATCCTGTCTCAGCTGTTCAGCTGGGACATTTCCCTGTAACTACGGATTTTCACAAATTGACTGTCTGGAATAAAAAACCACAACAGACTTAATTTTTGCAATGATATTTGTTCTGTATAAATACAACTATGTCACAAATTCCACACAACACTCTCTCAGTGTTACAGTCTCTGAGAAGTGGAATGGCAGAACTACGGAACAACAAAAGAGAAGCCACTAGAGGCCCTCCTTCCCACAATTAAAATGCATTAGGCAAAAGTAAATTGACAGCAGCAATATGCTTGGCTGAAAAGGTTGGTGATTTAGCCCAAATGTGAAAATGACAAGTATGTAATAGATGTCAGATAATTAATGCCACTGCCTTAATAGCATGTTGCATTAGCTTCCCACTCAGTGATACTGTAATCCTAGGGGGCAGGGATGTAGCGAGAGGAAGGAAGACACTCACAAAAGCTACTCACAGTAGGCTCTGTCTGTACCGTCAGTGATTATCCCTCACGGTGCCATCCACAACAGGCAATTTGGGCTTATTCAAATAACCCCCAAGGAAGCCTTTTCCTTTCTCTTGACTACAGCGGCAGCTGAGAGAACTGGACCTGCCCTTACTGAAGTCAGACGTGGCTGCAGTTGCATTATCTTCTGAAATAAACAAACTGAAGTACTAGCATTTTGTTCAGATTCTTTTATCAGAAGAGAGAATGTGTGAAATCAGTTATTTCAACTGAAGTTTAAGAAGACTTCAAATATGAACAAGACTGCTTTGAAATAACCATGAAATAAGTTAACAAGTTATTAGCTGCGATCATTTTGTAGCAACTACTTAGGATCAAAGGCTAAGACCTCATCTCCCGCATTTGCATGCTGTGTCTCAGGTTTCTCACAGTATGACAATGGCCACGTTGTGTTTAATGAGTTAGGACAGGTAGGAATGCGAATGTCAGCTTGAAAACAAATATGCAAAACCAAGCATAAAACCAGAACTTATTAAGAGAAATAAAAGTCAATATTTCTGTTAAAAATACTTTCAGTGAGAGAGAGAGAGGAACCGGATATGTGACAAGTGGAGAAGGAAATGTGACATACCTGTACAGATGCAGCAGATACAACTCTCAACATTTTTCTGACGCACTACCTGAAACTCTAAGCTGAATCACATGCTACGGGGGTTTGTACCTGCACGTACATCACTTAGCAGAGGAGGGAGCGTGGAAAAGAAGGAAGAGCAATGGCCTCTGTCTGTCTCTCGCGTTTGGCACCTGGGATCACGGAGCAGGAGAGAGACTGTGCTGCTGCACGATCAGTTACCGAGCTGCAGGTGCCGACTGAATGAACTTCACCCACAATGTACAAGGTCTGGTGGGTCTCGACGGGAGCAAAGATGGAAAACTTAGTTTTGCCTGCCGTATGTATGACGAGCAATGAAGCATGCCATTTTACTGTGTAGTTGTACGAGGACGTCAACAAGAAAACCAGTTGAAATAAGACACAAAAGAGATCTTTAAAAGTGTAATCAAGCTTCAACTCCCTGCAAAGGATAAATAGACTCGTTAACATCTCAGAAGTCTGTCTGGCTCACAGGCCAATTAAGTTATCATAATATCGTCCTCACAGTATTTCAGACTCCACTGATGAGCATTAATAGGCAGATAGTGTTTAACAAATGATTCTACACATCAAAGCTAAGGTTTCTCTTGAGGTTCCTACACAAACTAAAATGTGAAGTGAACAATTACATATCTCTTCATATTATTATCGATCATGTTTTAAAAAATGGGAAGTGCAGTCCTTCTCCCCATTGCTTCACCAAACTTGGTTTACAGCTAAGAAATTCAATAAGAATTCATGCTAAAATTAGGCTTCTTTTCAGGGTCTGTCCTGTTCAGATTAATTTTACATAAACACCATTGCTTTCATTTTTTCTCTAATAAAGACAGTTTAAAATGTACCATCAAACTGTATAAGGAAAAGGAAAAACAACCCATAACCCCTCAAAAAGACAAAAATGAGAATTTGGAAGACTGTTTCCAGAACCAGTCTGAGAGTTGGTAATTTCTCCTGTAAACTCAAAATGGGTGAAATCTCTTACGACATTACTAGATTTCTTTGGAGCCACAGATAAATTATTTCATGACAAATCAGGCACATTTAAATGCAGCAAAATGTCTATAGTTATATATAATACCCATTTCTGGGCTCTCTGATATACTAGCACTGACATTTAACCACAGAAATGTTTCACAATCCTTTTTAATTATGCTCATTTCTCAAGAAGTTTGGAAGCTAGATAAATCACACCAAGGATCCATGTAATTTGGTTACCAGGTTGATGCATGCTACAGACGCACACTCAAAGAGCATCACAGCACAAAGAACTAGTGGGTGTCCCCCAAGCCCCCACAAATACTGCAGGAGCTGGCTTCAGCTCTAAGTAAAGGAAGTTAGTCCTAACATTTGCAAGTGGTGTGAACACGAAATACCATATATAAATATAATGGAATGTGGAATGAGGCCATCAAGCATTATTAACAGCTGACAATATACTTGCCCTATGAATCCAGGCAACATTTCAGAGCCTTCCTCTTTCTTTCCCTGGATGGGATGGACCCATGTGTCATTCCAGGAGGGTAAGAAACAGATCCCAGCCACCATCAGGTACAAGTTATGGCATGTTAGCCATGCCAACTGCCTCTTTGCCCTCTGTAACTATGTCAGTTGTGTGGCAACTCCAGTAAACTCGTAAAAAATATTTTATACTGGAGTCTACTGGAATCACCACACAGCTGACGTCAGTAAAAGCATCAATAAAAGCTTTTTCTTGGGTTTCAATGAATCCAGAACTAATTAATACCACACACTGTAGGTTCTACCCTCAGCACAGACACTCTAAAATCCAGAATGTCTAGCTCCTCTGCAGAATTGCATATTGTTTGAACGCTTGCAGTCAAAACACCCTGTTCCAGACCAGCCAGATGTTTTAGTTACCCCTCAGCAGGAGACAAGTCCATCTCCTGAACCTTCATAAAGTTACATTGTGAGGCTTTCTCCCTTGACGTCACAAGTAGACCTGCTGGAAGTGTGATACAATATTTAAATAAAAGGGTTCCCTGTTTGCTACCCATACCTTACATCCAGACAAGACTTGCCTCCCAAAATTAGCTTACTCAGTTACAACCATCAACAGTAGCAGCAACGTCTCCCAACTAAATGCTGGAATAGGGTTAGTCACTGAGCCTTGCAGAAAGCATGTCACAAAACAGCGGGTGTGCCGCTAGAGTTGTGTACCCCAAAAGGTTTGCCGATTCTTGCACCCTGACGTGGCTGCAAAGAGTGCAATGACATGTCCAAAGCTAACCCTTTTGCTGCTTTGCTCTCCCTGAAGATCCTTGAAAGATCCTTGCAGCAAAGACCTGTGGGCTCAGCCAGAAACAACATGTTTACAAAGCACTGAATTAGGCTCCGCATGCACGAAGAAAATAGAAGTGGCCAGTTGAAAGTGGATCTTTACAAGCCAATTTGACAGCGGGTTATTTTTGTTCCTTTCTTCCTCAAGCACTTGAGGAAGTTAATATAAAACAGTCAGTTTAACTTTTTAGAGTTCATAGACACACATAATATTACTTGACAGGTATCACACCAATTTCCTAATCCATTCACATTACCATTCAGCACAGTCCGCAGAAGGAATAAAGCAGGATTATTTTTTCATGCCTAAAACTACTTAATATGTCTTTGGACACCTCTGGGACATGTAAATTTCTATTAATTTCCTTCTAAAGTTAAATGAGATATACTGAAATTAAGTAAAACATAAACGGTAAGAATATTCTGACATTAATTGCCAATTTTTGCATAATATTGCAGGGTTTTTGTTGCTGACAATTATAAGAGCTAACTCTAAATAAGTTACTAATCTATGAAATTGAAAACTGCTTTACCCCATAAATGTTTACTTTTTCTGAGCAAACATTTAAATATTTAATTCACATAATCGCTCCTATAATTTTCATTTGAATTAGCATTGCATGAAGGTATTTTCCTGTGAATTTACACTCTTGCAATGGAGACTATTTTAAAAATCAGTATCTACAAAATAAATTGTTCCCTGCTGGTCAGGCTCCTAGTCTGCGATAGTAATGAATCTGCAGGTTTTTGTTACAGAACTGCACAGGTTAGTGTGCCTCAGATGAGATTCTCCACCTCCCTGAGAGTGCCATCAGACCTTTTTACACATTTTACCAGTTTTGTGTCTAGTCTGATTTTAGGTTTCCCAAGCAATTCTTTCATGAGTGTATTCTGCAATGAACTCCATTCTGCATGCTTTACATCCCACATCCGCAAAGCATTCCTGAAATACGCTTCTGAGGAACCTTTCCCCACAACCAGTTACATGTAGGCAGGCTATGTATAATGGGACATATATTTAGTAGAACGTAAAACAAAAGCACATTTGCTCATAGCAGGTTTGTTTTTAAAACATCACAGTAAATTGAAAATAATTATATCAAGTCACATCTGCTGTAAAAGAACCAGCCGCCTTTCTTTTCAGGTAATCAGGAGAGCTGATCAAAAATATTTTTTATGAACTTTCCTCCTATTTATTCTTAAGTGCACACATGAATACAAACTGTTCATAAAATTGAATGAACACCTGTGAATCTGAATTTCAAAAGCCAGTCTCAACTTGCCATGTTTAAAGTATCAGAAGTAAACTACAGATAGTGATTGATTATGATTTAACAGAGATCTTGCTCTGCTAACTTTTGTCCATTTCTGTGTCTCAGGAAGAAGAGAGAAAGCACAGAGCAGATTCACACAAACTCCCTTTTCATGAGGAGCAGGCAATGTAACAGCCAAGCAAACATCACACAGCAGTGAGGAAATTAACATCATCTTTTGCCACACGATAACTAACGCTTTTTAGAATGATCCAAGCCCAGCTGTACTTTTAACAAACCTATCCTGTTCTTGCACAGGTGAGAGAGAGGCCAAAAAAGCCAACGGTTGAATTAGGAAATGGTCCAAAAAGCCACAAAATCTCTTGACTTGAAAAGTTATGGAAACCAGTTTCTGTCTTGAAGTGGAGGCCTGGACCCAGAGCAGGACCCAGACTCCAGCCTGGGCTTTGCCTACAGAAAGAGAGACCTAGAGAGATGCTGAGGAGCTGTCTCAGAATCCAGGCTCTGCTAAAGAGTGGAAGAACTGGAGCTCAATCCGTGAGAGCACAAAAATGGTATTCAAACAGAAGTACAAGATTTTTCTTCTTAGCTTTGTGTTGGTGAAGATTTGAATAAAATACAACACAACAAAAAGTTTGGCCTCTAAGGGATAAAGTACCGTGTCTCTTCAGCAACTGAACAGTTAAAATCTGTATGTGCCTCTAAAATCAAAACATAAAGTAGGAAGAATACGTATCATGGCATAAAAGGGCTCTGCTCAGATAATGACATTAGTCTGGTACACATCCGTCAGTAATTTACACAGTAATTTTTATGCCTTATCATATGATCACGAGTTGTGGCCTCTGCTACCTTGGCACGGCTGATACCAACAACTGATCACTAAACTTTAGGATCAGACAGAGCAGTCTCACTTCTCTGTACTCATGACTTTTTTATCTCTTTTCACTAGCCACATGCTCTCCTGCCTCCACCTTATTACCTAAAGGAAGCAATGGGCTTCCACTGAAAGATATGAGAGCATTTATTTTCTGAAGAAAAATGATGACATTTTACTGCCCAAGCTTTCTATAACACCTAGGTTATATTGCTTTAGGGGCTGCTTTTTATAGTTTTTTTTCTCTAACAAGAACTTTCAATATA
This sequence comes from Chionis minor, assembly GCA_013398295.1. Lineage (NCBI taxonomy): Eukaryota > Metazoa > Chordata > Aves > Charadriiformes > Chionidae > Chionis > Chionis minor. Next base: position 354,963 of record VZSF01008493.1, on the reverse strand, counting down.
AATGTTTAAGGAAAGTATAGAAAACAGTAAAGAGAGGAAGTTAGAAGTGTAAAATCCTACACTGACTTATTTCAATCATCGTATCTCACCAGAGCAATGTGCACTGGGTACATAGAACAAATCCTAGCCCATCTTGCAAATCAACCTGCGGCGAAGCAAAAATTCATTAGTTCCCTGATACTCAATGTTTTATTACCTACATGTTAGTTTTGCTCTCGAGAAGTCTGTCTTCTGTTATACATTTGTTTTTGTTAACTGTACTGGTGGAAAAAAAATACTGCAAGGGCCATAAAAATATTCACAAATACAAGTATGTAGTCATTCCAAAATAAGGAGGTCAATTTACTTCACAAAGATGATTCATATAAGGTTGTTTTATTGCCTCCTTCGTAAAAGTTTCTCTGACACAAAGGTCTATCAGCAGGTGAACATCACTGCAGAAGTCTCACGGTAGCACGGCCTTGGTCACTTTTTGAAAAAGCTGCAAGAAGCAACTTTCATGCCATTCCTCATTAACACTTTGATCACATTAGCAAGGATTTGTTAGCAACTGCTCATGCAATAAAATATGTGTTTGTTAGGTCTTTTAAACGCTTTGTAAGTAGAATCTATCATGCCTAATCAGAGTGGCATTGCCCACTCTTGGAGTGTTGCATGATTTACCACTGTGCCCAGGCACTCTCGTCTGATTAAATCCCTCGTTCCTTGCTGCTGGGAAGCAGAACTGGCAGCAATGAAGCATCTTTTAACGTTTGGTGTAGTGCAGCTCTACAGCTCTTGGAACACCTAAGTTCAAATCTTGGTTTAAAAAGCCCCCTAAATTTGATTTTACTTGGCTGCAAATAGGCAACCTGAAAATGAGCAAATAAAATATTGTAGCTAATGCAAAAGGAATTTAAACTTTCACCTAGCAACGTACTTCAGTCTAAGGTGACGCTTGATTGTGAGTAAGACCATGAGTCACTGATGCCTTCTCACCTCGTGTCTCTGCACAGCTTGCGAGCCTAGCAGTCTGCCACTAGTAACACAGTGCCTACAGGATAGAGTAGCTGGACAAGGGACATACGGTCACTTTAAATCAAGCTCTGTACACCTGTCAGATGGCTAATAATTTTGGCAAGTACAAACAGCTCATAATGCGAATGCTAACCTAGTTAATAAGCCTAGTAACAATCCATTGAATTGTTTTCAGAAGGAATCGATCTGAATAACTGCAGTAGTAGCAGTACTAACCTGCCAGTAAAATAAGACTCTCTGAGGTCAAAGAGAGTCTGAGCTATATTAGAAATAACTGAATAATAAAATGTATTTGAGGAAAAACATCTATATTTAGCTATGATATGGATATGCGGCCAGAAGAACAAGTGAGTATTAAGGTCATATTTCACATGATCTTGCTGGGTTTTAAACATACAGAGTTTTCATTGTCTATCTGGGTGTACATAAAATATGATGCATATTACTCAGGGAAACGTGCCCCGACGTATAATGTACTAACAATTAACAATTCTATTGTTCCTATACATTCATCTAAGCCTTGATGGTGTGACCAGTAAATGGAAGCACTTTGGACTGAATTGTTTAGATATTAATTTGACTGTGTCTGAAATTATTCACTCTAATACTATGCTGTGGATAGCTAAGCAAGGAATGAGATTTTGGGCCAGAAACAGTAAGTATGGCAGTCTGCTCACTGTGACTCTCACACAGGAAAGACAAGGGGTTAATTTGATTTATAGATTTAAACTTTTTCAGGGAAAAAAACTAAAGTTTTTCAGGGATTATGTTCCTATGTAAGAAAGGTCATCCATTTATTCCAGTATTCTGCATTTTTCAAATCATGCCACAATAGTGATTATTCCCTCTGTGTCCTCAATAAAGTAAGAAAGAGAGGTAGGTATTACCTTTTGTGGCAGCAGGATAAGTTAATTATTACACTTTTTAAACCTCTGTACATCAATGCACCCAAGCTAAAACAAAATTAAATCTCCTTTAAATCAAGGTTACAGTCTGAAACGTATTATATAAAGACCATACTTCCTCATCCAACAAATTGTTCCTTGCTTAAATTTAGAATCGTGTCAGCTCTTTGTTCATTAACATAGATTTTTCCTAGTTTTTGTTCCCTGCAAAACCAGCATGTAAACTGGATTCTGTGCCAGCTTGTGCATCACCGATAGGATGAATTTTTTCAAGAAAACATTTGTACTGTAGTGTCCCTAAAGTTCATGATTTGCAAGCTGAGAAGAATTCCCTGTGGTTCTTGAATCTCAAGTTTTCAGGCATAAAATGGTCTTGTTTGGGGGCTGGTGAGACAAGTGGTCTGGATTCCTGTGGCACAGTCAGGGCAGAAGCCCATACTCCTATCTGAGAATCAGTTCTACAGATGTGCACTTTGACAGATCTAACATGTATGCTTGTAAATGGGGGATATCGAAATGTCACTGAAAAAATTATTTCTTTTCATTCCCAATCTTATCCACCTCTTTCTACAGCCAGTACTAAAATAATTCAGTGACACAGCAAGGTGGTGCTTATTGTTAAAAATAATGTGTTTAATATTCCTTCCAGGAATTAATTCATTAAAATGAGAAACTGATCTCCACATGAGCTTTCAAAACCAATATAATCAGGAACAATAACACAAAACTCCCAGCAAGGGTCACTGTTTCACAAAACTTCCCTCACCACTTATGTTATGCTAAAAAAAAAGTTATTGTACAACTCATGCATTTAACATGAAATGTAGAACCACACACACCTCACAAAAAACGCTGAACCCTTTGTCACTTTTAGATGAAGGTAATCACTTTCATTAAAGCATTTTCCTTATTCTATTTCTCAGTCAACATTTTATCAGGTATAGGGCTTGCAATTTGACTAAATTATGATATACTTTTGAAAAATGAGATGGAATTTACTTATTCATAAATGCTTGCATACTTCAGAGAGAAAGAGAGGTGTGTATATAAAGGATGAACTGTTAATAAATTTGTGGGGGACATTAGAAGGTGTTTGGAGCCAGGGTTCAATTTAAAGTGCAAGTGTGATATGCAAGGAAGCAACAAATTCTTTGTACGTTAACCAAAAACAAAATTAGGAAATATTCAGGAGATCCTGCTTTGAGGAATCTAAACAGAAGAGTAAGCACAAATTTGAACTAGTGTGCTATCATACAGAAAATTCATTTGGAGATTTTTGTCTTTTCCTAGACTAAGGGGAAAAAGAAAATCTTTGGTCATTAAAATGACAGATTTTCAAAAAAGGCAGTTATAAAAGTGAAAAGCAAGGTATATTTCATAACAATCCATTCACAAAGAAAATATCAGTACCAGATATGGTATGTTTTGTCTCAAAAACACATGACTACTGAAACCTTACCAACGTGTAGACATTCCTTCCAAATTACAGTACATGCTGCAAGGAGGGCAACTCAACAGACTTTTAGGTAGAACAAGGTTGTTAGCAGGAGCATACCATTAAAATGCTGTTGAGTAGCTGAAGTCTTATCTCATGTTTCTCTTACCTTATATCATCTCCAGTGTTGTGGCTGCTACGGTCAGATCTAGCCTACTCTATTTTACAGCAATATTTTTTTTCCAGAAAAACACATCATCCTGAAAACTTCATAAGTTTCTGGAAAATGTGGTTGCCTTACTTTTATGCTACAATTTCTTCCTTTCCTTGTTATGTTCCCTGGCTATTTTTCATGTACTTTTTGTAAAGGTATTTGTAAGAAAGCATTGGATAAGGACTTACTTCTCTATGTGTCTTATTTAATGAACCTGAGAATTTGGGGCTTACCCTGAAAAATAACTGAATATGTTAACCTAATCAGAGTGCTTCTTCAGTGTTTAAATGCAGCAGACTTCAGAGGTACTTGCCCAGACATCGGTTGGGAAATGAACCATGACTTTAGTTCTTCAAGCGTTTAAAATATTTTAATCTTTCTAAGCGTTCTGGTTTTGAAACAAGGAAGATGCACTAAGTAAAATGACTGTCCTCTTACCTCTGTCAGTCTGAGCAGCCAACCAGTGTCCTGCAGACTGTTTAGACCTGGACAACATGGGAACAATGCGGTCGTGTAATCCTTTGCAAAGAGATAATGTAGAAGCAGTGTTAGACAGTTTCTTTGCCACCACTTCTAACCCACCTCATACTTGGCACTCCCTTCCCTACTCTGCTTTGGCTGTCATGCAGAGCTGTACTGCTGGTGCTTATCCAGCTGCCTGTAAGACTTCTTTGCTGCCGCCTCTGAGCATTGTATCATACACTTTGACAAGCCAGGCTAGGAAAGAAGGCCATGTCTTGGATGGGTGTCACCGCTTCTTCAAAGAGGCATTATGGTTCATTTACTGCTCTCTGTGACACTGTGGTGGGGTAAGAGGTGAAGTGATAACTAGGCAGTCCAGAAGGGCTGCAGAAGAAAGTGGCTCTTACAGCTTTTTAAATGGTCAGATTTTAGTCAGATCTGGACCTGAAAGACAGACTGGGTGAGGAAGCAGAAGACTTGCTGCTTTATACAAGAGAAAATTACATTTTTATGCCTTATTATCTCAATTTTTAGCATTATGGGAGGCTTAGCGTGAATTTCTGATACCCTCACAATTTAGGACAAGGAGGTTTTTTTCATTCTGTAACAAGAAGCTTCTATACTATGTGCAGTTCAGGAAGTACTCTTGTGGTTTCAAGGTTATAGCAACCCTTGCAGACCTGTTTCTGAGGTGTGTTCTGATTTGGGGTATGTTGCAGAAGTACTGTCACAAACCAATGTAGGGGCATGCTGTTAACGTGATTAATGCGCAGCAAGCGGGTAGCTTTTACGTTGACTTTTCTTCAGCTATTTCTACATGAAAGAGAATGTTAAATCTTTCATTACTTTTATTGCTCTCTCTACTACGTAAACTCATAGGAATGAAAATGTGCTATAATCTTTTCTCAGACTCAACTGTACCCAAATCACAGACGAAATTTAAAAGAAGACTTCAAAAATTGCAGGAGGAAATCTGTTGTTTCTCAACTACTTCCTCATCTAATACGCTCAGAGACATAACATGATGTGAATTTGTGACGCACTTTAACTCAGTAACTGTTCCTCATCAGGATTTATTGTTGTACCGGAGTTTCTGCATGCATGCCTGTACCTCTTCAGAAGACTATAATTTCTTTTTCATTGCAAATGGATTGCCTGGCATAAATACATGACTCTTATTTTGTAGGCAGAGAAGGTCAATAACAGTCTCTACACAATCTCTCCATAAAATGTGACAATAAATAACAGTTTAACCGCTAATCTATATTAACAGACAAGCTTTATTTATTGTTTGACTGGTGTAAAGACAAAGACAGGTAATCCAAAAGGAGCAGTCACAATAGAGACTAATGACCTTCTTTTACAAGAACGTAGATACCAGTGGGCAAAAACCATTTCAGCTTCAGCATCATGCAAAGGGCTATTTTGCAAAGAAACACTGCGTGTTAGTTGTTGAAACTTTTTTGTGCATTCCCTGAAACAAATTACAGTATTCTGAATATTTTCTTTTCTGTGCAGTAAATAAAGTCTTTCATGTTGACAATGCTAATATTATATTTTAAAATATATTTGCATTTGTGTTTTTTGTCATTTTTTATTGCATTGTATAAATCCCAGAGCAGAGATCCACTAAGCTCACTTTGAGAAAGCCCCGTTTCTTGGGATAGCATCATGCAGTGACACAGGTGATCATATGGCATTTCAATATCGTTTACTGGCTGAATCTATGGGGAAGTTATTTCAACAAGAATTGTGGATATGAGTTTGGAATACAAGTCAGGAAGGTTATTTTTAAGTGATTATTTTAGTTGAATTATTTCATACAAATAATTTTCAAGGGTGAATATTCCTAATTCAAAGTAATCTTAAGATACTTTGGTCTAATTAGTGCTTTAAAGCTAGATAATCATGGGAAGGATGGGAATGGGGGAGGCAAGAAAATAGTTTTATTGCTTATTGTAATTCTGGGATTTAGCAATGCCACTGTGGCACTGGGGGGACAGAATAAGAAATTAGTAGTAAACATTTATTTTTAAGGAAGAGTTATGCACATTTTGAGGTATAGATAATAAATGTTTTCTAGTGCAGTAAGATATGTGTGTAATTAAGTTGTTTTTACTTACTTTTACATTGATGCATAAGACAAGTAGCAGGAAATTTTTCTCAATCTTAAGCCAGGTACCTAGAAAGAAGTTATTTTTTATTTACAGAAATACTGATCCCCATCTGCTGGTTATCTAATTTTTTCTTAAAAACACATCTTCTCGTTTAAGAATATCTTAAAAGCTCATTCACTTACTTTCAGTCTTAATTTTTCACTAAACTAAAGAAACAATTTCTGGATAATTTTAAAAGATTTTCTTCCTCTTCCTACTCTATAAAGCCTATTCTTAACACCAAATGGCAAAAATCTCTCATACATGTAGGCAATTGAGAAGGCACTCTCATAAGGTTGTATTAATTTGAGAGGTGTTTCCTTAAGGTACTGAACATAAGTTCTAGGACAGTTTGTCTTATCTTAGTATATGAAATATGAAAAGAAAGCCACAACATTTCTGAGAATGGAAGATTTTAATTGTCTTTTCAATTAGTCAAGGAGTTTGACAGCAGTTCTGTAAATGTACAGAGTGTGTTTCTTAGACTTAGTCTGATTAGTAAGAAATTATAGCTGATCTTCTTGGCACTGTTGGAAACTTCAGTGACGCTTTTTGAAAATGAGGCCTTGGAAACACATTGGCGTTCCAAAATGGTGTCACCCAAAATTGCTAGTCTTTTTTGCTCCGCTGTTGGCTTTGCAATTTAGCTTTCTGTTTCTCACATTTTCATTATGTGCAGTATTGTGTATATCCATCCTAATAAAATCTAATACTTGGAACAATGAAGTTGAGTCTAATTCAAATCCTGAATTAAATGCAAACCGAGCACCAGCAAAATCGACTAAGTAGTATGACAGGATTAGAAATGTAAATGCTGTATCTTTTCTTAACATGAAGTTTAATTAAATAAAGGAAACGGATACTTGTCAGAACTGACAAATTCAAGCTAGCATTTGTATCTCTAAGTAAGCAACTAATAATATATGTTCACCATGAGAACAATGTGGAGTTTGAACACTGGTGCCTTTGGAAGTAACACGCAACTGCCTTTGTAAACATTTTTACCCATTTTTGGACAAATGGTCAACTGGACGAACCTTAGGAGAAGAAGAATGTTCTTTTTGTAGGGCCAGTAGGGTGTTTTTTTCCTAATACGACAGTGCATGAGTATTTAATTTGCTTGTGACTGAAATAGTGAAGCCTTTCTACCCTGTGGATTTATTGCAAGACTATTGCATTATTTCTTTGAATTCTGAAATGGAAGAAGATTTCAAATCATATCATCAGCCAGATAAGTGCAACCTCAGTTGTCATATATATGCAATATCAATATGGAACAACTTTAAAGATTTATGGCTGTGTAGTCCCTTGTGCTAATATGTGGCTCAGATTAATATACAAAGGAGTTTGGCTATAAACTCAAGTCAATATGCCTAGATTTCTGCTCAGTAATTACTCCTAGTTGCAGGGAAAAAAATGATAGGGAAATGACTTTTTTGAGGGAAAAATACTGCTTTGCAGATAGACAAAGGAATTCAAATTTGATGTTTAGAAACATGCAATTCCATTATGGTGTCATTTCCGTGCAAGTCATAAATATGGAAAATGTACCCCTGAGGAAAAAAAGTGTCCTATTGCCATTATGCCAAACAAATTTATTGACAAATTGACACCGTTTGCCAAACAAAACTTTGGTAACGTAATGCTGCAGATAATCATTATAAGCCCATGCAATTCAAACTAGTTACTTTTCCTAAGTGAACCCTCTCTAGCAACTAAGAAGTAAGAGAACATGAGGCAAAATGTTTCTTCTCTACTAATCCATTCGTTCCACTGAAGATAAGTAATTGCAGGCAGACTTTAGCTGGCTGTGATTGCATACATACAGCACATACTTCCATTTGTTATAGTTTCATGACAATTCTAGTCAAAAATATAATTGTTCAACATACTCAGAATACATAATCACAGGTCATGACTAAATTCTGCTCTCCTCCAATTTAAAGTCAGAGAGAACCACATATTTGTATCTAAATGCAAATTCAACCTTCTGAATTTAGGTAATAGAAAATTGGACATGACCTTTATTTGCTTTCAAGCTCATTGGAATTTTTATGTTGGAGATAAATAATATGACCCATTGCTTTATTTAAAATTAATGAAAATATTATATATATTCAGCATATGCTACTTGAAAAGGTGATCTCTGCATAGAAGGGGTTCTCTTGTAACATAAGAAATGTTAATAATGCTGATCCTAAAAACAGACAGTTTCAAAAATGGCCCAACTAAAATTTGAAAATACATATCAGTATGTGTCCAGGTTTCCACTTATATACTACAGAGTTGCCTAATCACATAACAGAACAGCTTCTGCACACAAGAAGCCTTTAACTATTTCAACCTGAGCCTTCATGCAAAGTGTTAATTTGCTTTGCTGCATAATAGAACCAGTTCTGCTACCACTACAGAGAGATGCTGTGCATTGCATTAGAGATATGACATAAATTTCAGCAGAAGCAGTGATAAATTTAATATCTAGCTCCTAATTTTACTCAGCAGGACCTTCATACATCTGAAATATGTGAAATAAGCTTTTTGCTTGTTAGACAACAAATGACATTTTGTTTTGCTAAGAAAGCTTCCAAGTTATGAAACAAAACCAAGGGAAAGGCACATTGAAAAAGTCTCTTGTTATACGTAGAGGTGTCTGAGGCAGTGGATAGAATCTAGCCACAGAGGGCAGAGAACAAAGCTAATTTTATCTTGCTTCTCAGCAAAGTAAATGAGTCTTTACTTCCTCAGTAGGTTTTCAGTGCCAGATAAGATGATCTGAAGACGGCTGAAGATCCCAACAGTCTGTAGCATAGAGTATAAATGAAAAATTGAAAGATCTGTTCAATGTGACCTGCGTTAGTTGCCATCTAATAATTATTCACAAGCCGGTGCTGTTTTTCTGTGAGTTTGTCTCTGCTGCCAGAGCCATGGTTAAACTGGGGCTCTGCAGCAGCACAGCGTGTCACCTGGGAGCCCCTCCGTGAATCTACGCCTGAGCAGCTCAATTGCTCTCGTGTAGAAGGCTGCCATGCAAGTCTACTAAAACCAAGACGAAGCAAATAAGAGCATTTAAGCTGTGTGCAACTACCTGTGTCAAAAGCAAGGAACAGGGACACTTTTCTTCGTACAAAGTATCATCTTTTTCTGTTCAGCAACCGGAACAACTTTTGCAAGATGACTGCTGTTTTATTTGCCAAGTTATGTTCGTTCGCACAGATTCATCATTGGTCCATACAGGGTCATACAATCTGGCTTTACAGTCCACTGAAAATTAGCCTAACGATCTATGGAACATTTTTAATACTTACAAATTTTTACAAAAATACCAATTACTTCCTTCTGTAAATGCAGGCAAGTGCTCTGACCTAGTTTTATGCATTTCTTTCTTGACTTTTTTATCCCTGCCCTCCTAATTAAGTGGACTCTGCACTGTTCTCCCTAGCTTTTGGAAAATTCCAAAACACTAAGTGGTCTCTGAGAAGACAATGAACAGTACACAGCAAAACCTGAACAAATTTCTATTCTATTTCACGGAGTACTAGGTCTACTGCTTTTTGAACCTCCAAAATTTGAGATACATCTTGTAGCATGATGAGAGAACCTATTTAAATATCAAAGCCCAATTTTGCTGAATTCAAAATATACATATTATGCTGTTTGAAAAGACTGAAAGGTATAAATTTCGCACTTATCAATGTAATAATAAGATTTCCTTAAAAATAGATTAACTTCAAATGTCTTCATCATTAGCATACCGGTATTTACCATTATTTGCATTTGCTAGCAACCTTTTTGTCCTTCCAGGAGAGAACGCTTGTCCTTATTTACACAAAATAAAGATAGCTTCACTTCATAAGTTCAATATTTTGGGCAAGCAATAATATACCAGTCTGCTAGCCAGTCATAGCAGGAAATAGTCCTAGTGCTGATCACAACGAGATGACTTGTGGTATCAGCTCATTTTGAGAAGTTTAGCAAACATGTTATCTATAGCAACAGCTCTGAGGTAATGTTTATAAGTTCAGTCTGTCCTGTTTTGCCATTGTTGGTGATCCGTTTGTTACCAAAACAGCCTAAAAGTCTTTTCTTCATCAGGACCTTCAGAAGGTCACATAAAGATGATGTTTGAGCGTGATCTAATATTTGAAACATAGGTCTAAAGAGAAATCCCTCATGCTGTCAAAACATTTTCCTGAATTTAAAACTTTCAATCTTACTTATAATGAAGCTTGAACATCTTTATACTGCAGAAAGCTTTTAACTGATAATCTGATCTTAATGAAAATAGGTTCCGTTTTGTCCAAACAACAAATATGCCAAGTTGTATGGTGGATTATCTATATGACTGCAAGTGCTCACTTTAAATTATTGTTAGATAGCCATCTATATTTGTATAGTTAAGGACCACTACATGTCCTCCAGGACAGTTGAGCCCAGGCTGACTCATAATCACAGAGAGAAAATTGTATCAAGAATCAATTAGAAGGAAAGAAAAAAAAAATATACAATCTGTATAATGCATTTCTTCAAGATTCTGAAAAGGCATCAGGTTTGTTAGCACTCTTTTTACACTCAACATATTTTCTATTTCAAACAGTGTCTTTAAAGTGTTTAAGTTGTTACTACGATCATCTCACACACACTTTTTCCCTTTAATTTCCAGTCTTGTGGACTGTCAGTTTAAATGAGTTCTTTCTAATTCCGATACTACCAACACCAGGAGAGATTTGCAGGCTGCAGTGATTTCACCACGTCTGTGCTGACGAGATGGTCTCTGCTCACATGTCACCATCTAGAACCTCATATGAAATGCAGCTAATGCAATGGAAAATGAATCCAACTCCCTAATTCTTAGCTGAGTTGGGTCAGCAGGACTAATGTTTGAAGCAATGTCTTTAATCCTTTTGCTTGTAAGTTTTAACTTGTAAGAAGTTTTAACTGAATACGCACAGCATGAAGATCTGACTAATAAGGAAGTTTGATTTGTAGTCATTTTTAGAGTAAAGTAACTCTTCACATTTCTCAGTATTACATATGTACAACTACTCCTCATCTCTCAGTCTGGCATGAATGAGTAAACAGCAGTAGGGCAAGTTCTCTATTCAAGACCTTCTCAGCAACTTCTCTAGCAGTATTCTGTCTCCATAGACAGAAGCCTCTTTCCAGGACAGACTTTTTTGGATCGTGCAAAAGTCTTTTAGTTCTTCCTACCTTTTGCTTGTGGTTAAGGTCCTCAGGAATTTCCTTCATGACTTCACTAGGAAGATGCTCACGACAGCTTAAGGGAGAACATACAATACTTTCTATTTGCTATGTACAGAATCTTTCATCATTTTTGCCTCAGCTGTCTGAAAAGTAGGGGTTCCAGGTCTACATATAAAACAATGGAACTTAACTCTGTGTCTGGGTATCTAAAAGGGTTAGAGTTGTGCCACTTTAGAAGCAACGAGTATATAGTAGCAGAATGACACCAAGTAAAACAAAATGCTCCATTGTCAGGAAACAGAATCTGAGATGACAAATGGTATAACTTACTATTATTAATTGCACTTATGTAAGGATTACTATAGGAGTGTATAATATCTTATGTTAAACAAAGCCATAAAAACAGTTGCATAAGAAATTCTAGTAATGTAGTACTGGCTGTTTTCAAGCCTACAATGTCTATGAACACTTATTCTACCAATAAGACCTCCAAAACATGTGACAAGCCCAGATGATCTGCTGAAGTCACATCATATTTTCTTTTCAGTTGCATACATCTTTGCAGATGTGTGCTTTTACAGGAACTTGTCCTGAAAATTAGAACTTTGCACTCAGAGGATCTCTATGTATGATTTCAGCAAAAAATGTATTTGACTCTGTCCAGACCAAATTTCTTTTTGTTTTCACTCCTCAAATTCTGAGACAGAAACAACTTGTCACTAGTTAATAATACAATAATACTTTACATGTAATTTATTTCATATTCTGATACATTTCTCTAGTTTGGATATAAAGATGCAAGGATAGAAAGAGGGATCTTATTTATAATTTAGAACAAGACTGAATATCTAAGTTTTTGATGAAATTGTACTTTGGCCAGTTATTTGTAATAACACCACTTTGCCTCCCACCTTGTTCAGTACCAAGTCAGGACGATGCATGTCTTTAGTGAATGATCATACGTCCTCACTGAACCGGCAGTAAGCATTGTTACTGAAGGTCATTTCCTGTTTCTTCACCATTTAGTTTAGTACTGATCCAGACCAACCTTGTTTAGCCTGAAATCAGTGTTGGAGTTCAAGGTCATACGGCTTCAGGCAAAATAAACTGAGCCTAGTCATTAAGTTGAATGTTATGTATAATTTCAGTTTAAAAAAAAGAGGAATATATAAAAGAGCACAGTTTATAGATGCTGAGTTCACAGCTGCTGCTTTCATTTACTGATGCATATTTCTACTGCATACAAAAGCTCAAGCTTTCCTCTGTTAAGGCTGTAACACACTAGTTCAGGGAAATAAGATACAGATGAGAGCAGAATAAAATAGATAAAATGCAGCACACAGATATACGGATACTTTACAGCTCCTACTAAGCGTGTGCTTAGGTTTCATGTCAGATGTTTCACCAGGATAACAACAGATATTAAAACTAAGCATGTATGAGCAATGTCCCTATTTAATGTTAATTTGACGACAATGAAAGGAAAATTAGGAACTTTACAAGAGCACTTTCCATGAACTTCTGGAAACCAATAAAGCAAGTATGAAAAGTGCATGAATCTCAACAGCTCTACAACAGTTTTTGCATGCGAGATGCCTAAGCAAGTTTTCACTTGGCGTATTCTCAGGGTTCACAGCAAGCCTGGAAAGCACTGCTCTAGAGGTTAGAGGCACAACATCATCAAGAGTACACTTGGCATACAAAGTTACACATCAATCTGTCTGCATATACATGGTCTCAAAGGATATTTCTGAAGAACTGAGCTGCCATTAAGACATAAAATACAGGATAGGCATTTTTAAAAATGCCTATTTGTTACCAGTGTCATCATGTCCCTAGATCTATTTCTGAGAGTTATTTATCCCATAACTGTGGATGTGTCACAATTTATTGTTTTGAAAATAACTTTCATATCTGTACTACAAAGAGCAGAATATTTTATCTGGCAAGGTCTCCTGAATATTTAATCCATATGTTAGGTACGCCTGTGCAATCTGGGTTGCCATGGCTATATTCCTGTAGCTACCATGTTTGCATAAGAGGAATGACACTGCTCATTCTGGAGATGTTCTGGGCATGGCTGAGCCCTGAATGGCCAGAACAAGCAGGTCAAAAATCTACACTGCCTTCCAGCAACCTGGAGATGTCCTTCTTTGTCAGAATTGGCAGTTTTTACAGATTATTTTTTCTAGATCATAGGTATTTTTATATTAAAATTCACGATTCTTTTTGACAATTCGGCAGCCCTAGTGGTCTGTCGTTCATTTTGGTGGCCGGTCCAGCCCAAATCACTTTGTTTGGATAAACTGTGGTGGTATATTGCCCCTTTTGAGCTTTTTCTCATCTGACAGACATTGAAGAAGTGTCTCTAACAGTGTGTCAAGGAGTCTGATTTGTGTGCTGCTGTGTAACAATTAGCAATTTCAGTTTGGTGAAATAGGAAACTACATAGACTGTAAATGTGAATGGTTCCAGACATCCATGGTCCTGGTGGCCACAATGAACACAGAAGGACCACTAAGGCAAACTGCCTGATGAGCTGACAGATCTTTCCCTGTTTAACCTAGCAAACAAAGGTTGAAAGGAACAGAAGCATATCCATAGGTAACAGCAGGCAGGAAGAAGACATGTACGCTCAAGGAGAACATGGGCTTAAAAATGATTAGGCAAAGTAAGGCTGAAAAGTGGAAGAAAGTACGTGAAATTCAAATGAGGGGCTGAGCGCTCTAGTAGACATAGCAGGGGTGAAAACCTTGCTAGCTTTGAGACGGAGCTTGAGCATAACATGGCTGGCTGCAGTACAGTGGGACAAGACAGGGTCTGTTACAGAAATCTGTCCCTTCTTGAATCTTAGAGGTACAAAACCTGTGCACCTGGAACTTCAGGACTACAGGGAGGCATTTTAGCCCCTAGAACACCTCCTCTGCACACCTTTAATGCTATGGAACATCTTTCAGTGTAAAGTCCCTCTTTGTTAACGTCAAATCCTACCCTAAAAATTCAGCAGTCTACAGTGGTGAAGATGTAGCTAGCCCAGATGTAACAGAGAAGGGTAGACTGTCCTGTTAGAAATTATAGAGTAGGACTAGCAACAGGTGCAGAGTGCCTTTTTATGCTCACTATGTGTCCCATCTCCTCCCCTGTAACAGTGATGTCAGTGGTATCAAGAAAAAGGGAGTAAGAGCTCTAATGCCCTCTTAACTTCCTTTCCTTTTGATCTATTTCTTCCCTCTCCAGTAAACAGACCTTTAAAAAGGGAACATAAGAGAGGAATATCACCAGAGAGATGGAAGGCAGCTGAACATAAATCTTTTCTCTGTTCAGTATTTATTTTGCTATAATTATGCACCAATATCCTAAGGCACGAGGACACACGTAAGTATTTTCAATTTGCAGGTCTCTAAGAAGTTATGAACAACACAAGTGAAAGCTGCTGAAGAGTCACATTGCCTTGAGGAACAAGGCAGTAAGTATTCTGCATTAGGGAAAGGAAAGCGATTGTGCTCAGTTAAGCTCTCTTCACATTAGAAAAGTTTTGTTTGCGAAAAATAGCAGTGTCAGTAAATAGGATCAATTTTTAAGAAGAAACTTATGGGTTTTGTGTCAGCAGTCCTGCTTCTCAAATTATTTGTAAACACATTATTCCATACTTGAAATAAAATTCTGTCAACCTCTTGGGTATTTTGGGGAATTGGTTGTTGGGCTTGGGGTTTTTTTTGCATGGTTGCTGGCTTTATCAGGTATATCCTGATCTGGAAATAAGCATTTGATGATTTAAAAATGAATGTCAGTGTCTGGCTTTCAACCAGGCAAGCTGTGAAAAAGGAACTTCTTTTTCATAGTCAGCTATAAACACTTCTAGTTCATTTTTACTTAGTTTTTTCTTATTTGTAGTGGTATTTACTCATTATATGTGCCAATCATTACAGGCAGAATACAAGAATACTTGAAAATATGTAAGAGGAAGTACAGTATGAAGGGCCTGGAAATTTTGCAGACAAAAAGACGGGTGAGGAAGCACCTTTGAAAAAATAACTACATCGCCTATTTTCCAGGAATTTTAGAAGATACCAGAAAAGGGCATTGGCTTTCCTTTCATAAGATATTAAGAATGCATACTTCTCCTATATTTAGTAACACTAGTCCCTGTAATGGGAATGGTTTTGAGGTTCATTGGCATTAGTCATCCCATAGATATTTGCCCAGTGAAGTCCAATTACTAGTTTCTAGTCAAGGCAGGCAGACTGGAGATACACTACAGGGACACGTAACTCCTATTTGAGCAGCTGGAATGGAAATTTATAGTGCATAGGCTAGCGTTCATTTTGGCATTGCTAGTACAACTGCCAGTCATTCCCACCCTCATTGCCAATAGAGTTTTGTCTGCCAAGCACAGCAGCCAGCCTGAAAGAAGCTTCACCAAACATTGCACTGGCTCTGAGTCCCACTCATGTTAACACAGCTGAGGCTTCAAATGAACCCTTAGGAACAGGCAGCAAATATTCTAAAACTACATGGACAAATGGAAACCTTTGCCACTAGTCAAGGCAGTAGAAGCTCTGCCAAACTTTCTGCCACTATAAGTCCCTCCCAGCATACCTCTGCTTCTAGCTGCTATCATTCGTCTTCTCTAGGAACCCCTTGGAATGACACAGGCACTGAGGAGCAGAAGGAGAAGACAGATGGCTAAAATGTCTTCTCATATCGCATCAAATCCAAGCCTTACAGTAGCATAGGAACACATGGGACCTAACTAGCTCCCTCCTCTTTTGCTCCAGTCCGTTTGTCTCTGATGAACGCGCTGTACTATAAATTGATTCCCAGAGCAATGAATAAAAAATGAGCAATTAGGCAACCTACTTCATCTAACCGTATTCCCACCATTGGCCATCTGGTCTCATGTTAAACAATTCATTTAAGGGAGACTCTTACACAGAGCCAGTCCAGTAACTTCACTTTTTTTAATGTTAAAAAACCCCAAACTATCAGAGGCAATTTCTGTCACACTGTCTTCCTCCTTTGTGCTTATACTTTGCATGTGCTTTACAACACTTGTTCTAACTACTTGCATTCCTCATCTTGCCAATATAGACACATTTAGTTCTCTTAAGGAATCATTTCAAATGACACACTGCAGTTGGAAGAAGCGACTGGGCAGCCAGACCTCTGTAGCAGAGGATGTATCAGTCAATTTATGCCTTACCACTGTTAATAGTAGCAGGACCAAACTCATGCAAGACCACTGGCCAACACCAGAGTACTAGAAACATGATTCCTCCTATTGCTGCAAATTATTTCTGTCTTCAGATCTAAATAGAACACTGTTTGTAACCACGAACCCTATGTCTGCTTGCAGGCATTGGCAGTTCTGTACATGATCCTCTAGATCTTTTGAGGAGTTAAGATGGAGAAATGACATCTGCAAGCATTTGCACGCCCAGTTCCTTTTGGAACAGCCAAAACACGGAGATGGCTTTGGAATCCTCATGCCTAGTATGCTTATTTCCACAAGAAAAAGATTTTCATTAAAATGTGTTTTTCTTTTCGGTAACTGGCTAACAAACCCCAAACCCAAAACACATATTATGCAACCTCAAGAGGGCAGCATGGTATTTCAAGAATCACCTTACAGAAAGGTAATAACCTTAGCATAACCACAGACTCTAACAGCAGCATATAATGAAGGTTGTTGTAAACATTAATTATAAAAAAAGGCAAAAAATAAGGCAAGGCCATGGCAGTATCATCAGCTCACCTGTTTTGCTGCTGTCCATGTAGCACCACGTGACTCACAGACGCAGATGATGCAGGACTGAACTTTCCAGATCTATGTCCCATATGCTGTAGCAGCTACATCAGCATAGCCCTCTGTGCCAGTTCTTGCTTAATCAATACCTACTATGAGCAATCTGTTAAAAACTGTGATAGCACCGTGTCTAGGGCAAGAAACAGCCCAGTTCTGTGATAATGAAATTCTTGCCTGCAAGCGGTAATAATTCTGTTCATGCTTTCAAAGGATATATAGAAATTTAGAATTATAGGAACAGTTACTGCAAGGTGATCTCACGAGTAACTGAGTACAGTTGCCTTTTATGGAACTCCCTAATTTTGTCCTTTCATAAAAGTATTATGTTCCATCTTAAAATTGGATCATTTTTCCCTTCTACTACTTCTCTTGGAAGACTATTTCAGAATTTCTTTGCTCTAATTGACCTTATATAAAAATTCCACTCCAGATTTACTCTTAGCTAATATATATTTTTTGGTTCTTGTGTCAGCATTATCTGTTAGCCCCTACACTGCCTCTGTTTTGCTTAATTAAACATGTTTCTATCTTTTATTCTACAAGGAAACTCCAATTCCTTGATCATTTAGTAACAATTCGCAGGGCTTGTTCCCATTTTAATCTCCTTCCTTGAGCACAGATGATAGATAATAATAGCTATATTCCAGATTAATAATCCCCAAATCACTCGCAGTAATACTTCAAGTCTATTGGAAATTCATCATGTCACCACACGTGCCTTTTATAGCACTGATGAGTAAGGAATGGCAACGTTATCATGTATTCTGAAGATGTGGAGAAGGAATAAACTGAGAGCCGCAGGTACAATATCCAATTCTGCCATCACTGTGCAACAGTTCA
Organism: Chionis minor; assembly: GCA_013398295.1. Taxonomy (NCBI): domain Eukaryota; kingdom Metazoa; phylum Chordata; class Aves; order Charadriiformes; family Chionidae; genus Chionis; species Chionis minor. Next base: position 336,926 of record VZSF01008493.1, on the reverse strand, counting down.
AGACAAACAAGACTGCATCTCAGGTACCCCATTTTAGAATGGTGATAATATACACCCATGCTCCTATATAACTGATACCCCACTACAAAATTATATAGAAGTCTAATACACACCGTATGTCTTAATAGCATACTTTTCAGCTCACTAAAGTAATCTATCTGCTATAATTCTCACAGTGATCTGTCCAAGGTCAGCTAAGAGCTTTGATAGTGCTATATCACTGCGTAACTGACAATAGTTCACCTATTATGATAATTTCTTTTTTTCAATTGAATTTTCTAAAATAAAACCTTCTTGTTCCAGAAGAATGCCTTCTGGAATTATTCTTGAAATTGGTGTGACTATTTTCATCATAAATCTTGTGTACTAAGGAGAAAATTTCTAACGGTAGTTTTACGACCACTGCTTCTAAATATCTTTCTCACAACTGTAGTACATTGCAAATAAAAACTAATTTCTTCCTGATTTATTTTGCAGGTTATATTTTTTGTTATTGTTTGGTTTGTTTCTGAGAAAACACTTGACCTGAAACACAAAGAACTGCTCCTGGCATCAGAAAAGTGCCCAGTGGTTGCACAACGGAATAATCGGCAACATTTCTCATGTAATCAGGATCTCTCACTTGCTATCCATCTCTATGAATCAATTTGTCCAAAATTATTTTGTACTTAGCACTGTACGTTTTGATCCTGCAACAAATAATCTATGGCTGGGCTAAGCCAATGCTAATGGGGGACATTCAGATAGCACCAAAATATTGCAGTACTTGTGTTGGCAGGACTTGGGTGAGTGCTAAGCCCCTCCTGGACGCCAGTGCGCTGGTGATACGTGCATCTCGGGATGAGATGTATTTGTGTTGGTGACTCGGGTAGAGATAAGCAGTGCTACAGGGGAAGAAGAACTACCACGTTCATTGGCCTTACACACACACCTAGCAATCAATTTTCCCTCTGCCTGCGAACATGAAATAACACACTGTAAAACACAATAGCCAGGGTATCTGGCATTGCACAGCATCCTAAACAGAGTAAGTTTCACTTACTTAGGCTCCTTTCACTTAGGCTCCTTAAGCCTAGGGGCTTAGTGAAGCTAGATACCAACACAGAGAGCTCCACAAACCACAGAATTTGAAAAAGAGTTCAAGGGAGTGGTGGCAGATACTTTGCCTCCTGCATGCTATGTAGTTCAGCCGCTAGCCACAGTTAACACAAATGAAAATGCAATATACTCTTCTAACATTCTGCGTTCAACAGATGGTTTGCTAGCTCATTTTGCCTACCAGAACCTAACACTGCCTTTTCACTTTCTAAGTAGGAATTGGTTCTGCTCCCTAAAGTTTATTGGGAGAACCTGCTCGAAGACTTCTGCATTTAAAATAACAATCCAATTAGATGCTTTTGGTTTTACAAGATTCCTATACATTTAATAAGTGATTTGATGTGAAATAAAGCAAACACAAAGACCTTCCAGACTGAATCATCTTACAGCCGAAAAGATAAAACATACCAATGACTAAAAAATGTAGCTATATTTTCATGACGGTCCTATACTGTTCTCTAATCCAAGCAGGCTCTGCAATTTTGTAATTCCTAGGAATTCAGAAGTAGGACTTCTGTGTGCCTGTATCATGACTTATTCTGGTACTGTTTAATGCTACTGCTTCTTGTAATGTATGGCCTGTACAGGTGCAATCTACAGCTTTGTTGACATTCTCAGAATTCTGATTCAGAGATCAGTTTTCTTGCAGAGAAGGATGCATACATTCACATCTATGGATTAGTCCTGGCAGCTTTTGTCTAGTTGAGAAAGGAAAAGAGAAAAAGTAACAGGCTATGACTCTTCAAAATAAATGACTAGCTCACACCTGCAATGCTGAAAGAGCTCTTCTGATATGGCTCCAAGAAGCTGAGGAAACTTCAGCTGTAAAAGTTTCTGTTATCTTTTTTTCTAGCCGATTTCTATATTTCATTGTCCCAGGTACCTAGCAATATTCAATTGCACAAAGAAAGGAGACACTTACGATGTCATTTACAAACGTGCAATTACATTACAATAATGAAAAAAAACATGGGGGCGGGATTACACAGTACTGGATACTACCATCATTTATCCTGTTGAGAAGCCCACATACAACCAGTTCAGTCCTGCACTTTTTTTCACTCCCCAAACTCTTCCTCAGTCAGATTTGGGGTGTAACCATTTTCTGTTGGACAAAGGCAGGGACAGCGAGGTTGTGAAGAGGCAAGGTATTAGCACTCTCAATCTCTTCCCCACGACCCAAACCCGGAGAAGGTTAAAGGAGATGGAAATCTGCTTTGACACTTGCCAGGTGGCAAAGCTTAAAACTGTATCCTCTGAAAAGAAACAGCAGAAAGATGTGCCTCTAGTCACATTTTCCTCCATCCCCAATACACATGTTGTACCAAGATCAGTGTTTCCTGGGGACTGGACAGACATTCAGCTTTCCCAGCTGGAGAATTCTAAGTACTTTCTGGTCAGCATGTACCGTTTCAAACCTGTACTGGAAGTAAAGCCAAACCAGCCCCTTCTATTCATGCTTCATTCCAAGTGCCTGGAATGTACATCCATCTGTGACCCCCCCCGCAACCCCAAGCTTTACATAACTGGAGTGTGCGTTCTGTCAGCAGGTTTTACACTGCATTATTTATTACCTTGAGAAAAATCAAAGGAGCATCACTGGGCATGAAATTCATTGAAAAAGCATTGTGAGCCAACATAGATAATGCCTTTCACACTTAAGGCAGATATTCAATGACTTCCATAGTATATATAAATATGTTCTGATTTGGGAGCTCAGCTAAGTCTTCTAGGGAACTGCTGGAGAGGGGACAGCAAAGGGCTACAAAGATGATTAGGGGGCTGGAACACCGTTCTTATGAGGAAAGGCTGAGGGAGCTAGGTCTTCTTAGTCTGGAGAAGAGAAGATTGAAGCGGCATCTCAGCAATGCTTAAAGGGAGGGTGCTGGGAGGAGGGGGCCAGTCTTTTTACAGTGGTGCCCAGTGACAAGACAAGAGGTAACGGGCACTAACTTGAACATAGAAACTTCCATCTGAACATAAGTAGGAACTTCTTTCACTTGAGAGTGGCAGAGCACAGGAACAGGCTGCCCAGAGAGGTGGTGGAGTCTCCGACTCGAGACATTCCAAACCTGGACCCATCCTGTGCAACCTGCTGTAGGTGACCTTGCTCTGGCAGGCAAATTGGAGCAGATCTCCAGAGGTCCTTGCCAACCCCAGGGATTCAGTGATTTAGTGGTGTACTGTCTTCTGTTAATGTCTTGGATGTATTAACGGGTAAATTTAACTCATAAACAGGAGGCTTATATATGATGAGCAAGATCTTTGGGTGAAAGAGACAGTAAACTGCTTTTACACCTTTTCCTCCAAAGACTGAAAGCAATATAACAGCCCCAAACACTCCAATTGTGAGAGCACATTGGAAAAGGAGATGGAGAAAGGTAGGCTCCAAAACAAAGATCACAGGGCAAAATAATACAGATTAACAAAAATTATGTAGGAGTCTTGTTTCTTAACATGTGTTAAGATTTCTATCATTGCTGATGTTAATAATTGACATGAAGTACAGTGAGAGTTAGATAACAGCAGGAACGTTCAGGCCAGGAACTCATTTCATTTTCCAGTGATGTGAGGCACTGGGTAATGGGGAAATGCATTTCAGAGATGAACTTGCTTCACTGCGTTACATCTCGAGGAATTTTATACTGTCTAGAAAGAGATTTCTGCCTGTGGAATGTAATAGAAGGTGTTCTTCAGAGAGTGGAAAAAAAACAGGATGTGAATTTTGTGTTCATGAAAGTGAAGATTTAATAGCAAAGCCTTGAGTCAGATACAAACTGTGTGGGTATTATGCAAGCCTCATCACACAGCACTGCCATCTCACCCCAATTTATGACCTGGAACACAGCAACTTTTACAGCTTTTAGCTGGAACTGCAAGTTGTACCAAAGCATACAATGATTTTATAAATACAAGGGAAAGAAGTAAAAGCTCCAAATTTCTGTTGCTCTTTGGCCTAGCTCAGGTATAAGCTGGACAAAGTCTGATGACATGCTGCACTGAGCCTGCAGATCACACTGTTGGCATTTGAGTTCACGGTTTAAATAGAGTCACTCTGTACTGCCTGAACTCAGAACGCACACGCAAGCCAAGATTTGCTCTCTAGCACAAGCAAGTACAAGTAAATGAGTAAGATCAACTTTAGTATGGGTATGATCTGCATATTCATGTGGGCAGGCTATATTTTAATTTTTATCATCCAATATGATAAAGGTAACTTTTTTAATAGCCTCAGAGAGGGCCAGAAAATCTCAGCCCACACAGACTGCTGAGATCAGTGTCTCTGTGTATAGCTTGCCAGCCCCAAGAATTCACCAGAGACAGGAGATTCAGGCTTTTGCTTCTCTTTACACTATCAGAGTCCCTGTTTTCTGGTTCATACCACCAAACGCCAGCTTAAACCAGAGGGGAATCTACTACATGGTATAACAAACAGCTATTGCTCTTATTTGTCCTGTATGTTCTTATCTTACAGTCTGCAATTAATCACCACCCTGGAAATCAAACACTAAGGTATTTGTACATTCTCTTTGAAAATACATTTCAATTTCCTTTTACCTGAATTGCCTTGTCCTTTGCCACACCTGCTCAAGGCATCATTCTGCACAGCACACGCTGTACATATCTGAAGAGTCTGATGACTCATGCTAGACAGGGAACATAACCACCAGAGAAAGAATATAAGACTGAAAAGTGTGATGCAATTAAGCTATAGAGGGATGCCTGTTAATTAGCAAATAATCACATCTGCAAGGTGATGATAATTATAGTGTATCATGACTGAGGACTAGGTTCTGTTTCCAGCAACTTGAAATTCTCTTTGGTGTGTGACCATACCAGTTACATGCATACCAAGTTTGAACTAAGCACCAAAGTCACATACAGGAAAACTGTAAACCTAATCCCAACTATTTGGTATGTACACATTTTTTGATGCATGTTAGTTTAGCCTTTGTGACTGCTGAAATCTAGCTTATTCTCTTGTATCTGGAGATATTTTGCTCTAGATAATTGGGAGAGGCTGATTTTACGGGAAAAGCAGTGCAGATGAATTGGTCTCCTATCTAACATTTATAGGGAAGGTTTCCTTGGTTTCAGCACAGCTCACATGTACAGTTGAAAGTACAGCTAGTTTCTCTGTACTGCCATTAAGCTTAGAGTACTCACTGAGTTTGAAAAAATATCTTAGATGCCCAAAGCCACCCTTGTGCCTCATCACATAACCTGCAGGGACTGCTCCATTGCCTCCCTCAGTTCATGATGGTTTTGTATCTTTTGGTTTTAGTACTGAAATGCTTTCACTGTTCTGTCACATATTCCCACTCTGAATTAGTAAATTGTATTTTGCAAATACAAAAACAGATGGCTCTGGAGATTGTTAGGCTTTCACGTGCCTGAAGGACAGTCACGTTCTTGCTGGAAATAGTCTGCCTATTTGTTTAAAAGAACTTAATTTTTATACAGAAGAGCCTAAAACAACTGTCTGGAAATGCTGAAAGCCATAATCCCAATTGTTAGACATCCTGAGACTGATTCAGTGAAGTTTTTGTCACAGATGCAAAGTCACACTCAGTCTGAGATCTTCTCACTCGCAAACTTCCATGAAGGAAAGCAGTACTAGAGCAGAGAAAGATGGGCTTCTTACAATTTTATTGACTCACTTGTCAGCTACTGTTGATCAAAACTTCCATGAGGATGACATACTCGGAATCATTCTCTACTGTGTGGATTTTCTGTGACATCTGTAAATTGGTGCTGTGACCTTCCCGTGGGGTGAGGCACTGCTGTACATCAACCCTCCTTCCCTTCTTCTCCTTGTCAAAGAGGGTGGACCTGTTCAACACGGTTCAGAAGTTACAAGGACAAAAAGTGGAAGAGAAAGACATCATGATTAAATAAATGCTGTTTCCATAGAAAATAGGCTACAAATAAAGTTACCAATTGCATTTCAGAGAGTCTACTTGGTTATGAGGAATCTAAAAAAGCACACATTTGCAGTCTCACATTTATGCATTACTTGTATTAATGTGGTGTGAAATACCACGTCTCCTGAACCAATACAGGGACTGAGCTTTGAGTCTGTTGAACTTGTGTAATGAAGGAAGGAATATGAACTAACTAATACTTTATTCAAAGTTTTACAGCCAGCTTGTCTGTTCTGATGATTTAACTGTTATTTACACTGAAACCAACATGCAAGAAGATTGCAGCCTATGACTCTAAAGGGAGCAGCTACGGAATTTTTGCATTCTGCAGAGTGTTATGGGTTGGCAACCATTCTAGTGTGCTACACAGATAACTTCAATCCCATATGTTTATCCTATAAACAAGAAAGTGCTCCACACTGCTAAAGAAAATAACTGAATCTAAAGCAGCTCAGTCCTGTTTAAGCCGTCCCCAGACACACTGCCTACCACGCAGGTTTGTTTTTCATTTATTTGTTAATGAAAACTGGCAGCAGATGCTACACTTTTATTGAGCACATTAATCATTGAAAGAAAACAATATTTCTGCTGCTCTGGCAACTCCTGTACTACACATAAATTAGGTCTGCTGCTTTCCTGTTAACCCTGTACATAATGAAGAATCCCCTAAAGCACTGGGTTTCTTTGCAATAGCATATTTCTGCTGTAAGACTGGATGCCTAGTGTGGATTAAAGTAAGATCTGAAACCATCCATCTGGCTTGTGATTCAAAATTCAGCTTGTGGCAATAAGTACAAACATCGCATGACAGATGCTTGGATGCTTTTGAAACATAAGAATGCAATCTTGATCCAGTTGCTAGATTTCACAGAATAGTAGTAAGAACAACAACAGCTTAACACTACTGATTCCTGTCATTCGTAATTGTATTATAGCACTCAGAACAATATGTGCTGAATGCCTGTAAGGCATTAGGGAGCTCCTTAGGCATGTGCCATATATACCCTACATAAATGTATAGCCACTAGGACATTCACTTGTTCATCTTGTTATATGGTAACATGAGGGGTGTGTAAGTGCACAATCTACCTGAGATCTAATTATCCTTTAAGCATGCCTTTTCTTCTCCCCACTCCTAGTTTACAGGTTATGTTATTAATGGCTCTTTTGGGACAACCTCCTCTCTTAAGACCAAGCTACCTTGCACATTCTCTTCTGACAGGAACTGCTTCCAGCTCAACACTGTACCTAAGAGCGCCAAACATTTAGATTCATTGCACTTCTGCTCATTTGTGCCATGCAGCAGAATTACAGCACACTACCTGTGGGGACCTCTCCAGAAAACAGGATTGTACTGTTTAGTTGGGGTTACAGGTATTAAACTACTGTTAAGAAATATGACCCACTCTCTCCAGCAAAGCTGCACTACTGCAGATGACAATCATAACATTTATATTATCATATCCCTGCATTTAAAGCTTTGACCATATATCCGAGGAAGAGCAGTAAATCAGAGAAATGCAGTTCATGCAGCTGTGGAGGTACCAATCCAAGACCAAAGGAGTTATCAAGTACAGGTTACTTTAACATTTCACTGATCAAATAACCTTTTATTCATATATAATTTCCTTGCCTCCTGTGGTGGAAAAAGTCCCTGAGCTTGCTCTATTAAACTCAGTGGAGACACACCAATGATAAATGTAATCCTCCTTGTGTCTCTATTATTGTATACTCTAGGTTACACAGAAGGATGTAGTTGGCTGATGAACAAATAATTTGTACTGCAGAATTATGGAAAATTATTCTAAGAATTGAGCATAACAAAGGAGATGACAAGCAAGGGGGAGGTCTGCACATACTAGTCTACAAAGAACAAATTACCATGGAAATCGCTATAATACAGACTACTTCACTGTACTAAATTAGGCATCACTTTTTTGTTTCCCCTCTAAGCCTAGCTTCCAAATTGCTTTCTTAAATCAGCTCTAGAAGAAATCATTTGAATGCATATATCTTCATTAGTCTCTGTAATGAATTCAGTGCAAATTATACATATACCCGGTAAATTAATTTTAATCTGGTCTACTTGGGAGCAGGTCTCTTAGGTATATCCAGTTTTAGTCACACTCCTCCCCTCTTTGCCCACGCGAGTACAGTAGCAGAGAATAGCCTGGGCTGAAAAAACAAGTGTGGGGCCTCACAGAAACACAGCAGTGCTAAAAGGTACTCTTTGGTTCTCATAGCACTTACAGTAAGCACAAATTTCAGTTTCTTGTTTCAGACACCTTGGCAATAGATTTCCTGATATATGGAAAATGCACTTGTTAATTGTGCCTGCTTGGTAGTTAAGTTCATATCTCTCCAGTAGATACTGCATTCTCCAGCCTGAAACAGGTTTTTTCTAGTAAGAACTAGACCAGTCCAGCTTAGTGTTTACACGAACTTGTGTGCAATCTCCAAGTTCATTATTCTTCAAGTTATCTTTTAGTTTTCCTCTGTCCTGCAGGTTCACCCTAAAGGTGTAAGTTTATTGTGAACAGTATTTATTAAATGAAAGATAGTGACGGCTGCAGCTCCTAGAATAATAAATAATATTTGATTTTATTTCTTTCTACATTAATGTTTTAAGATATGTACGACTGCAAACAAAATATCCCAAATGACTACTAATGCTAGAATACCGATTCTCTTTCTTATTAGTTCTTATGATCAATAGCACAGAAAAATAGCTAGGAGAGATTAGAAAGCAATTCTTTAACAATCTTTAAACTAAATTTGCCACAGTTCCCACTGAAAACTAACTGTTCCTGGTTTACTGATGTCAGTGCTAAAGAAATTCCTTCATAACAGATCACAAAAATTCTGTTATTATTTGCCCGAATTGCTACCTAAAAAGCTTAAATATACTTGTGGAAAAGGGTCAGTGAATTAGACCTTAGACAAACAAAAAGACCTAAAGCAATTACGTCACTATGCCTGCTGTAGCTTCTCTTTGCTTGTATAAGGTAGGTTAATCTATCGTTGTTGATACTAGCTAATATCAGTGTGTCTCAAGTAGTAAAACTTAAAAAATATTTGGTTATTCTGTATGCTTAAAGAGTTTGCATGCATGGTTTAACATGTTTCATAGGAGTTTGATCACTGGAAAATCAATTACTTTATAAGTGTCTTAATCACGGAACATTTCGATATTGAAAGTCCTGGCTTCAGTACGATTCTCACCAATGTTAGCTCTACTACTGCTATAGCTTCTTGGGAGATTTGAGTTTTAAATTTTTATTTCTGTCTTCTAGATATCTGCAAAGATTATGAAATTCAAACTAGAGCTGAAACCTATGTGATGAATAGGTAAACGCCAAGTCTGGCTCACCTCCACACACTGTTCCTTCGAATAACGACTTTTTGAAGTAATAACTTGTTTTTCTCATCTAAATATATACAGACTGTTAACAGAGAAGAAAGAGAAGTATCAAAAAGGAGGCACTGCTTTTTACAGCTACTTTTTCTAGTTAAACCTATGTATTAACTTTTAGGTTTCCATCTATATTTTCTGGGTACACCCCTAACTAGAAAATCACACATCCATGTACCCACGACTACAGAAGGTGACATGAGGCTCTTCAGAAACTTTCCAGTCTATTGTAAAAGAAAAATACTTTTTATGGAAAGAGGATGTCCTTACTTTATAACACAGAACACTTTAACACAGCTTACATTACCAATTCTACTTGTCTAATATCAATCGTATTTGATATTACTATCTGTTTATATGGGACCAATGCTGTGGCAGTATTTCGCAGCATGAAAGTTTCAGTTCTGATGACTGTGCAAGACATCAAACAAATGGTATAGCAAGAAATGACAGCAAACTACCAGGAAAGAAGATGGAAAGAAAAAAGGAAGATGATCTGTGATGTATTTGATGACCTACCATCTAACATGTTCATGAGCCTGTGAACACAGAGGATACATTTTACATACACAGCACATTTAAGTCCATTCTAGCCAATATAAAACAGTGAATGTTTGGGCTAAAAGATCTGGGCTATTAATTTCTGTTCATGTTAGACTATAATTGGGAGATAATTTAAGCTTGATTTCACCAGCAAACCACATAACTATACTTACTTGTTTATAAAATATACTGATTACAAAACAAAAAGCTAGTTATTATTTTACAGTAGACTGTTCGGAGTCCTTGGAAATAACTTGACTCCTCTGACATGTTTGGAGAAGGGGAATAAGGAAGAGAAATACTGAAATTATGATATTTGTAAGTCTGCCAAACCAGCTTAGAATATTAGCTTTCTCTTCCAGTAAATAAACCAAAGCTAATTATTTTTAAGCTCTGCTGTATTATGTCTTTAAGCATTGTGTCTTTAATTATTGCAATGTGCACTTAAAAATTACTTCCTAACTGAATTGCCTGATCTGTTTATGGTAGATCTGTTTTTTTTTTCTTTTTTAGCTTTTGCTTCAATGCAGATAGCTACAGCTGGGAAAGTGCATGCTTGGTGGAATTCATTTTTAGTCAAAATACAGAGTAGCTGGATGAGTAAATACATGAGAACATGACTATGCCTTATGAGTTGCAACTGCAGAACTGTTAGGTTGTCGTAATCTCCAACTACTGACGGCTTTTGCAAGTAAGATGATCTAGCAGACTTCTACGTGTAAAAACAGCAAATCACCAAACAGATGTCAGCAAAAGAACAACAAATAAAATAAGAGTAAAGGAACGGCCAGGACAAAAGTTGCCTAGCTAACCATTGCAAGCATTTGCTTTTGTTGCAGACTTCGTCCACAAAACCTGTCAAGGAACACGCTGTTCTGCAGCACCAAAACGCACAAGCACTTAGCAGGCTGACAGTCCAAAGGAAGATAACTTTCCTTCTAATGCCAAGCTTTGATGTTGCTATCAGCAGTAACACCAAACTTCTGAATGACATTTAAAACCAATAGTGACTTGAACCTTTTGTACTGTAACACCAAGACAACACATTGAAACACCAGTGTAATTTGTAATTAGAACATTATCAGAAAAGACTTTTGTGCACAGCATGACACCAAAGGCCTGAATTTGCTGCCGTTCACACTCACAGAAACACATAGTGTCATTCTTTCTGAACCTTTCCCTAAAAATGAATGCTGGCTTGCACATCAGAGACTGCCTGTGTACAGATGGATTAAGGACAATGAGTCAGCCTCTCTGCTTAATAAAAAAAGAAACAAACTTGTAAAAACACTCAAGTGATTTTTAGTAAATCAGACAAGGTTACACAAATAAAATACAATAGCCTTGTGATTTCACTAAAGCCAATTACATCTAAATAACCACAATACAGAGGTGTGAACTGTTCTTTGCCAGTTACTCATTAACCAATCTTCATTAATCATAAAATATGGTTTTACATGATTCTTGATTCTATAACTGCAATCGTCCAATCAGTGCCTTGCTCAGGTGGCCTCGGTCCAGCTACTATCCCTTCTTTCCTTGCTAAGATATTTTGCAACAGCAGCTCATGAGTGGGAGTTACAGAAGTTCTAGGTTTACGCTACAGATGAAATCTCTTCCAGATTAATCCTGATGTTTCAGGGGTTTTTTTAATCTTAAATTTTATAAGCAGAGATGAAAAAAGTTTTCACCTACCAATGAAGAAATCAAAAGATCTTTTAGATAATTTTCATCAGAACATTTACAGCAGTTCATTATCTGTGGGAATGTATTTTATAATACTTTCCAGGGTAGGTACAAAATGAAAACAAATGGAAAAGGAATTAAATATATTTCATTTGTTGCAAAGACTGACAAACAAAACTGGGCAAAAGCAAAAATCAAGCTCTACATGAAGCCTTTTCCCCACTTTTCAGACCTAATTCAAAGTCCTGTACATCTTATCCCAGAATTAAAAAAAAAAAAAAAAAGCAGGAATCAAAATTCAGTTAATCCCTGGACAGCAACACCATTCTATCTGTAGCAGCTAGCATGACAGCTTTGTGCTAGGTTTTTTTCCTTTCAGTCACACAATACTATTCAAACCACTTTATATATAAAGGAACCAACACTTCTAAGACAGACAAAAAAAATGAAAAGGAATGTGTACTAATTAAAGCAATTAAAAACAAAACCAAGAGCAAAATCTGCATGTACTAACAGTCTGCATGCAAGTAAGAAATGCGTTCAGTGCTCATGCCATGCATGCCATTTTACCTTTGTCTACATCCTGTTTATTGCGATGCCTTTGCAGTTATATCTGTCTCTGAAAATAATGGTTAACAATTACAGAAGATATATCCTAACAGGTGACATAACTAGTAATTTCTTAGTTTTCAGGATGAAAAAATGTTACTTTATCCAGAAAAATATTATTTATTATTCATTCTAGACATAAACGCATTAAATAGAGGCAGGAACAATGATAAAATCAGGCCAGTTATAACTTCTTTGCACAACCATAGAAAAGGAAAAATCAAATGGGAAGAATAATTCTAGGAGTACGTCAGATCCTCCTACTTCAGCCTCATGCTCCCCACTCAGACAACAGAAAAGGCTTCAGCCCCAGGAAAGCCTAGATCTCAAGAGAGCTGCTGAAGACAATGGGATTCAGAAACTTCACACATCTGAATTACTTCCTTGCAGCTTCTTGAAAAGTCTTTCAAGTCACTAACACCCATGACAGCTGGAGAAACATCCTTTCCCAAAGGGCAGGAAGGTTTACGCATTACAGAGTTTCAAATTCTCCAACTCTGACACCCACGATGGAAACAGCTTGGTATTATATGAGCAGGGCTAATGAACTGCATGGAGAAGACCATAAAGTCAGGCTGGTCAGTGATCCAGTTATACATTCATTTAAACAAGTATAGCCCCACTGTGTCATCCCCACTCCTTTTTGTTTGTCCATGGGGTTATATTGTGTAGTTGAGTACAGAATCTGGTCCAGGAATACCAGCTATTTATTCCAAGAAACCTGTCTTCTTGCTTAGAAAAAAGGTAGATAAAAATTAAGATTCAAAGCCTAATGAGAAGCATTCTGACTGACAGTAGAAATAGCCCCACTAATTAGCCCTGCTAATATTAATACTGTGCTAAATTTTGTCCTGTTACATAAGTGAAAAACCAGACTACGTCCATGAAGGATAACTAATTTATTGAGATTTTTACCTGTGTCACTCAGAGTAGAACTTGACTCATCAGCCTAATCAACTTGCATCAACCACTAATCACCTTGCCTTAACACTTCTAATGAAGTTACATTTAAGTATATTTCAAGTGGTGATTCAAACAATACTGTCAGGCTCAGCTTTTATTATGGCAACTATAATAGCCACCTGAAATGTATTCCTCAAAACCAACATCTTAAGTCTAAACAAATTTAAGGTGATCTTTTCCCCCAAGCCGACACATTTTTCTTTCTCAAATCAGGAATGCCAGAAGCTCAGCCTCAAAGGTTGTTCAAACTATCCTGCCCTTTTCTTCTGTGACCACAGCTTTTCGCTTGCTGCTCTTAACCTTGCAGATAGACACAGATAACATGATGCTTATCTTACAGGCAGGAGGTTTGGCAAGCTGCTTTTCAGAGTCCAAAACAAACAGTCCTCTGTGGATTGGTCAGCAGGATACTGTGGAGTATAAAGCTAGTTTGGCCCCTCCCCGTGTCCCAGTATATCAAGGTTTAAGCTTCATTGACTCCAGTATAGGGACCTTAATCAAGATTTTTCATGCCTCAGAGAGCAGCACAGCTGCTAAACTTTCTTTAATAAGTGTTTTATAGCTGGGGAAGCTGAACAGGAATTAGCTGAAAAGAGATGACTTACTTCTGGCCTTATTAAGCAGCAATTTAGTATAACTCAAGCTGTAACAGTGTTTTGCTCTAACATGAAAGAGGAATGTTGGGTTAAGTGATTTAGCTAAGTCATTGATTCTGTTCCAGTCATTCCTTGCATTTTCTCCAGCAGTCTGGGTTTGCTTCAAATTCAGGAAGCCAAATGCACTGTGATAAGTCTCAGGAGAACATCCTACGTTTCTAATTTCCCATCAAGGAAAGTAGATTGCAGTCGTGTTCCCAGGACTTACCGGCAATATGGTCTTTATAAAGCTCACCTTGAGATTTCCTTGCTTTTTTTATTTTAAATGAAATTAATTTCCTATTACCGTACTGAGCCCATGTTGGCAATGTTAACAGAATATTCTGTTTCAGAGAACACAGGTATAAGACAGGTCATGAAAAGTGGCCACGCTCTGGAATTTCACTGAAGTGACACTGAAGATTCTTCAGTGGAATGTATCTTAGCTTTGCAGATCAGTTTCATTGTAGTAGACTATTAAAAATTCTCTTATTAAAGGTCAATTACTTTTTTTTTTTAAGGGTCGCGTGACTTATCTTACTACAAATTTCTTAAAGGAATGGGCATATAGTAAGCATGACTCAGCATTTAGGTAACACTACACACACATTGTGCAATATGTTGGCTGTCCAATTAGCCTCTCTTGTCACATCCATTTCCACAGCATCATACACTTACTCTTTTTCAAAAAATGCCGGGTTTTTTAATTCTAGCTAAAGCTTTCAGATATATATACCTAAATTTGATCAAGGGTACTATCAACACCTGTACGTGCAATTCAGCAGTACGTTTCTGTAAGACTCAGCAATGAACCGCTGTCACAGGATGGCTCCATGGGCACCCTGCTGCTGAGAACACTATTGCCATTAATAACGTAAATTCCTATGGTATAGATTCTGGGAGTAACACCCATGCAACAGGATGCCACTACACTAGATGCTGTAGAAAGACAAGTCTCAGAATGAAATACCTTGAATGAAAGTAAATATTTAATCCTAAGCACCTACAAAGTAAGATGAATGGTTTGGGTTTTTTTTTTAAAGAGCTAAGCACCGTTGACTGTTTTAATTACTTTCTGCCTCCTTATCTTGTTCTCATTTAATTAGAATTCTTTTTTTTTTTTTTTTCCTGGGAAAGAGCTTTCTGGGGAGATCCTTACTTTAAAAGGAGCCCCTTTCTGATGAGAGGTGGTATATAATAAATAATCATAGACTTGTTAAAGGTTATGAAGAAACAGAATGACAACCAAAACAGGCATAAAAATAATCTTCAGTTTGAAGTTACAGTAAATTCTCATGAGCCTGAAGGACAGACATTCATCTAAGGATATCCAAGGAAAATTTCACTCTCTGACAACAACAGTAAGGCACAAGAACTAAAAATAATTTATTACTTCATTCTTTCTGATTTCAACCAATTCTTAGCTAGAGTTTTGGAGAACTAAAAAGACTTGCAGCTTCTTAGATACAGTACTGTGTCTTTGAGTGATTCGAAGCACAACTGCTTCAATCTGGTAGCTGTCGAGTGCTGTGCCAGCCCTTGAAGAATCTAATGGGATCCCAGCTTCTGTCCTACCTGTCTCTGCAGATGTTGCATAGCGTTCTTCTTACAATAAATAGTTCCAGCAAATGATCTCTGTTATTCCTCCCACTAGCCAGGACAACAAGTAGCCACTGCTGAGGTAGAACAGGAAAAGTAATTCTTTTCCAGAATGGGACGTTTCCACTTAATTAAGGATGAGCCGTTTGGTAACATTATGCAGAGGAGGCATACCCATGTGTTAAGTATTGAGGCAGCTATATACAAACATCTGATTCCTGATGGAGGAGGATTGCCAAGCATTTCTCTTGTCAGATTAAAGTTGTTTGACGTTCTCAGCTTTTGTCCTTTGAGATTAGGACCCTGTAAGTAGAACACTCCACAACAGCAACAGTGCATAACCACCTCTTCACCTTTCGCTTCCTCCTCCTCCTGTGCAAAGACAGACCAGGGATCAAGCTAAACAGATGATTTCTAGCTGGCACCCAGAGCAAGGTGAAAAAATCAAACCATTGTCCAGCAAGTGTGTGCTTTGCAGACCCAGTAGTCTGGAACTGTGGAACTATGAAGAGGAGTTAGAATGTGTTGAATGTATATGATCATCTGCATTTGTATCTACTTTCTGTCTCAACTCTGAAAGGCTGTTGCTTATCCCATCTCTGCTGATCTTCAGGAGGAGAAGGGATCCCTTGAAATGCATGGAAATACAAGATGACATGCCATTCCAAAGAAATTCAACACCAAGACTTGGAGGCTAATCCCATCTCCATTTTTCTAA
Organism: Chionis minor; assembly: GCA_013398295.1. Taxonomy (NCBI): domain Eukaryota; kingdom Metazoa; phylum Chordata; class Aves; order Charadriiformes; family Chionidae; genus Chionis; species Chionis minor. Next base: position 320,738 of record VZSF01008493.1, on the reverse strand, counting down.
AGTGTTAGATTTTCTCATGTACCATAGTCAGTCTTACTATTTTCTTAGTAACTGCGTAAAAGCTTTGATTCAGGACACAAGGTTAAAAATCCTACAAAATCTGCCTATAGTGAAAATACATAAATCTTTCTCTTGCAAACTGCTCATTAAGACTACTCCCACTGTTAGCAGAATCTACTGTTGGTGAACACTGGGTCAAAAAGCTAATACCCTTACAGTCCTTTGACTGTACTTAATGATTACTGAGAGTCTGGAAATGAGAGCAAAAATATTTTATTCTTTATTCAACATGACATCACCTTGATTTATATTCTTGGAAAATTAATAAAGTGCCTCTGAGACAGGCTATCTCTGCTGCCAGGGTTGCATAACGTATCTGCTTTATCTGCTGACCTCTGCAGAACTGTATTAGAGAATAATACGTCTGCTTCCAGCGTTGCATTTACTGTAAATTTGCATTCTTCCAGGAAAATCTAACTTCAACAGGGGCATTTAGCTATTATTAGTTCCACTAATCTTTTTTGAAAGAAACCTAGCAGTTGAATTTGATGCCAGGGCTGAAGACACAGACAGGACCTATGCAAGATGCTGGAAAAGCAAGGAAAAGATTTCCTTCCCTTAAGCTACAGATCCCTGTAAGCTGCCCTGCTTCTGAGCTCACAACAGAGGCAGCGCCCAAGAGGCTCCTTTCATACCCAAGTTCCTCTTTTCATAAATCACAGCGCCATCACATGCAGGCAACAGCACTTACTCTCCTGTACAACACTTAATTGGGTGTTGTCTGATTTACCCAATTCTGCCCAACAAACAGCACCCCAATTTTCCTGTATTTTATTACACACCACAAATATTCAATTAAAACTAGCCCAGATTCTTGGTGATGACAGCACAGGCTCACTGCCAGTCACAGACTAAAAGCTACAGTTGATAGGACTCTCTGCAAGGGTGCCAGGGAGGGAAAAAGTAGAAGATGCCATTTTCAGACTTCCAAACTTTAGGTAGGTTTTTTTAGCAAACCATTCATCTATTGCTCTGCTTTATCCTGTTTCCTTATAATCATACTTTTATCTCCTGTGAAAGTCTATTCTGCCCCACCAAAGAGGAAGCATTGTCAAGAACATCTACATTCACGCAGTTTACAAAGTAGTTTTACATTCAAGATACTATTAACACAAATGTGAAAAGTCACCATGTTTCTAAGAAGGCAGAACGGCCGGTAACTTAAAAATATTAAGGAGGATCAAATGCAAGCTCTAGGAGGCTGGAGCTACTGTTTGAATGGAGAAAGCATCTCCCATCACCATCCTATCCACTCCTATATTACTCATAATTGGTTTTAGATTCAGAAAAAAATGCTTCTTTGCAGACGTTCAAATAACCACTGAATAAGTTAATCAGCAGCCAGCAACAAAGTATAGACTCTAGAATAAGGCACTGACGGTGAAAAAGGAAGTCAAGCACAATTGCTGCACCATCTTTTGTACCCTTGCCTTTATAAAGTCTTAGCCCTTAAATCTGGAAATGTTATTTGCTACTCTGTCATGTAATGGCTGTGTTGGTGAGTCAGAAACATTTTTGCCAGTATCTCATTCATTTTCACACACTGAAAATGCAAAGTGGAGCCAAAATAAAAGACCAATTGGAAAACAGTTAATGATCAATAAAAACCTACTTTACTACGAAATTCTTGAAAAGTCATCCTTCCTGTTGCTCACAAATCTAGATGAATACATACACAACGACACACACAAGTTCAGTCTGTGCTTGCATGTTTGCAGATCAGTTCAATACTACATGATCTGTATCAGTGATATTACAAAATCTCTTTGCAGACTTGTCTGTGACACATCAGAAACTGCTGAAATGGGTTTCTGGTTGCCAACAGACTTATCTTTTATCTTCTTCCTCTGAATAACAGAGCAGAGAGTCTATTATCGTTATTTTTCACAGATTTTTAAGTACCATTTTGAACAGCAAAGACATAAAGCAAATTCATCTATCTTTTTCATCCCTCTACAATAATTGCACTCTCTCCTCGGAGCTTATCTGAAATCTTGGAATTGAAATAATGCATATCTCAGGGGAAAACACAAGCTGTACAATAAAATACATATACAAAAGGATCTGAGCATCCTCACTCTAATGCACTATTCAACAGAGTTGAAATGAAGAATCTATTGACTCTTCCTCAGCTACCTGCACTAATAAATGCTACATGTGAATCATAACAGCATATCATGCAACTTTACTTCAGGTGCACCACCAGACGAGGGAATGTTTCTTTTCCTAAGTGAAACCCTAACTTGAGAGGAGAAAAGGAATCCAGCCCTCACCCCTTGTAAGCTAGGGGAAGTTGTTACTACGTGGAGGGGGCACAGGAGCAGGGTTTATCAGGATTCCACACAGGCACAGAGCACAGCAGGGCCTGGCGACTCCCAGCTCCATGCACAGCTTGCTACTGCGCCTTGACCAGGCCTGACTGGAGCAAGCAGCCAGATGTGTGCGTGAGCACCACCCTGATGGACTTTAAAGTGTTCCACAGCTCTGAGAACGTGGAGTGATCTCTAAACAGCAGACACTGACAAAATATTTAATGTTTCCAACGCTTCATAAAACTTCAAACCATTCCACAAATTGCTTTCAATCTCTGTCAGCGTTCTGCTGTATTTTCATCATACTACAGCAAGGGCAAACCTTATGATTCATGCTCCACTTGAGTGAGAAACACTGAGCGTTAAGTGGAAGATAACCTTCTTTCCTGGCAAGGTACCTGTGATTTCGTTTTGAATAAAGAGGTTTCTAATGATTAATAAAGTTCTGGAAAAAGCACAGGAAGTCCATACATAGCCCTGCATCTGAATGCAACAGAAAGCCAAACCACAAAATGGCTTTTTTCATAATAAATTAATATAAAATTCATTAGAATTTCATATTAAATTGGATATAAACAATATAATTCATAAAGTATAAATTTTCATTTTCAAGACTTCCACAGATATTACTGCCAAATGTTCAACTGAGCCAAATCTAAATACCAAATACTGGACCATTTAATCAGTTAATTGGTTTTCAGAGGTGTGGAGCAGTTTGTAGCTTGCTCTGCCCTATTGTAAGTTTCTTCTGCCTAAAGTAAGATGTAATTCTGACTCTATCAGTTCATTATGCTGTAAACCAGAGAAAGAAGAAATAGAAGAGACCAGCAGGACCAGCAAACATCAATGTTCACGGGAATGTCAAGTCAGTTTTCTCCCAACACCGTGTTCAAGATCCAATCATTTCAATAATAGTAGTGAAATAAATTCTAGACGTTTTGTTCTGTAAGTGAAATGTTACTATTTTATCCTTCAAACAGAAAGGAAAGAATAGTTGCCAAAAGTTCTTAATTCTGAAAGACCCTCTAGGGACAATAAAAAAACACACATCCAAGCTTTTGACATTTATTATCGTAAGTCCTGACAAGAAAGGAACAAACTGCTCAGCTATGTTGCATAAGTTTCCAATACACAATGCATAAAAACTAATTCATGGAATAAACTTCTTGGCAATTGCTTTCCAGTTAAGTACTACTAGTTTATTTCCAGATAAGTGATCTTGTTTTTAGGTAATCACATTTCAAAATTGTATTTTTTCTCAATATGGCTTCTAAATGTCTCTTTTTTAATAGATCAGTTCATAAAGCCAGGCTTCTTAGTGCTTCTGATATAAATTTTGGTCAATATTTAATTATCTTAGTTGCTCTCAACTAAAAGTGTACATATTCTGGAGTTTCATACCAGCTTTCACTGTGACTGTCATTCCTTCCTCTGAGCCTTTTGCTAACATCTCTAGCAAATCAAAACAGATTATCAGATTTTCCTTTATTCATGCAGAAGAGCAGTGGGTTTTCTTTTCCTTGTTGCCAGGGTCATGTCTAAAAGCTGTGATACTCCCCAACTGGGGCAATTTAGAGCTGAAACCCAGGCAAGACACTAGTCTGTATTCACACTGCAGCCCAAGAAACACAACACGGAGGAATAAAGTTGTGACAGGCCACAGTTGAACACATTTTTTGGACCAAGTATTCCTCCTTGTGCTAAACTCCTGACAAGAAAACAAAATGTTAGCGGAAAATATGTTGTCTCCTCATTTGTTACCAGAAACATGGGATAGAAAACAAACACACTACCATACGCAAAAATATCCTGCTAGTGCCCAAACATATTAAAATACCAGACATCAGATGGGTCTGCACAGCAGAACAGCCTTGGCATTCACGTGGGACTATGGAGGGCCTCCTGGCCATTCTGGCTGAGAGACTGACCCCTCTTGTGGCTCTTCATCTCCATTTGAGATCACTGCTCCTAATCTCTATGTTAAACATTTAAAGAAACAAAGAATGAGCTTGTGAACTTCAAAGCAGTGTTGATTACTGAATAAATATATAACTAGAGCGAATGGAGGTATATTTGACTAAAAACTCAAACAGCTATCATGATCTCTAGTCATGAGCAGAGATAACTGATGTTTCTGGACACACAGGAAAACATGTAGAATACAAGATTGACTTGAAATCTTATCTCACTTCCACTGACGTGCTGGGATGCCCGCTAGCTTTAACAAGAGTAGGGTAGGCTCCTAAAAGTCTCTCTTTTAAAACATGGATGCCCACCCTACATTTCACATGCTGAATATATTAGCCTCATTACAATACTGTTTCAACAGCCCATGGAGCTTTAGTGACAACGCCAGGCAAGAAAGGGAGCTGTTATCAAGAAAATATATCATACAGCCTACTTCCTTTCTATTCCCTTCAAGTCTCAAATAAAAGAAAAAGTGACCAAGTACAGTCAGCATGACATATGGTGATGATGGGTGCTATTTGGGACATATCAGACCAGTTGATAGTCTGATCATGCAGTAAGGAAAAAAGAATATAGCTCTTCTCACCCCTAGAATAAGACACGTCACCTGTCAAGATGGATAGGAATGGGTACATTAGTTCAGAACAAGCTGCAAAGAAATCTAGAAATATTTTATTCAAGCAAAGTCCCTAATTACTTTGCCACAATCCCAGCTGTCAGGAAATAGGAACAGAAAGGTAGCACCATATGTTTTCTACTTCCCAAAACTTAGCGCAACCCTACAGAAATACCAGTGTAAGTACATAATAGTTACAGAATGGTCTTAGCCCTAATTAATCTACGGCAGCGAATACAAGGAAGTTACCATTTCAAATGCGCTTTTTCATTAAAGGTTTGCCTAGTACTAAGTACTACAGCAAGACCCAGTTTCTTCTTTTCAGCTCTCCAGCGCCATATGCTAGTAACATCAACCTCATAATTATCCCTTATTATTTGGTTTTGACCCTTTTCATTATCTCTTTTCTACTTTTTTAGAACTATCATTTTTAAATTACTGATCTCACTGAAAGCTTTGGTCTTGCACTCTGTTCTCCTATCTCAAATCTTTCCTTTAGTGCACCAATTTTTTCTCTAGTGAATGTTACTGTTTGCTTTACTGTCAACCACTTTGACCAGCTATAAGCATAATGAACTCTCTGAACCTCAAAAGAAGCACCTGTAAACCTGTCAGCATTAATGGTCTTATGAGCTGGTGATTTTACTCCATGCTGTCTCGAAGGCAGTAGAGAGTCCTGCAGCCTGACCTCCACAGCCATACCGCCTGCCAGAGAGTGGGAGGGAAGGAGGAGGTATGGTTAAGAGAGCCAGGCACGCTTCTGTGTTTTCAGTAAACACTGCCCGGAAAATGGGCCTGCTTTATCGCACAGATTAGAGACTAAGATAGATAGCAGCCAGCTGTGATGGAGGAGCCCTCCGAGGGGAACTGCAGGGTTTGCCTGGGGAGGAATGTGCCAGGGGATCAGGCAGCGGTTGGTGCAGAGAGGTGTAAAGCAACATTGGCCTTGGTGTGGTAGCTGAAGGTTGCAGTCTGGGTAGAGAATTAAATGAATGACCTCCTCTGCTACTATCACAGCTGTGCAGCTGCTCAATCCCTGCACAAACCTTCCTTACTGCTTCCTGATCATGCATCCGAGCCTCATTTGTTCTAGTTTCAGATCGCTCCCTAAAAACAATTTGTGAGGGCATACATGCTGTAGAAAGTGCAGCTCATCTAGGTGAGTCCAAATTAACACGGGCACTATATTAGTGGTGTATTTGAAAGCAGTCCCCAGGTGTTTGGTATTCCACAGTGCTGTGGCTACGTTGCTGAGAGCATTGGAACTAGGTAGTTCAAATCCTGCACAACTTGCAGCACCTAGTATCTCCTGTCTCCACTGTGAAAACAGCCTGACTCAAACCAATTTGTCTCCAAAGAAGAACAATATGAAATACATTTCCAGGCAAGACACTGAAAAGGCAGTGCAGGTCTCAGGTTGCCTTTCTGCTGAAGAGGTGACCCAGCCTAACTGGAAGTATGGATGCCAACAGCACTACAAGTACAGGACGTATCCCGCATGGCATGTCCTCCTGGTGGAGCACAGTCTCAGGATACCTGATCAATTGCTGGCTTAAGCCTTGATTACTTTTGTGACTTTGGTCATTTAAGTCTCGTACTTTCTTAGTTCATCATGCGCAAAATTAGATTGCATTGTATAGGAGTGTTGAGAGGATAAAATCAATTAACGATTCTGAGATATTCAACTGGAGTGGTGGTACAATGGGCCACCTAAATAATTAGACAGCAATTAATAGATGTATGAATCAGGGTCTTTTCCAGCAATTTCCAGTTCATACTTTTTACTTACTTTACACCTTAGAAAAGTTACAGTCTTTCAAACCTGAAAGTAACAAATGCTGTGATTCACACATTTCCTCTTTTCTTTCCTTACCTGATGTTTCTGGCTAATGTGCCATCAAATATCAAGATATCTAGAGTGAAGTACCTAGTTAATTCATTGTTCTCATTGTCCTTCTCACAACGGTAATTGAAAGCATTTCAGAGAACACTGGCATAGAGTTTTGCCAACTTTTTTTTTTTTTTTTAATCTTCTGGACTATTGTTAAAACAGACCAGCACCCACATTTACCTTGCATTTTAAAAATTCTGAGTGAATTGCTTGGTCCGTCTGGCAAGGTTAGAAAAGCAAACTGGTTTTAAACTTATTTTCTTTTTATTTCATATTGCACTGCAGACACAATCCACTCTTTTCTCTAGAGTTAGTATATATTGCCCCCTCACTTACACTTGCTACCTCAAGGAAAAACATTATTGAAAGCAACAGATGCTTGGAAGACAGTTGTTTGCCCAGGTAAAAAAAGGAAGTAAACTTAAAAAAGCCCCAATAAAACAAACCTTAAAAAAAAAAGCCTGTGAGTAATGAACAATATTTTCAGTGAGTAGCAGAAATGCAGACATAGTTCCACTCTACAGAACTAGCCACTGCATACAGAAATAACTGCTTTTGTTTTTAGGGGATTGTGGGTACACTTCTCTAGGGAATTATTACCTATCATAAAATCATTTAGGTTGGATAGTACCCTTAAGACCATCGAGTCCAACCGCTAACATACCACTACCAAGTATACCACCATGTTTCTAAGTGCCACGTCTACCCATCTTTTAAGTCTATTTTATAATTACAGAATTAGGCTGTGTTTTCACTAAGGAAATAAAGATTTCTGGTTGGAATCTGCTATGTTTAATCAGTCAGGTATCCGATGAGTTTATACATTACAGTTAAACATTCATCATGTTTTGTGCAGGAAAGAAACACGAATGTGAAGATTCTTTTGCTTGGTTTGAGAACAAAGCTTTGGAAAGCATACAAAACTGGCTGAGCAAATATCATTACTATCTATGGAGTGGAAAAAACAGTAATTTCCAGGGTACTTTGGCACATCTGGATATACAGAGTCACACAGGATTATGACTTTCTTCTTTTGAATTCATAAAGACTTGACATTTCACTGCAAAGAAAGGACTGTTCATAGTTGGATTTTAAAGGAAATAGCCTTGAGCTTGCCCTAATCCTGCCAGGGAGATTCAGTACAATAAGTCTAAGAATCACACCACTTGATAGGATCGCAGCTAAGACAACTGGTTCAGAAGGTGGAGTCAGTGGAAGATACAGTCTCCAGTGGACTTACGGGTCAGATCTCCAGCTACTCTAAACAGACAGGCTTCAGTGCTTCACTTGCAAATGTGATTCTTCACATGGTTAAGACACTGTGTGTTTGTGAGAGAGGTAGATGTTTCTTACATGAAATCCTGGATTAAACCTGTACCTCTGAGATGTCTCATTTTCCTTAATACCCATAGTTAACTGAAATAGTAAACATATAAAGTGCAAGTCTTCTATTATTTAAAGTCTACATTAACATAATTACCATAATTAAGACAATTGCTTTTTTTCAGTCTGTTACTTCTCATCTTTTCCTGAAGGCAGATTCATTATCTGCAGGCCAGCTTTTATCTATCAGTGAAAGAATTATTGAAATTACTACCATTAAAATTCATCAAGACATGTGCATCACCCCTTACCTTAATACTACTGATTTCTCCACTGATTGTTAAGGTGACCAGCTTTGTGGCTCATTAGAAAGACCAAGTGTTAATTTAAAACAACTTATCTTAAATACAGTCATCAAAGAAAAGGTGAAACAGAAAATGTTGGACTGGTAACATTAAAAGAACATCACAAAAATCTTTAACACAGATTGAAAATGACAACGGTCAAAGCCATGCAGTCAAAGGTCAAATCTCACTATGTTTCCAATTTGGAATTTACTTGTACTACAAAAAAGAGGAACAAAAGAGCACACAGAGACAATTTTAAGCTACCCAAGTGCGATACCATTAAGAGATCTGCAGCACAAGCTTCCTCACTGACTGAATTCAAGCCCACCCTGACATCCATCATGGCCTTGCCTTCATGGCAATGAGCATGGGGATACCTTGACAATATGTCTTTCTAGGCTTCTGAGATAAACGCAATTAATTCAAAGCATGATGGCTTGCCCTCCAAAGTAGAATAACTATGAAGACACATTGCATATCACTAGTGGAGCTGCAGCAAAATGCCTCTACACCTACAGCCACTGCTTCATCTTACTCTTCAGCAACCAGCTACCTGGAATACTGTTGCAGCTATCAGTACACAATCTGACAGCTTTTATCCTTCAGAAGACATAAAATCCAGTTAAACCCCCTTTTCTCTCTTTTTTTTTTTTTTGTTGATAACTCATATCACAGTGTGCACTCATAAAACCAGTACTATTTTATTTAAATATCCTGTCTCAGTTATGGTAGCAGCAATATAAACTTTACGGAATGTTTTATTGTTACATAGCATTCCTTACATCTCAGTCACTCTTTACTCTCCTGGAAGGATTACTTTCTTGTAAGATGAGTCTAGCAATAAGCATACCTCAGTATGCCATTTTCTTAATATAAGAAAATTCTTTTTATGTTCCATTACATGTTTTCTTCTTTATAAAAAGCCTGAGGAACTGCTCAGAGGCCAGGGCAATGCAATACGTTGTAGCGCAAAACAGAGGGGAGGGAACTCCAAAATATAGAAGTGTTTCACTGCAGGTGTTAAATTCCTTTATCATCCAAAGTACAGCATAAACACCAGCAGCTCTCTGCCATCCCACCTCAGCTTTCCCTTCCACAAAGCCCATAAAAAAGCAACTCATTTCCTAAGACTCTTTTACACTTGCCTTTCCTGGTGAGAACTGCAGTACAAAGGAAGACAGTAACAGGACAAGGATGGATTCACTGCGTTACCACTGTACCTATGCACCTCCAAGACTTTCAGGTTGGCTGACCACAAACAACTCACCATGCTTGCCACCACCAAACCTTTTGAGTCTTCTCTGGCAAACCTGAGTCCTGGCAATCTCATACTCAGAGAGGATCAAGTCAGGCACCAAAATTAGCATCCAGATTTTCAAAAAATTTCACCACCATGCTAAAATTTAAGGCCTTTATTCGATGCGTTTTGCTGCAAGCTGAAAAGCCAGACTCTACTGCTGCCCACTGTCAAATCTGTCCTTACAAATTAGTTCTTATCAGAAGTCAGACCACAAGCAGAAAGTTCAAGTGGGGTCTTTGGGATCTGGATATCTGGTTTCCATTTTTAGGAGTTAAACCCATTAAAATAGTCTACCCTTATTTTCTTTTCCTGTTTGGTGAGTTTGCGGTATGCCAGGAATGCTAGCTGTTCATTTAATACCATTCATTACTGTATATAGACTATATTTCTTTCCCCTACCACATTACTACTAAAACTCATTGGCAAGCTAATATTAACGCGCAGCAGAACCTTCCTACAGCAAATGGTTCTGTCTAGCGAAGTGTTTTTCTGCTACAAACGATCAATCTTCGCGGCGGTCACTTTGTTGGTCCACCTAGAATTACAGTTCGTGGACTTTCATTTTTGGGCCTGAAAGAATTTTGTTACGTAATATAAAGCTCAGCAACTGTCCTGACTGTTCTCCAAGGCAATTTTTCTGTCTTGACTGCTGGAGTAGCCAAAACCTTATCACCTGTTCTGGAAGAGCAGAAATGTGCATCTTTAATAAAATTCACTACAAATGCAAAGGTGGATTTGACAGACTTTATCATAAATTACATTAACTCTCTATTACATTTATATAGAGTCCTTTAACCCAGCAGAAAATTATTTGGTTGATCCTTTTCCACTGTAAACAACAAAAACACCAGCTCTCATGATTCCACCACTTCTATCAACAGCCTCCTCAGCAGCAGCTGTTCAAACATTTCTTAAATCACTTCACAGCAAATAACATGGTGCAGTGTGCCTGCTCCTCATTTCAACTTAACCATAGCAATATTTAACACGCACTAAAAAGCATATGCTGCGTGCACAAGTATTCACAAAAAAATATTTCATCTTAATCAACAGCATCCTCCAAGTCTCAGAGGATACTGGAAAGTTCCATGGGTAAGTAGCGTCTAAAAGACTGTGAGAGATGAATAGATTCATTCATCCTGAAACCTAATTCCTAAGAATGTGCGGAGAGGAGTCCAAACAATCTGACTTTACACTTTGGTGCCCAAATGCTGGGCCTCATTCTGTATTTATTCATTTATCTTTTAATAGATTGTAGCAGAACCCACTACCATTAAAAATACCAGGATCCTGTTGTGATAGACACTCAGCAAACTGTGAAAAGAATGCCCAGCTCTAACACGTTAATGTGAGAAAACAGAGACATAAAGTGACTTGCTGGAAGAAAATCATCTATGAAGTCAGGGAGCAAAAGTAAAATTTTCTGACTTTTCTGTTAATGCCCAAACCCCTGGGCCCTTCTGGCCTCCCAAATGCCTTCTGGCTTCCTAGAATTTCTTAGTACTGCACCCTTGAAGTTTAGACAAGCAAATTTGAAAATTTTGTCTTAATTACTGAGCTCTGAGTAAGGAAATCTTTCTTTCCCTGCATCTCTCCCTTTCCTACAGGGAGCTTAGCAAGAAATTTATTAATTAAACAAGAGACCAGCATCTTAACTTGCTGATACCTACTTCTACACTCCTTCTCCAGAGCCATACTATACGCCCTGGAATTTGCCAAGAGTGATGCAAGCAGCAACCAACCCCACTCAAAGCTGAGACTGCAAACAGACATTGTCCCCTCTAGACACAGTTTTTTGAGGGGCTGCTGCTTGGCAAAATGACAGGAACCAGGTTACAATTTCCAAACAAGTGACAGCTGAAGAATCCACACAGCCTGTTTTCTTGCAAAGCCGTGTTCAGTCTTATTGATGAAGACCTAATGCAGCCTGCTACCCATATAAGGAAAAAATATAGATGCCTTCACCTAGCAGCATGGGACTACGGATCTTTTCTCAGGAGTGCTTTGACCACCCACTCGGTATCTTTGGAGAATCCATCCCTACTTGTTTCCTCCTTTGGAGAATTATATCTTCTCCTTATACCCTTACTACCAAATGACAGAAAGTTCCAAATCTTTCCACCTTTCTGTTTTCGTCTCTGAGAAAAGCACAATGTATTCATAAATTTTAACACTGCAATAAATACCCTATACAAGGCGGCATTTACTACTTAGATCAAACGTATTTTTTTTCCATCAGTGGCACTCTTTCAGCTACTATGGCTTACAACCTACGTAAATCAAACAGCACTGTCACTTAGGCAGTAATAAAATAATAAGCACCACCTCTAAAACAAGAAACCAAATTCCCATAATTCACCTAAGCTCCCTCCTCTCCAAAAATCTTAACTAGCATGGAATTGGAAGTCAGTTGTTTCATTTTAATGTGATACATAGTGACATAAATATGTCATGTTAGTATTGCTGCAGATATGATAATGTGTACCTTCTGTTCTATGCATTCTTACATGACATAAAAAAGATATAAAAACCAAAAGTATCAATAAAATATACGCACTGCTACTATTTTTTTATAAAGTATTTGCAAAAAATGCATGTATCTTTCAGGACAATTTTTTTTCCAATATTATGTTCTGAATCATAAGACCCATCTTAGCTTTTTTGGACATCCCACTGAACACAGGGAGATCCCTCTTTTAGGTGAGATTGCTCCACAGAACAAGGGCTGGAAGAACAAGCCCCTTGAGGTATCATAAAAATGTATGAAATTTAATATATAACAATTAAAAGGAGCAATACCCTTAAGTGTTTTAAACACTGACTTGGACAACACAAATATCACATAGCTATTAGTAAAGGTTGTTCTTCTACAAGATCAGACCATAATAAAGGATATTCTACAGCTTTTCCTCCTTCAAAAAACTACACAGAACGTACAGCTGGAAAACTAGGCCTCACTGGACTGTAAGATTACCCAGGAATTGCTTGCAAAAATATGCATAGACTGAACTGTAGTTTGAAAGGCTGAACCCCTACTCCAAGCAGTTTGAACAAATAGCTTCATTCTAGGTCTTTTGCTACTTAGGCACCAGGCAAGCACTGTAAAATGATTAGAGGAATATTCCCTTTGGTGAGAATGAAGATTTACGATTAAGTTTTGATCTTTGCTGCTAAATCCCAGGGAAATGTTAAATGATGTATAGCGACCCGTCCTGCAACTAGTGAGGCCCTATGAAAAATTCTAGTGGGTTTAGGATGCAAACATCGAGCTCTCTGTTTCAGTGTTAAATTCAGATATTAACAGTCTAGGGGAAAAAAAAAGTTTAAGATTGTGTTGAATCCCAACACACTATTAATGCACCAGTCCAAAAGCAAGAATTACACGTGAGAGAAGAGTTTTCAGCTGCTGAATCATGATTTTGAATCCCAGTGAAGGAAAAACTAGTTTAAGTGCTACTGCACAAATGGATGATTGCAAACCATATTGGTATGAAAGTAACTTTCGCAACATCTAATAGCTCTTTAATCTTGCTGATTGGTAACACTTGCTCTCAGAATCTACAAGCAAAGTAGGTGACAAGAAAAGCCAAGCATCCAGAACAGACTTGGCTCAGGGAAGATGAGGAAGCCCAGGAATCCAACCTAGCTGTTATGTAAACTTGGGTTCAATTTGACTTCCGTAGCTTTAAATAGAATCTATAAACTAACAAAAACCCTAAAATCAAAAGGAGCTCAAGACTATGTGGTTTATATCAGGATTTACTCACTGTATGCTTTCCTCTCTGGCTGCTTCACCACACCCATCTTGATTGTCCAAGTGCTGATGTCACAGAACCTCAGAGATTTTTTTTTTTAATGCCTTTCTCATAAAAAGATGGCTTCTGTAAAATCTCTGAGGTTGAATCATGTTTAAAGATAAATGGCAGTAGTATAAAGGAAAGCACCAGCCCTGCTAAGCCAAGCATCATTCCCACAGATATCTGTACCGTGTTTACAGACAAGATATTGGAAAGTTCTTAGCAAAGCTCGTTAGCGCTTTCAGGAGAAAAGCAGTTGTACCTGTTCTGCATCCTGCAACCGTATTGAGTCAAATGCCACAAGAGTTCCTTTCGGGGTTTGTTTTTTCTTAGTCTAATTAGATATACCTATGCTGGCTTTTCATAGCGTTCTATCCTTGAGCTGAAGAATTCAGCATGTTGTTCAGCACTCCCTGGATAGTATCGTTTCTGTCTCAACTCGTACAAAATGTTCCTGCTTTTGCGGAAGTTTTCTGATGAAAGCACAGTATTCCTAAAGCATAAGCTCCTGAAAATAGACAGCACAACTATCGTATATGAAACCAGAAATCATATACAAGACACTGCTAACAGCAGCTTAACAGCCTTTGAAACGCACTCATTCCCTAAGAGATGGACACAACAAGGAAGTAGAATTACTGGGTTAATTAGACTCTTTCAGGAAGTAAATCTGCTAAACTAGGAGCTCTCCAAAACAAAACAAACTCCCTCAGAGAAACAGAGGTTGTGAAGAGGTTAGTGAAAAATCAGTGTGTCAGCAAAGAGAAGCTTTCCCAAGCAGGCTTGTGGGAATAATTAACTGAAAGTCTGAATGAGTTGGGTTTGGTCTGTGCTCTAAAACAGGAGCTATTAATGTAACAGTAAGAAACTATTGTATACTGTGTTGAAAGAGGGCTATGCCAATCAAATAATTGCTCTTTTGTTTTGCTGAGCTAGTGCTTTACAAACGGTCACCCTCCAACACTTGTAAGTAGAGTCTAACAGTTACTAAGAACAAAAGAGGAGTACTTTGGTTTTTTGTGTGTTGGTTTGGTTTTTTTTTTCTATGTAGTGGTTCTACCAAGGAGTGGTAAGAGTGCCTTCTCTTAGGGAAGAAGAGACTACTCTGAGAATATCTGCTTCTGAGAATGGAGTCTGGTATCAAAGAAAAGACTGATCTTTTAACTGGAATGTTTTTTAAACTAGCAGTTAATGTATGAATTTATCCTGTTCAGAACTCTGAGTATCTTTAATGTAAAAGCATGTTTCAAATTTTGCCCCCCAAAACTTAGACTATTTCAATAAGGGTATGTACTGTTTTATTTTTCACTTGAAAGACAAAGAATCAAATTTTAAAAGTATTCTGTTTTCACCAACTGCTGTGGGGTTTATATGCTTAATGTATCTAAAATCCCAATTTGTCAAATTAGTTACAGCCTTATTTCAGAAAATGAAGAATGCAGCCATAGCACAGGACTAGCTTGATTTATGCATATAAAGGAGCAGGATTTATTTGGCTATAAGGATAAAGGAATAGTCTTTTTATTGAAAGAATTGGGTTTATACACAATGTCCCTATATGGATGCTAATTAAACCATTGCCGAGTTTTAATATTTTGTATTTTCAGTGCTTTTGTAACTGCAAATATTTAAGGAAATAAGGGAGATGAGGTTGGCAGTAGGAAGGCAGACTGCTTATTAGATTTAAATGTGTAGGTGGGGAGACATAAACAAGCCAAACAACAATTTAGACACATAGGTTCAACCTGCTGCTGTATTTTTTCTCTTTTTTTATGTTCTGTTTATGCCATTTTCCCTAATATGAAGTCACAGCATTTTTCAAGTATCTAAATTAATTTTAGAAGTCTGTTTCTAGGACTGGAGTCCAACATGGACACATTACAGAAACTTCCAACACAATTGTTACAAATAGCACTGGAGGAAAAAATGTAACTGTGTGGAATTGGTATTTTTAAGCATTTAGGTTATTATCTCTCACTGGAATTCACTGTGACTAAATTCTTTTGAACCATCTTGAAATTATAAACCATAGAATATAGTATTTATCTATTAAAAAAAGAGTAGACATGACCCCTTTTAAGACCATAGGGCCATCTGACCACCTACAGTTTGTTATAGAGCTATTTACTGAGTTTATAGTGTGTATTTTGAGTGTATACATAACATAAGAACTAGATCTCCTGAGCGATACAAGTATGTTTCTGAGGACTAAGGGAATGTGATACTCAAATGTTCCCTATGAACTGTCTGAAAAGTTTTCCTGAAGGGATTACAAAAGCTGGGGGGGGGGGCAGGGCGGGGGATAGGGGGCGGAAGCTAAACAGAAAAATGCGTAAATGCAGTTTGGGTGTCAGCAAAGACCAAGTCTGTATCACCTTTTATATTTCAAGATCTCTATCTATTTAGCAACTTTATTTCTCAGCCTCTAGTTTGCATGTCTTTGACAACCTTCATTCAAACCATATGCAAATAGTAAATGTGTTACTGTTAGGGGTAACATGAGATGATTTCTTATTCGTTTAATCAGATCAATCTGTTAATTCCATAAGACTGTAGCTCTGAATTATATTGATAATTTGCATTAGCAGGAACTAGGAGTCAGCTGAGCATGCGGTTGATTCAGCTTTATGGAGGGCTATTAGAGGGTTTTCAGCATTTTGCATATTGATTGTAGACTCCTTTGGGATCTCTAAGGAGACTACTGACTTCCTACTCTTCCCTTGGCCACTTATGGCCACTGTTAGAGGCAGGATACTGAGCTAGATGGACCACCAGTCTGAGTCAGTGTAGCTTATAATACTATATAAGGTATTTACACTCTGTAGTAGCAGGTCTCTGCTTCACACCGAATAGCCTCCATTCTCCAAAAGAAGGCCGGAGTCATACAAGTGTTGTTAAGTAGCTAAGTCAGCTGAAAATATGAGGTGAATCACTGTTGCCTCTCCAAGCACAGCACTTTTATGCTGGCTTAAAACTATCTTCTATTTATTTATTTGATAAACTCACAAAAGCATGAAGTAGTTCTAGCCAAGATAATCCCACGAAAAGTGCCCTCAATCCGCTGGAGAGAGCGTACAGGGAGCTGCACAGCTGTAACAAGGCTCAGAGTAATGCTGGTTGCAGCATATCCACAACCTGAGAAGCCGGGCTACACCCCTGAATGCGCCACTGCATTTCTATAAACATTCATTGTGTTCTTTCAATTAACAATATATTTTAAAGTTGAAAACCATGAACATGTATGCTTGGAACATTCAATTTGGGAAACTGGGAAAGCGTGTTCATCTCTTGTGGCTCCTTTTTCTCTATGTTCTTCCTTAATAAGGCTTCAGTGTTTCAAGGCCACTGAAGAATTTAAAGAATGCCATTAACCAAGATACCACCCTGCTAATTAAAACTAAATACTTGTTCTGAAAGAATTCCACAGCAAATCTCAAGTCTTACACACAGAAACTCCTTTTAAAGCCACAATATTAAAGCTTTCTGTTTTCCAGGTGGTATCTCAGCCTTTCTTTTGTCTTGGCATTCTTTGTCCAATAATTACTCCATCCCAATCATGAGACTGAAGGCTTCTGTATTATTATTCTTTCATAACTTAAAAACCCCAGTTTCCAAGTTTTGATCTCAAGAGTTTGTTCTCTGCTTGCTGGGTTGCTTTTAGAGTGTGGCTATCCCTGTCTTTATCACAGAGGAGAGAAAAGGCGAAGGGAAGAAAGGATTAAAGGGCACAGGGGATGAAATAAATTGCTGGAACTTAGGTTCACTTTGGGCAAGAAAACCTACGTCAATGGCTGAAAAGAAAACCCAGGAAAAAACATCAAGAGTAGCCTCCAAACACTTCACTTCCTTGAAATGTCCATATTTTCTATAATTTTCTATTTTTCTGGAGAGACAGATGAAAACTGCAGCTCAGATTTGTTTTCTGTGAGTTGTCGTACATACAGACTCCGAACTGGGAGTGCGCTTAGAGCCTCAGGTCTGGCAGAAAGTCTAAAACGTCTTTCGGCTACCAACAGTGAAAAAGTTGCTGCATTTGCCCTGAGAAACAGAAGTAGGCACAACGTGCATATGTAAATATTTCAGGAATTCTGTCTGCTTGCTTCAAAAATCTAAGACGTGCCTCACTGTTAACTTTAGGAGGAAAACCCTATTATATGTGTTATAAAACTCCATTTCCTTGAATACCGGAGAACTAAAGAGCACAGAAGTCGAGCACAACCTGCTCAGAAGCAGCTGCTTTTCTCACAGTCTACTTTCTCTTTCATCACAGACAGATGTAGCTGTAAAGCAGTAAAGTGAAAACATTTTCATGCCGCTTCAAATTTGAGTGCACATTCCACTTACCTTCATATCCCCACCCAAATGAGATTAAATCACCATTTCAGTTGTTGATCTCTATTTACATGAAGCAACGGTATCCTAAGGTATCATTTTGATACATGTATCACTGCTTTTTGGCACAATACACAAATTTTATGCCTATCTGTATATAAAGGGTGACTGTAGAAAAAAATAAATTGGTAACTACAGCCATATTTGAATTCTTCAGTTCTGTGGATCGCCACAGAAGTGCCAGTTCTCAAAGCTTCTCCAAGCTTGTTTAGCTTTAAGACTTTAGAAAAGAGTTTGTGAAATAACTAAGCCTGGAGCTCAGAAACTGCTTCTCATTTCACAAATGTTTGAAACGTTCTCATTTAAGTTTCTGAAATGAAATATAGCAGACTTTCAGGTGTGCAACATCTTGTCCTAATTTGCAATGCAAAGTTTTACATAAGCCTAAGGAACTTAGAGACCTTTTTTTATTGTTTTTTAATCCAGAATCAACCTTTCAGAGTCTCAGAAACTGTCCCTGGCAACAAATAAAGAGGTTGAAGTACTTCATTCATGGTCGATAGCACACCTCAGTGCAGTTTAAGATGCAGAGGAACACACTGGTACTTGCTGCTCATTGTCACAGTAGAAAATGGTTTACAGCACTGCCCTTATACAGACACCGACATGATCCTTCCTATATAACAATTTGCTTTACATTATGCTAACATGGCATTTCAAAATACATCAGTTCAGTTTCTTACATCAAAATGAGAAATGTCTAGTGTACTGTACTAAACTTTATGCCTTTCCAGTAGTATATTAAGATCTAATCACACAGCTGAGATAATGACTCTCATTTGCATGCTAGCAATTAATGTTGAAACAGGCAAACTATTCATGAGAGGGAAATATGGCTTAAGATTCTTTTTCCCATATTATGAAATACAGGACTTCTCTTCCAATCTTACCCTTACCACAGTGCTGTAGGTGACATTACTGTAAAATATGAGGAATTGGTTTGGTTTTTTTTGTTTGGGGTTGTTTTTTTTCCTGGGCAGCAAAAATTCATTACTAATATCTATAGTGTTTCAAAGTCCTTAGTCACATTAGCAACCCCAAAATGTCTGCCTTGCGCAAACTGAGAGCATCGAGATTCCCACATAGCGAGGGACACATCATTTCTGGTTTCTCACCTTTGAGAGCTCTCTCTGCAGCCTATGAAGCTGGTTGATACTGTCACAAGATTTCCAACCTAAATCCAAACCAGGAGCTCTAAAAAGCAGAGATACGCCGTCACTGCACTTTTGTTTAAGGAGAATTGAATAGCAGTAGCTGCACCTGAAAAGCACTACTCAACTCCACTTAAACCCTACTAGAGGGAAGCCCAGGTTTTGCTCACGCTTGTTTGATAAAAGTGAACAGGGAATAATTCAAATGTTTGGTTAATTTTGTAGGGACGGCATCACGTTAAAGGAGTACAAGTGTACGGCCTGACACACAGGGTGCGGGCGCAGCACCCATGGCTCGGCTGAGGTGGGAATGCCCCTCACGGGAGCAGGGGAGCGCCCAGCTCTGCGAGAGGAAGGAAGACAGCGCCTGGAGGAAGCTTCCCCCCACCTGTGAGGAAATAACTGCAGGGAAGGTGCAGCTTAGGGATATTCAGAACAATCTGCCCACTGTTGTGCCACTCTTCACCCGGCCAGCAGCACAAGTATCTTTGTCTTCCCCCACCCCCCAACCCCCCTCCAACTTGCCCTTTTTCCCCTCCGGCCAGGAACCGCCACATTAAATAACCACGCTATTGTTTGAGGCATTAACAAGGCTCCCGGCTGGCTCTGTACCTTAGCGAAGGCAGCTAGGCTCGGAGATTTCGGGCTGGCTTCGTCTCTGCTCCAGGCCCGCCATGGCGGGGGGCGGCCCCTCGGCTCGCTGACAGGACCCCTCACAGGCCGGGCGGGGGCGGGGGAGGAGGGGGTGCGCGCGCCGGACTTTGGCGGGAAGGGCGCCTGAGGGCGGGAAGGGGTGATGGCGGCTGAGGTGAGGCGGCTGCCGGCGCTGGGAGCCGCCTGCTCCCTTAAACACTGTTCTGGGCAGAACGGCGCCTAACGGCTGGCTGAGTGTTCCAGGTGAGATCTTACCTCTCTGCCCCCATTTCCATCCGGCCACATTGGAAGTCTGTTTTCCACAGAGCTTGTAGGCCCCAACGCCTTGCTGCAGTCCCCTTACGGCACAGGTGCTGCTGTTACCATGTAATGGTGCCCTGTCAAGAAGATGGCCGTTAGACTGGTTTGGCATGGCTTTTTGTCCTGGCAAATTCAGCTCAGCTGTTCTTTAAAGTTTCTTGGCATTTGAAATATATTACTTGTGTGGTCAAAGGATTTTTCTTGCAATTCAGTTTAGCTGGCTGACTTAATGAAAGATTACTCCTTTCCCCGTCTTTCAAAGAAAAAAAAAAAAGAGCGTACTTTACAGCTTTTGCAATGCTTCAGCCTCTTTCTGTCATAACCTAGAATGAATTGTGTCAGGTTTTGTTAATTTAATGATTCATCTTTGTACAACCTCAGTCACTCTTTCTTCAGTTCAGCCAGAGTTTCTCATATTTGATCTTTGTGTTTTCTACTGAGAAGGAATTGCTAAGCTTTTGATAACAAAACATAATATAACCGAAGACCAAATTGGTAGGCTTTGAACAAGAGAACCTCTTCCAAGGAGATAATTTTTTTCCCAGTGTGGGGAACAGTTTGCGAGAGCTGCAAGCTGTAGTAAACCATAGCAACTCCCATAGCCTCCAAGGCTTGGTCTTCCCCCTGCCATTGTCATGCTGTCCATTTCATAAATGTCCAGTAGTTCTGTTATACCATTGTTCTTTATCACAACCTCAGCATTTTGCTTTCCTGCAAACAAAAATAACTAACTCAGGAGCTGTAATTCAGCTTGCTGAAGTGAGCTGTACTCAAAATACTGGTTGGAGAACAAACTGATTAAAAATGAATACAGGGATCCTAATGGAAAAGAGGTTTGCAAGGGAGGCTACTGAGAGGGACATAAAAGCGTGATCTAGGCTAGAAGGGAGAGACTGGACTTTCTTCATCACATAATGTCAGATGCAAAAAAATACTTCAGAAGGAGACTTAAGATGTAAAACGGCGTGAACTGTTCATAGTATCAAAGCAAAGGAAATCTGAGCTGCTGGAACAAATGGCGTTGTAGAGACTCTGGAAGTGGCGGCTGTGTAGGCTGAAACAATTCCTAGACCAGAGTTGGTTGGTAACAGGGGAAAAGCTGAAATTTTAAACATACATAGTGTTTATGTACAAAAACATGAGTTGTGAGAATGCTTCAGTAAATACTGCCTATCTCCAACTGAACTTTACAGATCCTGTTGAGAATATCATAGTATGTAACATTTTGCTCCTGTACAATAAACACTAACTAGGAAGAAATTTAAATTAAAGCCCGCTATGGGTCTGCTGTTTATAATAGTTAACAGACAATGACTAAGTGTACAGTATCTATGAATGAGAGATTAAAAATAATAATAATGAAGAAGCATTAACAAAAGGATTGCTTTTCATTACATCACACGCTCAGCACGAATGAACACATCCTTAAATAGGTTTTACTGGTTTAACTACCTAGTTCAGTTCCTGAGTGAGCAGTGCTTGAAGTGATATCTAAAAATGTAAGGAATATGATTTGTGTTTGTAAAAGCAACTCAGATCTACAAATTGGCACATCTTTTGAAGTGACTTCAGTGCATAGGAGACTAGCAGGACTGATGAAAATGTTTCTAGCTACCTGTACAAGAAATACAGACTGGATCTAGAAAAAACATCTACGCTCTTGGAATTCCATTGTCTATGCATATACAAACCAGTTATGATTGACTGGAATTTTGGGGGTTTGATTTTCCTAAAAAATAACAAGTGCTTCTTTTCCCAGCTGTATCAGTAACACCGTTTATGCTCTTCTTACAAGATCACTATCTTACGTAAGTGCATATGCTTGCCATGGTCCCCCTTCCACCCTGTAGTGTTCTTTACAAGGTCTCCTATCCCCATAACCCTGCATCCTTTGCTTACCATCCCAGTCCACCACATCATCACTTGATTTTTGGCCATTATCTTGCTCCCCCAGTCATTCATAGCTTAATTAATTTTCTGATTTTTCTTTTAAACTGTGGAGCATAACATATCTATTATTTACTGAAGGCTTGATGACAATCTATTGCAAATATTCAATTATCTATTGAATAAAAACCTATTGTTGAAATATTACTATTTCTAACACTTCATTGTCCTTACTGTACTGCTCTCTCTGTAAATGATTGAAACTCATTACTGAGGCAGTCAGGTTTTCAGCTGTCAGGAGTTGTTCTCGTGCATGGCAGAAAGAAGAAAATCTTATTTTGTAGTAATCTGGCTAAAAGACGATTAACGTTGGCATCTCTTTGTCATAACTTCTGGATGTGTTAGTGTTTTAACTTCTGATTAAAAGCCCATATTTATTGTGAAAATTAGCCCTTTGGTAGAAGCTATCAGACAGGCCAAGGTAATCTAGGCCTTAATCAAAGTAATAATTCTTTGCATGAGGCATCTCAAGCCTGTCTTCACTGCTATAAAAAAAAGGAGTCATTTGAGTCATTATGTATCTAAGATAGGTGGTGCCCATACAACAAGGTACACTAGTTTGCTATGAAACAAGCGACAATTTTATTCTGTGGTAAAACTTCAGGGTTTTTTGGTTGGGTTCAGGGTGGGGGTTTTTTGGTGGGGTTTTTTGTTGGGATTTTTTTTTTTAATTTACCTGGTATGGCTGACAACCTAGATGTAGCAACATACAGGATACACCAGCTGGAAGGTGGGTTTTTTTTTCCAATAGTCCCAGAAGGGACCTTTACCCAAAACCTGGACTAAAGAGAAGAAATGAGTCATGGATTGTATTTACAAACAAGTTTGTGAGGCTTATTGTCTAAGATAGCGGCTTTACTTAAAATGAAGTCATGATGACAGTTCCATAGCGTAAAGTCTTAAGTGAAAAGACAAGTGGGTTTTTTTTATTGTAGTTTTGTTTGTAGGACTGATTTTTGTGCTCTTGTTCAGCAGCATGGTTTTTGTAGATTTACTCCGTGTCTGTAGTGCTGACTTCCTCAAGGTAGATCAAAACTGGCCCAATACAGTCCATGTTTCCAAAGTACTGATGACCTCCCTCCAATTTGTTTTAGCCTGGCCAGTCTTTGGAACTCCCTTTGCTCCAGCACCAGTTACAGCAAGGCATGGAGGGGACAAACCTAAAGCAAATGACATACATGTCGACAATTCCTAAACTGAAAGTATGTGATTTTTTTCTAATACGTTACTCGATTTAAATAAGGCAGAAACAGGTCGGTCTCTCTCTTTGCAAATTTTTGAGTTTGAGCTCTGTGTGGGAATGCTGAAGGAAGACGTTCATTTAAAAGATAAATAAATCAGTATTTCAAGAAAAGTACAGTCTAACTTTGAACTGTTTAGACCTAAACAACAGATAGTGAGGCTGCTGCAGATCAGGCGTGACAAGAAAAAGTACCAGTTTGTGATTTCCTCCTGGTCCTTTGCACTGTTATGCTTTAAAACCAAGTGTCTTGCTGCTTTTATTTTAACTCTCATTTCTCCCAATTCTCCAGCCCTCAAAACCAGGTTATATTCTGTGTTTATAATTCTTCTACTGATATTATCAGTCCATAAACAAAACACAATTGTCTCCCAAACAAGGCAGATTCCCCACTTCCCACGCTGAAGCTTTAAAAGCAGATTGCTACACTTGCACATTGAGGCCCACCAGATACTCAGAAGCCAATTCTGCATCACAAAACTGGAAGTGTAAGCGAGACCCAAGGCACCACAGCGTCTCTCCTTTCTGTCTTTTCTACATATGACTTTTGCTTCCTGTGTAGCAAAATTGACACCTGACCACCACCAATCTCAAAATTCATCGCAGAAAGACAGCCTTTTCTCTAGTGGAAAATAATTCAGACTGTTGAGAGCCTGTCAAGCTTTCACAAATTGGCTTTCCAGGAATCGTAACATTCATTTGACTCAGTTTGCTCTCCACCAGATGAGCCATATCAAGAAAAACCGCCTGACTGCCAGTAAATATTTAATTTCATTATCAAACTCACTAGCTGTGACTGGAAAAGGTAACTGGAAGCATTATCTATTATGTTTAAAAATGCAGCTTGAAGGTGCTATGCGCAGTATAAATTATGTTCCACGTTTAACGAACGACCGGCAACAACTTTTCAGAGAAGTCTGAGAAACACAGAACCTTCTATAACCTTCACCTCTTTAGATTGTTTGGGAGATGCCAGAGAGAGCATCTCCTAGGTTCAAGTAGCATGTGTGAAGACGCTTACCCTCTCCTCACTACTGGAAAGCGGCACAAAGAAGTCACCAACGGTAGGAAGACCTCGGCGGAAAGCATATGGAGCGAACAGTATTCTGCGTTGACACGCTGGCAGCAGGCCATGCAAGCGTCATGCAGCTCTCCTGAAACAGTTCCCATGTAGGAGATTTGGGCAAGCTCAGATTTCTGCTTTGCTCGGCTCAGATCTATGCCTAGTCAACAGTCTGTTTATATAGGTGAACTTTAGCTTTGACTGGAACTTCACCTTGCATTGCCTCTAGGTGGTTTAGACAAATTAACTTTCTCCTGTGCGGGCTGGTTTCTCTAAACCCAATGCTATCTCACTGGAGCTTTGTGTGCTATAACATTACAGTGCCCTAAGGCAGGATTAGGCCATTTGTTTACATATAAACATGTGGCACACTCCACCTGCACAAGTGTTTGGTTTTGCATAGCTAGCAGATAACAAGGCTGTAAATTTTATTGCTAAATATTATAAACATAGATGTATGACTTTTTTCCCCCCCAAGAATTGTGTTTTGGGCCTGATTCTGATCTCGCTTTTACCAATTTTAGCTGGATGTAGCAGGAACCTGTGGACTTACACATGCATGAAATTAGGGTAAAACTCTAGTTTGCTTTTCAGTAGCACTGATAATACTGGTGGTGTTTTTTTAATGTAATATAAACAATTTTTTTAAAAAAAAATATTTGTTCATTTTTCAGCAGGATGCAAATGTAAACAATTAATATATTTATTTCCATAATTTTCTATTCAGTGCCTCATCATGTATCCATACTGTATAACAAACATGACATTTTTCTGATAGTGTTAGAAGAATGACTGTTTTTCTGTATTCTGTACATTACTGGAGTGTGTCTTTTTCCTGAAAATGTCTCTATCTAAGTGGTTATTAACACAGATATTTTTCCTCATTGTTTTTCCTTTTTTATCACCAAAGAGAGCTGCTATTGCTGCATGGATCCTTCTCCGCAATGTCTCAAATGGCCTAGGATTTTATGAGGTAATTTCACTACTGTCACATCACACTTGAAACATAGTATCTATAATATGAGATTATGCTTTCTTATTCATAGCATTAGCATTTTGTACCAATTTCATAATTTCTTAAGTTCCTGTAAAATGAAATAAACCATTTACTAGAAGCTTTTCTTTTGGAAAGATACTGAAAAGTCTTGAGGGAAAAATCTGAATGACTTATTTATAGAAAAAACATAAACTTTGTTGATTTAGTTGCTAAAAAAATACCAGTGAAAACTTGAATTTGAATGTCTTTGTGGGCTTCCTACAAGTAAAGAAAAAGCAGATGCAGACAAATAGGAAAGGCAAGTTTATGAGACCTATTTGCATTTGCTGTCAACCTTAAATTGCACAAGAATCAGAATCATTGCTGCACTGTTGAGTTTTCTGTCTTTCCTGAGTGGCTTTCAAATTTTGTTTCCAGTGTAGCTGCAAAAGCCAACAGCAGTGTTGCAGTTGCAGTGGTGTGTAAGGGTTTGTTCTTCTGTTTGTGTGTCTGGACAGTATGAAACCCCTTTTCAGACATCTTTCCTTTTCATTAAGAGTACGTATGGGGGTGGGATATTATGTGCTTCTTTGCATACTTTTATGAGTACAAGGTCGGAGACTTTAAGACCTACAATAATTTCAATTCAAACATGTCTTCCTGAAGAATCCATTTCAAGAAAGGAAACAAAAATTGAAACTGAACACAAGAGATATTAACTTCATAATGGCTTTAGGTTGTTCGGTCAATATTAAACTGATAATAATCTGAATAGAAGTAAATCATTTCAGAACACAAATTTACAGATTTATAAAGAATGATTTTCATGATGAAAATAATGCTTAATTGAAAGTGTTTATTTTTGCATGCTTCACTGTAGTTTTCTACATTCTAAGATCATTAATATGCATGATCATATCTTTTTGTACCTGGATTCTTAGGTTTCACGTGCTGTTTATGTTTGTAGTGGTATAAAAGGTGATTTTATTTGAACGTACAGTGTCTTCACTTGCTATTACTTAAGTGATCAATTAAAGAAGTGCTACAAATTGCATGGTCACAAAATTAATGCAGTCACAAACTCCATGCCATAGACACTGAGAAATTGCAAATGCAGTTATGTTTGTATCACTAACTCAGCCAGTGGAAAGCCTCTTTAAAATGTGCATCATCAACATGTGAGTAATGTCCTAACAGGATTCATCTATTCCATAGCTTTCCTGCTTTTATCTTACAATTATTTTGTGAACTATGTTGAATTAAGGACTATGTATATTGCAATGTGCACCATGGCAGGTGTAGGGTACACCTGTTTACCAGCCCTAATGAATCAGAATGATCAGTGCTGTTTAAATTCTCGACAGTTGTAGGAGTGCTTTCTAACTAAATAATGCCAGATGCAGAAGGTTAAAAAGAAGACAGCTTCTGCTGAGTCTAAAAATCTGTATAATGAGGTTAAAAAATATATATACATGTTTTTTAATTAAAAGTGTGATGTTGAAATTCTTTAAAGAGCCATCACTATTCAGTTTAAGTAGGTCTGGTCACTGGAAATGCATGTTAACTCCTTCCTGCAGAAAAGGTAAGGTGGAATTACTGTTTCTTTGGGGGGCTGCACCAAGGAGGTAATTACATGCTGTAAGATATAATTACACAGATGCAATAAGGAGTCTAGGGCCAAGCAGGATGATGATGTTTCTACTAGTACCTTTGATTGCAGTATAGGGAACTGCATTGTGTTAGGATTTTTCACCAAGCACATAATAACCCAGGTGTGCTACGTCCTTCTTGTCCTCTCTGTAACTGTCAGCTGTCACGGTAACAACATTGCTGTACGGACTAAAGGGGAAGGGATTTTAAAGACTCTCAAATGGGAGAAATAAACAGGCAGGCCTTGGGGGATGTGTTTTGGGCCATGATCAGAAGCGGCCATAGGAATTTTGAAATTGCTTCAAGATTTCTAGCACAGCCTTGATAGTTAGAAACATCTTTGAGAATTGTTCTTACTTTTAGATTGTTGGTCTGCAAAGTATTTAGATACTGGGCTTATAATAAAGTTAAAAGGCTTAAATGAATGAATTTTGAATTTTTCAGAAGTGAACATGCATCCACTATTAAGCAGAATCCATAGCATTAGGGAATTGTTTCTTGTGATATCTTTTGAAATTGAGATAATCCTTCAGAGGAGTGTTAGTCAAATCACAGCATGTCTTTGCCTTTCTCAGAAGGAACACTTTTGTTTGGAATGACTGCTAGCATTACATGTCAAATTTAGAGATCTCAGTTGTAAATTTCTTTCAGTCTCATTTCTGTTCAACATACATGTTGAGTCAAATCATGAGCGAAGCAGAAACAAGTACTTTAATATTAGCAGATCATTCTCTTGCAATCCTGCTGCTGCCAGTGACGCCTTATAAACCCTGATGTACCACCCATATAGACCACATTGTTATCTACTGGTAATAGAAAATTAATCTGACCCAGAATTATTCTGTTTCTAGTTCTGAGAAATTCAGAACAAAATCTCCCTCCACTAAGTTCTTTATTATATCTAGTTGAACTATGAAGTGCAATGGTTCCTACAGGATAATGACTGGAAAACCTTAGTCTTCTGCTTTTGATGACCTTGAATCTTTCTAGACGGTAAGCAGCAGAAAAATGAAGAATTTCCCTGTACTTTCCCAAGATGCTCTATTGAACAGGCAAGAGAGGCCCAATCTGGGCCTTTAAAAAAATGGCCATAGCATAAGAAAAAAACCTGTTAATTTTCACATTAAATTTCAAACTTCATTCATGCAGGCTGTACCAACTTACTGTCTCACCTCAGATATGTCCATTCATTCCAAACCTCAGTTTTCAAATGAACAAAATGCAAATAAATGCATAATTTGCAGAAAACTGATATTTTACAGGGAAGCCCAATGAAGACAATTTTATAAGCCATTTTCCTTTCTTTGGAAGCAAAACATACACTGCACACACAGAGGAAAATATCAGATTGCATTTAATACATACAAAAATTTTCTCTGTCACATATTAGCAGTGTTCAAATGTGAGTATAAAGCAGACAAAGCACCAGATTTGCAAAGCCAATCCAAGTAATTACCTAAGTGCTACAAGAGATTAATTATTCTCACTGCAGTTTTACCAGGCAAATGGACTTTTGTGGATTCCTTTACCTTAATTCAGCTGTGCTGCCAACTTCAGGCCATCTTCCTCTTCAGTCCCCTTCAATACAAGCCAGTCATGTTCTAGAGAAAGAAACCCAAGTAAATTTGTGAGATATTAATGACAAGCTTGTTTATCTGGGCAAAAGGCTGGACTGCTGGGCTTTATTGAATGGCCTTTAGTTTTTCACTTATGGGGAAAACTGTATCAAGTCTTCCCCTCGGTTACTTGCCATTGTTTACTCAGTGGTTCAAATTAATTCCATAAGCTTTTAAACTTGGGCAAGACAGGTAAGATGCATAAAGCATCTCTTTCTTCTGTTGTGGTCAGGATGGCCAAGTTGGAGTTTTCAATTTCTAATGAAAGATTTTGTAGGAATATTTGTTCTGCCTAACAACTAGCTACCTGCGTGAACCAGGAAAGCACACTGAACTATCAACATAGTTCTGTTTGGGCACTGTGTGAACATGGTGAATGTTTTCATGATACCTCCTGCCTACTCTCTCCTGACAAGAAAGTGCACACTGACAATAGATTTCAAAAGTGAATAGTGGCTTTTTTAGTGTTTCAAAATGAAATAGGCTTTAAAAACTGGAACTTCTAACAGATTTTTCAGTAAGTCACTCTCCACAGTATCAGACAAATTGCTCCTGTGCCTTAAGCGTGGGCGAATTTGGAACGAGTAGTCCAAAAACTCTGTGAGCAAAGCCTGTTTGGCTTTCAGGTGCATTTTCTTTTTAGGGAGTAATTTAAAGAAGGAGTATTTTCTTTTGTTTCTTTTTAACTGTGAAAGTAAACAAACCGTGTTATTGACTGAAGAAGGTGACTTCAATTAGGTGTGGTAGTTACTACAATGAATCTCCATCTGGGACACATCTGAGTGCCATTTGAACTGGAATCCATAGAATCATCGCAGCAGGAGGAGACATACTCCATCTAGATTTAGTCTACCACAAATACCAATTTCTGAAATACTACAGCTTCCCAGGCTCTCGAACAGTTGGATTGCACAGATAAGAATAATGACACCCCAACCACCCAAGGAACTCTAAAAGTCACACAGAAGCCCCTGTGACATTAATGTTCACAAATTAGAGGTAGTTACATACTTCTGCTGTCACTCATATCTAAAACAAAAACTTGGAAAATTCTCAAGCTGCAGACTTTTTGTTTGCTCACTGGTGCTCTGAATTCACCAGGGTTAGCCCTTTTCCCTGTCATGTTTGTTGATGTTATTCCTCCTCTGAGCAGTTATTTGGGATATGAGGGCATTTGAGCCATCACCTGTCCCATATGGCAACAAGGAAATAAGAGGAGTATTAAAGGATTAATCTGACCACAACTGATGGCTTCTGTTTCACTCCTGTTCCAGAATGTTCACGTTTCTATCACTGCGTTTCTGACTTTGCTTTTGTTTAAGTAGGCCTGGCCTACGCTATCCACAGCCTGCTTGACTGCTTCATTTTCATATTATCAGTTACAATCAGCAGGTTTTTCCACAGCTATGAACTTATTTTTCCCCTTCTGCACAGAGTTAGGAATGTTAAAAATACTTTGATGGAGGAAAAAAAAAAATCCTGATTGACAGTAGTCTGAGGGCTTTCAGCATTTAAGGGCTACCTTACTAACTTGCCAGGGGATACAAAGCCGTACCTGTTTGCATATTTATTTGCATAAATACTAACATCCAAAATGGCATAAATTTACAGTATTTGCTTTAAATTACATTCTATATGAAAACCAGAAGTAACATATTGCAAGCAAACCTGCAGGTGACTTAGATTGTCCTATACTTGCTTGTGGAGAGAAGATTACAGGTTGTCATGCTCTTTGGCTGCATCCATTTTATATCAAAGTGGTTTAAAAATACTGAAGGATATACACAGTATGTCAGGAAAATGACGACTGCTCTGCACGCTTGCTTACCACATACCTGCTTAAGGTGCATGGAGGCAGCATTAGATAAAGCGAGATTTGAGAGTATCTTGCTCCGTAACTAGTCAGAGTTAGCTCGTATTTGCCAATTCCAAGCAAAACAGGACATGATTTTGTGTTCCTGGAAAAATGTTTAGGTTTTGTAAGCTTTGTGTTTTCCCTTAGAGCAAATCTGGGATCAATAAAGCTTAATACTTAGACCAAGTAAGAAGTGAACATCACCTGTTTACTAATGAGGTTGTATTTGAGATGACGTAAGTTAAAATAGTCTCAGTATGTAACGTCTTTTAGAGCTGTGAGTCTGTACGCTGTCTACCAGAGTACTATGAATGGAGATAGCTTTTAGTGCAGAGTGAGATATTTTTTCAGAGAAACAATTAAATCGACATGCTATTCCTATCAGAGAACCTGGGATTTTAGAACACACAAGACTAACTCTGTAGCAACCTGATATGCTTTCTCTAGGTGACAAGAAAACTATCAAATAAATTTTCCTCTGAAGTTTTCCTATTATAGAGAGGCAGACAGATTAACTATTTGATGGAAAATAGTAAGGATCATGTAGCATCCCCAAAATTGGTAGTTTTCAATACTTGCTTTTGCAGGCAGGACATGTGTTTGTTCACCATCTTTTAAAAGTGTGATTCAGTCCACATACAGAGACATATTTCTCATTTCGCACGTATGTTTATATTGTCAACCTGACAGAATTGCATAGGAATTAACCCAATAAAGTTAAATGAAATATAATCCTCATTTTATCAGTCATTAAAGTAGGTCTACCCATTTTAACCCAAAGTAAGGTACGGCCAGCTTATTAGTATTAACTTTACACATTTTCTAGAATTTTGTAGTTATATGATTTTCTGTTAAATTAGATAGTATCATCTGAACAACAACAACAAAGACCCTAAAAAGCTCACCTTTGTGGAAATGTTACCTATTTCACTACAGGAGGGAAATCATCATGCAAGTTCAGGGGGTAAAGAAGTTTGAGTATCCCAAATACATCCTCAGTCTGGGCGAGGAACGCTTGTTTCCAGTGCCAAAATTAAAGGGTAGGTCCAGGGGAATTCCTCAGACCTGAGCTATACATGGCTGTTCTCAGCTGTGGCAGGCCTAGGGAAGGATCTCAGAATACCCTCATTTACAGCTGAAGCCACACTGTTCCCCACAGAAGCCCTACAAAGCAACAGACAGGGAGACTCAGTAAATATCAAACCCTGCTTCCTTTTTTTTTTCCTCTTTTCTTTTTTTTTTTTTTTTAAATAAGAATTCAAAATCAAGACCTACCCACTTGGGATATAGTGAAATGCAGGTATGTCTTATAGGCACAATAGTTTAAGTTGATTTAGCTGATGGCATTATCACCATTAAATAACCAGGTTTCCAGCTGACAAGGACAAAAAGATACCCCTCCACCTTCTTTGAACTTCTTGCATTCTTAGCATTCCTTCCATAAATCATTTAAGAGCTGCCCTATTCATAGGAAAATGTACTGCTGAAGCTAAAAGGTGGGGTTTTTTTCCCTCCACTCTCACTGGAGGAAAATATAATAAATTAAGCCTGATTTGCGTGCAGGTTTGCATACACAAAGCTCTTGTCATGAGCTAGCAAACAGTAGGCTGCTCATGTCAGAACACATTGTTCAAACAACAGCATAAAAAATAGCTTCTGAGCTGTAAGGCACATCAGTATTGCCTCACTCTGTGCCACTCACACTTTGCCACAACAAATCTGCACCTCTACAAAGGCAACAAAGAGGAATAAACCTAGTAGCTTTGTACCTCTCATTGTGCTGCAGTCCCAATAACTTCCATTGCTTTGTGGGACAGCCTGACAAGAGGGAAACTTTGAGTCCTAGATGAACCTGTACACAGAATGTATAAAAAGCTCTCCCTGAAGACACAAATGTTATCTCTTATGATGTGCCCCCTGGAAGCATACATCAGTTCATTTATTAGGCAATGTGTAATTAGCTACTATCTGTGTAATGTTGCTGTGATACTTTTGGCGTTACAATGTTGAGCAGATTGCTTCTGCAACTGGTGGCACTGCAGGAATAAAGCATGTTACGCGTCCAGCTGGCCATACTGATATCACAGGTCACCTGCACAACTTCAAACACGGGGAAAAACTCTCCTGACGCAGCAGGTAGTTACGTCAGAGCTTCTGACAACTCAACATGGAAAGTATCAGCATGCCAGAGTTTATCTCTGTTTACTTCTTGGAACTACACATGCAGAGTTTGATGCTACCACCTGCTCACCTTATCTTCTGGAATCTGTCAGAGGAACAGAAGCAAGGGTAACTAATTACTGTAACTCATCACTAGTAACTAGGAGGCAGCAGGAGAGATTTTTGGCTAGAAAGGATTGAATAAGAGCAGTAGTAACAGTTTAGGGCAGTTATCTAACAAAAGGATGCCTAATATTTGAAGAATATGGCTGGCAGTCTTTGTCACTTAGTGAAAGCACATTTAAAAAAAAAAAATTGCAAAAGACATGAAGTGCAGAAAGCTTCTGTCATCGTAGGGTTAGGGTGCTCCCTTCAGATTGCTCCTGAAACATTTGGCAGACTTGAAGGACTGCTTCCAACATTAAGAAACTGTGCAACAGACAGAGTTCACCATTTGTTTTGTCAATCATTTCCATTTAAAACGCACTCAACTTGCACTGCGTAAGCTATTTATTTTCCTATGAACAAAACGCATGCATACAACGTTGCACGTTGAACGTGTAGAACGCCTGCTCGTTCTATGATTGTATGAACTGAGGTAGCTGGTTTTGCACCGCCTCTTGCGCACTCTCCCTTGTGACTTTTGACTCTGGCTGTTGAGTGCATGTGCTGCCCTACTAACTGCAGGTCTGATCTCTTTCAGTCTACTACAGCTATCCTACATTCCCACAAGAATATTAAATCATTCACATTCCCCACTTCATCTGCCACTGAACTACAGTTGCACTTGGTATGAATTGGACATTTAACAGGTGAAAGTGATGCCGTGTTACATTTTAAGGACATGATGTTAATAAGCATAGCTCCTAAACTTAAATTTGGAAACCCATCCAGGGAGCTGGAATACTGTTAGGTAAATTAAGATACGGCAAGGACAGTAGAGGCAGTTCAATTATATGGATTACAAACTTTTAACTAGGACCAAAATGATTAGAGCTCAGTTACATGGTGTTCTAGTAGTTTAGGATTGCATCAGTGCCTGCTCAGACTGATCTTTTTGACTCAGAGGAGAATATATACCTATAATACCTCCTTTTCCATGGTTGTCAGAGATGTGATTCCCTGAGATTACAAGTAACATGGGTACATCTGTTCTAGCAGGAAGTTTAATTGTGTAGCAGAGAAAGCACTTGTTTCTGAAGCACCACCTAAGAGCATAGGTACTAGCAACTGCTTTGATGCTTTGAATTAAGAGGAACAGGTTAGCAACTGTCATCCATCCTATGCTAAACCTGAGACTAAAAATCAACAGTAAGAGAATGGGAACCATTAGAGGGACAGATGGGAGACAGATACAAATAATTTCAGGGAAAAAAAAAGTAAGGATTGTGGCATGACCCACAAAGATGCTGGTGTAATTTAGCATGTCCTCAACAATTTTTTTTTCCCTGGCATGTTTACGTTTACTCATGTCTTAAAAACTGACTCATGCTTATACTATTCAGCTTTTCTGTTGATTGTTCCAGTGTTGATAAAAGGTTCAAGAAGTGGAGTTTATTAAATTTAAAAAAGGATAAAAAAATCACATCAACTCTGGTGTGATTTTTGTGCTACTAATTTAAAGCAAAGCTTGATTCATGGGCATGCTATGAATATCAGATGCCTAATATCAGCTGGAGACATAAAAATGTAAACTAAAAAGCTGGTGGCTGTAAAATTGGTGGAGCAAGAAAGAAAAAGGAAGAGGAAAAGAAGTTGAAAATGAGATCTTATTAATGTAAAACAGGATTATGAATATGCTCTTCTGCACATACCCACACCCTGCAAGTGCTCTAGAGACTTGTAAAGATTCTTCGGCTTTCCACTCATTAAGTTTCTCCTACTACAAATAGAAAATTAAGTCTCTGATTTCCATGTACTATTTCCAACACTAGATTTTGATAACGATTTAGCAGGCAACAGGTTCAATTTTTGCTCATCTAACGGTCATTTCTGACAACAGACAGCGTTTATGTCTCTGAGCAGAGAAAAATTCCAGTGAGTGGGGAAGGATTTTGGAGTGGTATATACTTTGCAGGGTGAGATGCATCAGTCAGTCAGTGTTGGCTTAAACAGTCAAGGAGCTGAGCTCTCTGGTGTCAGTTTAAATAGAGGGGACTTGGGGTTCTTCATACTTTGCAAGACCACTCCTTGAGAGAAGATTTTATCAGGGATCTTTGTCAAAGGAACAATTAATAGATTTTTACCAGTTAACTTCAATAGCAAATGAGTAGCATGCAGTTAGAAATTAGGATTAAGCTGCATGTAGAGTTGGCTTGACTTGCTGCCTCGCTTCTTAAAGAGCAATGGGTATCATGTGCTGCACAAAGCTAAAACCATAGTTTGCTGCGAAGAGATTTGGAGAGGAATGCTTTTAGGATTTAAAAAGAATCAAAACCAAGATGAGGTAAAGCATAATTTGTGTTGCAATTTAGCCAACACAAGACATGCAAAAATTAGTTTTAGAGGGGTGAAAATTAATTTGCACAGGTTATCAGCTGGCAGTGCATCATGCAAGTCCACCCAGGAAGGGTTGTTTGGGTAGATGAAAGTCCTTACCACCTTACAACTAGACCTGCAATGTAAATAAGAAAAACTTAAGTGTCTTTCTGTCCAGGTACTGGCAGCCCTGCAAGTTTCCAGCACGTGACAAGTACCAACTGAGATGTACTTCACAGCGATACCTTCAGGACTACAGCAATACAGATTCTTGCAGCTGTCAGCACTTAAAGCAGGGAAAGCTAGAGGTTACGATAAGTGTACAGCGGGCTCTTGGTTCATACTTTACAGATCTTGAGGTGTGGGTGCTCATGCAAAAAATGACATAGGTCTGCGTCAGTTTTTTCCAAGATCCATTGGAAACAGTTGTAAGGATTGCTGTCTTGTGCCATAAACTGGCAGTGTTACAAATTGGCAAACCTAATGGGAAGAAGTTCATTATTTTCCTCACCTAGGAAGGTTTTCACATGAAGCAACAAAGAAACTATTGACACTGCTAAACAGTGAAAAATTTCATAATGTATCCCATCATGAGAGAGAGGTTAGTGCATTGTAATTCAAATGTGTCTGCCCCGTTGCTATTTGCTGGAGTAAGTACTGGCAGGACCGGAATGTGATTTTCCTTTACAGATACCTGCACCACATCTCTTGGTGCCGTCTTTGAACAAGGAGTAACATTTAAGCTCTTATCTCGGCAGACATCTGGAAGGTCGGGCATTCCAAAATCCTACAGTTGAATACAAATCTTTAAACTTTGTGGTCTAGCTTTATTCTTCTTAAGCTTTATAAGAATATTACAGTCTTAATTACTTACGCATTTGTGCAGGTAGAGGTATCAGGCACTAACCACCTACAGGAAGGGGTGATGAGTGGTGGAAAGTTCACACGCAGCCAGAACAGTGAGGCAGCAGCTTCAAAGTGGATATTAAACCCTGCGTTCATAATCTAGGCAAACTGTTACCATTAATAAAGTAAATACCAGCATAGAATGATCTTTGACTACTTTGCCTAATCTAGTAAAAGCTCCACAACAAGCTTGGCCCTTAAAATAAATATGAATCACAGAGTAAATTGCCATGCAGATTAATTACATTTCCTGCATATTGACTGTAACAAGAGATTTAGCAGATCTCAGTGCTCTCCATTGTATCCTCTTCATTAACACAAACTTTGCATCTAATGTTGCTCCTCTGTACTCTTCTCTTAAGTTGCCTGCAATTATCTGATCAATGAACTGGTTTGGATTTGGCAGAGGAGAGTGTCTCACGTTTATGTTACCTTGTTGTGGCTTCGTTTTGCTTAAATGTAGCGGGGCTTTTTGCTTGGTTAGGTTTTGGGTTCTTTTTGTTATTGTTGATTACAAAATTTCATGCATTGTAGTTGGGGCTTTACCTGGTCTGCTGGGGCATGAAGGACCCCGAAAGCTAACTGACTTTCTGACCACTTTAGGGCTGGATGTGTTTGTGGTAAGACGGGAGCAGACTTTAAGAGTTCACTCAGCTTTTAAACCAGGAATAAATAATGGCAGAGTTGTGGAACACAGTGTCCACAGTGGTATATGAAGATAGCTGCATCTCAACACGAAACACACTCTAAGAATGAAATAATCAGTCAAGAATCTTTACTGACAAAACTACTGAGAGTTCTTGTAGCCCAAATTCTCTTTTCAAACAGCATCAAGTCAGTAAATATGTTTGTAAATCAGACTGTAGTTCAGTAAAACTCAGCAGTGTTTTAACTATATTTTAGTAACAGGTCCTAGTTTAACAGCTTCTTTAATAGCATACTTTAAAAACAGCCAAAAAAAGCCAAACCCACACTCCTAAAAACCAGATGTTCTTCCCTCCAAAAGCCATATGTTTACCGTATTGGTAAAATACAGGAATAGAAACATTACCTTCCGCAGAGCAGCGCTGCTGCTCATGTAACAACAGTCGTTAAGTTTCCCTGCAGGCAATAGACTGACGTGCAGTAGCTCCAGGAGCATATCAGTATGGCTTGTTATCAAAACCAATTCTTTCTGAAAAACACAAAAATACAGATGAAGAAGAGTGCTCCTAATTTGTTTTCTTATAAAATAGTTCTGTTTTGAGGAGAAACGGGATTACATCGCATGCAATCATCTTTCCACTCCTCCTCAAACAGCAGCTTCATCAGCTGAGCTGATGTGCCGAGCCAGCTGAATGGTTGCAGGGGAGCTAATTAATCTCTGTGGCCAGGGAACCCACTGAAAAACATACCTTTGTCTGTGAAGAACTGGCACGTTGGCAGCACTTCCTCATTACGCGTAAGCCAGAAGTGGTATTTGGTTGACAGCATCTCGGAAGCAAGGAGCCACAAACTCATGTCCTTTTGCATAACTATATGGATTTCCTTTTATTATTTGTGACTGGGAACTAGAAGAGTCAAACAAAATGCTGAGTGACAAAAAGGAGTTGCTTTTTACTGTCTGCTGTTGTTTAGTGACATCATCATTCTTAGCATAATTTGCACCTTATTTTTCCCCCCACGCTTTTGCTCTAGAAGTCCATAATGGAACATTTTCCATTTCAACACTAAAGAAATCAATTTCCTCTCACTTTTGTGAACTGTATGCTCCACAGGAACTATATTTCTGGGCAATTTGTTCTATGTCTGCTGAATCCAAGACATAACAGCACTGACTG
Source organism: Chionis minor (assembly GCA_013398295.1). NCBI lineage: Eukaryota > Metazoa > Chordata > Aves > Charadriiformes > Chionidae > Chionis > Chionis minor. The sequence goes on along the minus strand of VZSF01008493.1, from coordinate 282,916 downwards.
AATGCATTTCCCAGTTGGCACATAAGCGAGTCCGTCTGTAACAAATGCTGCCAGCTGCTGATTGACAGGGCATATTATGGCCCACCTACTGGGTTGAGACTCTTGGAAGGGCTGTAAAATTCTGAGGGCGGAAGTTACAGCTCAGACCTCAGCACGTGCCCGACTTCAGAGAACCATAAAGTCATGGCAGAAGGACACCACCAGAAGGTCATTTTAGTTTTTCCTTAAGCAACAATGTTAGCAGTGTAGGTAGGTTTCAACTTCTACGTGAGAAGTTATCATAGTGGGTACAAAACTATGAACAGTCAAGGCAGCCTTGATAGTGAAAAAGTTTAAACATAAAAAATAAAATAATAAAAAAGAATGCAGAAAAGATCACAGTCATATTAGCCAATTAGCATGTGACAATATAGTCTGGGTTCTGAAATTTTAAATGATCGGTACCACTTAGCTCCAGCAGGGAAACACTAAGGATAATTTTTATTTAGTGACAGTATTTTGCATAATAGCAGGCAATTACATTCCTCAGGCATGCAAATTTTGATTGCCTAGACATACGCGATCTCAGTCTCTGACCTTCTGTGACTATTATACTGCTCTTTCCTCAGGCAAATTGCTCAAGTCAAACTATTGAGACTTTTAAAGATATAAGTAGTATAGTACACACACACACACACAGAGGTACACACTTTTCTATACAAATGCTTTATTAAAAATGCTTCTGGGGTGGCCCATAACAAAACTATACCCACACAGAGTTAAAAAAATAATCAAGACAAACTGTTATCTATTACAATGCATTAATGTTTTCTATCATTCCAAAAGTCTGGTCAAAACTGTTTAACTACAAACAGTTAGACTTGCTGTTTATGTATGCTGTAGGTTATCCAGTTTGAGATATTACTCTACATAAATGTGGAACTTGATTCAAGTCTTGGTTTGAAAAAACTTCACATGTATTTTGAAATTTTGTTTGTGGCTACAGTACAGTGTAGGAAAAATAAGCATTATTTCTAATATTTACACAAGGACAAACGGCATGTACTTTCGCAAAATGAAAAAAAACCCCTCATTTCAGTGACTTTTTACAATATCAGCAGTTGATGCTTTGAAAGATCCAGCCTTTGGAATTGAAACTCAGAGACAGTTAAACTTTCTACCTCCCTTTTCTTCTTTCCTGCTCCCCCCCCCC